>CAUOFW020009135.1:0-310697 GCA_963454935.2 Ilex paraguariensis | reverse complement strand
CCTCATTAATGCCAATGCCTCTAGAGTCCAAGCAAGGGTGTTGGTAGACATGTAGATGTGTAAGAGATGTCAGGGGACAAGTGGGATAATCAATGGTGGGACCCCCAAACAAGTGGAGCATGAGTTGCATGCGTTCTGGGCATTCTGAGCAAAACCTTCCGGAAGGTCGATTCCAGTAGGCAGAACCTTCTGGAGGTCTTTTGGAAGGTGACAACTCAGGACCACTTTTAGTAAAATTTCTATAACTTTTGATCCAACCATTGGATTGAGTTGAAATTTTCGCATAATATAGAAGACATCCAAATCTAAAACTCTTAGGTTTTGAACGTTTTCACATTCGAAGTGGATAATGGTCAAACATGGGAAAAACCACGGGACTATGTCAGAACCTTGAGAAACCAGTGGGCGAAACCTTCCGGAAGGTTTTCATCCAAATTGTATTTTTCTTAGTTTCTTCACCTTCAAGCCTTCCTATCCTCATTCAATGTGTTCATCTCTTCACCACACATTCACACTTAGTTGCAAAGCTCTAAAAGCCATCATTTATGCTATAATTACCTGCAACATCAAAATTTTCACATTATTCCTAACTTTAACTAATTCTAAATAATTAATATGCAAATTTAAGTTAGAAAGCATGAAATGAGGCCAATAACTATGCAATATTTTATGCTCATCACACCCCCAAACTTAAGCTTCGGTAGTCCCTGGCAAACAAAATAAACATATATTAATTTTGCAATTGCATTTAGCAAATGCAACAAGCCTTTAAACCCCTAGGTGATCCCTAGTGGACAAGTTTTGTCCCGTGAAGGTACCTACAAACTTCTTTTCTTAGTATTAAATATTTAATGCATATTCCCTTATCCTAACTAGCACTGGATTTCAAAAATAGCTTGGTCCAATACATCCGAACTAAAAACACATGAAACACATCATAGGCTTAAATGCTATTCTAAAGTATCCACATACACATTCATTTTTAAACTCGTGTGTGTGTGAAATGGACATGTAATTTAAACATTTACACAACGGAGTTCACATTCATTTTGGCTATCCAAATTAAGCTTCAATGCAAACTCACCAAGGGTGTCTCTCAACAATGAATCACACATTGGTTATCCTGGCATGCTCTCCATGTGTATATGTGAGATAGAATCTTGTGCTCAAAATGAAATATACTCACATATAATCCAAAAATGAAGTACATGCATAAATGAACACAACCTTGGCATACTCTCATGGAATGCTAGGGCATTAGATAGCAAAACCAACTTCTCTTGTTCTTTAAAGTAAGCTATGCCCATGCTTTTTCTAGATCATTTAGGGCTTTCAAGGGTTGTAATGAGGCCTTGGGGTGATAATGAGATAAGTGAAACAAAGGATATAGGATAACAAAGAGAGTTGTTTCGAGTGAATGACCTTTATTTGAAAAAGATCTCTTTTGTTATGGGATTTCTAGGATAACACCATCACTACACTCTTTGTTTCTTTTCTTTCTTTTCCTTAACATTTTCCTTTTTCTTTATCATTTTTTTCTTCTTTTCACCCCTTGTTCTCCTTTTCTTGATTTTTTTTCGTTCAACTCTTTGAATTCCACTTCATTCATCCCTTTTGTTGAGTTTCTACCATACTTCCTTCTCTATTATGATCATTCATACTCAACTCTAGGAATAACCAAGGTGAGGTAGATTTATATAATTTTGCATTGGCTTGGTCAAATGTGGCATAGAAACGAATTTCAAATAAAGCTCAAACATGGCACTAGGGATATAATTTCACAAGAAAAAAGCTATGGCTCAAAGCATTTCAAAGATGGCCTAAGATCATTTCCAAATAAGCATGGGAGAGCACATTGCATTTCCAGACAAAGTCAATCAACTACTCAAATGCACCTAACCAAAACAAAGCATAACGAGATTATTGAACAAATGTGGAATTTGAAAAATTGTTCCTTGAGTAAATGTAAGTTCCCTCCAAACAAGGATTGGCATTAAAGCTCACATGGGTTCTTACTCATCTCCACTATTCATGTCAAGTACTCAAATGTGAACTCAATCCGTAAATTGTCCAAATTACACATTCAAGGTGCACAAGGGTTGAGTTTGAAAGAAAACACATATGTGATACTCATGGCAATAGGATAAACTTCTATAATGTGCTCATGTATTCAAAGTTCAAAATGAAGATCAAGTAATCACAAATCCCATAACAATTAGGGTTGGGGAATATAGTTCAATATTGGATATTTTTCACAAAAAGTGTCCAAAATTTTCAAAATTTTTACATTTCCAACAATTATGTACAAAAAGTGGTGGAACATGTAAATGGTGCACCTCACCCCCCAAGTTGAACCATGCATTGTCCTCAATGCACAATGAATCATGCAATGAGAAAAATGAAAGTAAAATGAGAAATAAGATACCCCCTTTTTCTTTTCTTTTTTTCATTTGTTTTGCATACATATTAAAGGAAAAACAAAAACATTTGATTACACCCCCAACTTAAACTCGCACATGATATGGAATGAGATTTTCTATTATGATGCCCAAAATGAAATGAGTCCAAATTAAGGAGAGGTAAACAATTTCTACACTACAACATCAAGAGAAGAAAAATATAACAATAAAATAAGTCTAACTATAATGTACATGAAAATGAAACAAAAATGGCACGTGTCAATCCGGCTTCAATTCGAATATAAGCTTTCGCCCATTGATTTTTTTGATTTTAAAATTTTTTTGTTGTATAAATGCCCTTCTTAAACCATCAATCCAACATAAAAAGGATGTTGACTCAAAATTCTCAACCGAACCGAGATATAGGCAAGTTTATGCAATTCCCACAATGTAGTATACAATTTCTCTTCAAAAGTTTCTACACTTAACTCCATTTCAATGCCCTCCCCAAGTTGAGAAATGTGAATCTCAACACCACTCGAAGATGTAAAAATGACCTTGGGCTCATTAGCCTCATGTGAGATAATAACTTCATCAAATTTTTCACAATCTAGAGTGGTGGAGGATTCAACATCAATATGCATTTCATTAAGATGATCATCCTCAATACATTGACTATGGTCAAGATGTTGTTCTTCATGCATATAAATTATAGCATTAGTCAATGTATTAAGTCCATCTCTAATTTTAGAAAGTTGTTGGGCTACTTGGGCATTGGCTTCCATTTGGCATTGCATAAACTCGTAAAGCTTATTTTCAAATTCTTGTTCGGTTGAGTCCTCATATGTTGGATAATGGAAAAAAAATTTGGTGGTGAGAGATTGGATGAAAAATTATAAGGCTTATTCTCCCAACCATAACTCGGGTAACTCGGTGTAACATAGTGGTCGGGGTAAAAATTTTTGGAGGCAAAATTTGAATTTGAACCTTCGCATGCAAAGTCATGAACCAAATAATTTATTGGGCACTCACAAGTCATATGTCCGTACTCACCACAAATCTTGCAAACATTTTCAAAAAAAAGGGTATTTATTGGGCACTCACCAGTGATGTGTCCATACTCATCACAAATCTCACACACATTTTCATAATATGGGGCATTTAATACATTATCATAAAAATTATAAGACATTACATAAAACACAAGCTATTTACAAAATATTTACAAAAAGAGACGACATACCTTGGCCCGTGATGAAAATCACGAGACGTACCTATGCCGTCCAAAATCACCTTCGAACTCGACGCTTAACCTTCCCCCGCAATGACGCCAAAAATGCTTAACAAAATTTCTTGTAGTTTTCTAACCTCTAAACATCATCCCTCAAATATGTGTATGGGGCTTATGTGTGAAAGGAGAGTGTCACTCTCCCTCGAAAATGATGCAAGAGAGGGGGCAACGAAATGGTGGATGTAATGGAAAGAACAAAATGTTTGGAATGAAATGTCCGCGTGTGAAAAACAGTGCTCCCCAAGCGCAAGGAGTCTTTTGTATGTTGTGTTTTACTTGGAAAAGTATTCCAAGGTCATCTCTTCAAGGAAGGAAAGTTCAAGTGTGTGAAGGTGATTTTGTGAAAAGGGAAAAGTGTAAAATCTTTTGTTTGTGTTTTGGTGATTGGAGTTTGTGAATGAAAATACAATAAAACAAGTGTTGGCTAATCTAAAGAGGTCATTCCAATGGGAATCCCAACTCAACTCGAAACCTTCCTCCAATGGTGCATAAATGAATGATTGATTCATGGAAAGCTAGAGATGAGAAGGAATGAGTATCTAAGCATAAACCATGACCAGGCCTACAGGATATCAAAGGCTCAAAATCTCATCCACCCTTAACCCAGTCAAACCGAACCATCGTACACCGAGAAGAGGAAAGAAAATGAGTTTAGATAACACACCCAAGAGGAAATCTCCCTTGGATTAGCCAACTAAAAATCTAGCTATTCATGTTAAAGGGGAAGACATGCATAATTTAAAGAGACAAGGTATTGAAATGAAGAGAAGTGAAGTTAGAAAAATAAGTGCATTTAACACCCACTAAAAGCTTGAAATGTAAAACTTGAAAGAAACAATAGTTAAATCTAGAACATGTGATTAAACTTGCAAACACTTGAAATAAATGACATTAAAAGTAAATAATGAAGCTTACAAGAGTCTTACAATAAACTACAAGTGAAGGGATGGAAGAAAATGCAAAAACATAAACTTTTTATCTACTATTCATCATCTTCTTCGCTACACCTAAGCTTAGGTAGCCACACCTCAAAATGTTGTGGAATGCTGAATATATGGTGAGAGAGGATGCAAATTTCGTCCATGAAGCTCCCCATAGCCTGTGTGCAGGCCTCCCATCAATGGGAGGTGAGTTGATTGGCTTGGCAAGCTAGGAGAATGCTAGCCTGCAACTCCTCTAGTAGCCCCCTTCTTTCCCATCCTCATTAATGCCAATGCCTCTAGAGTCCAAGCAAGGGTGTTGGTAGACATGTAGATGTGTAAGGGATGTCAGGGGACAAGTGGGAGAATCAATGGTAGGACTCCCAAGCAAGTCGAGCATGAGTAGCAGGCGTTCTGGGCATTCTGTGCAAAACCTTCCATAAGGTTTTTTGTAAACCTTGTGGAAGGTCGATTCCAATAGGTAGAACCTTTCGGAAGGTGATAGCTCAGGACCACCTTTAGTAACATTTCCATAACTTTTGATCGAACCGTTGGATTGAGTTGAAATTTTGACACAATACATAAGACATCCAATTCTATAACTCTCAAGTTTTGAACATTTTCAGATTCGATGTGGATCATGGTCAAACATGGGAAAAACCGTGGGATTGTGTCAAGACCTTGGGAAACCAATGGGCTAAACCTTCCGGAAGGTTTTCATCCAAATTGTATTTTTCTTGGTTTCTTTACCTTCCAAGCCTTCCTATCCTCATTCAATGTGTCCATCTCTTCACCACACATTCACACTTAGTTACAAAAGCTCTAAAAGTCATCATTTATGCTATAATTACCTGCAACATCAAAATTTCTACATTATTCCTAACTTTAACTAATTCTAAATAATTAATATGCAAATTTAAGTTAAAAAGCATGAAATGAGGCCAATAAATATGCAATATTTTGTGCTCATCAATCCCCAAATTCGAGGAACTTTCACCTAGTGGCTCAAGGCCACTCTCGTGCAATGTCAAGCCACCAAAGTTTTAATTGAAACCTCTCCCATCTGACCTCAAATATAAATTTTTAGAAGAGGACAAGTCATACCTAGTGGTAATTTCATCTAAGCTCACAGAATTGCAAGAGTTTAAACTGATTGAAGTTCTTAAAAACCACAAAAATCACCATTAGGAGGACTATTGTTGACTTGAAAGGTATAAGCCCATTAATCTGCAATCATGCCATATACCTGGAAGAGGATTCAAAACCCTCTCGTCAAATTCAACAATGACTGAACCCTCACATAAAGAAAGTTGTGAAAATAGAAGTGCTTAAACTCTTAGATGCAGGGATAATCTTTCCCATCTCTGATAGTAAATTGGTTAGTCCAACCCAATTTGTGCCAAAAAAATATGGGGTCACAGTGGTCAAAAATGAAGCCAATGAACTAGTACCAACCAGAGTCATCACAGGATGGCGGATGTGTATTGACTATCAAAAGCTCAATTTGGTAACTAGAAAAGACCATTTCCCTCATCCCTTTCTGGACCAAGTTCTAGAGAGAATTGCAGGCCATGAATATTACTGTTTCCCAGATGGTTATTCTAGGTACAACCAAATTGAGATAGCACTCAATGATCAGGAGAAAACCACATTCACATACCCTTTTGGCACGTTTGCATTCAGAAGGATGTTGTTCAGACTTTGTATTGCTCCTACAACATTCCAAAGACGCATGTTAAGTCTGTTCAGTGACATGGTCAAAACATTTTTGGAAGTATTCATGGATGACTTCTCTGTCTATGGTGACTCATTTGATTTATGTTTGGCCAACCTAGAAAAGGTATTAATAAGGTGTAAAGAGATCAATCTGGTGCTTAATTGGGAAAAATGTCATTTCATGGTAACAGAAGGCATCGTCTTAGGTCACATTGTGTCATTTGAGGGCATGAAAGTTGACAAGGCCAAAATAGATCTGATTGGGAACTTGCCTGCTCCCAAGACTATGAAGGATGTCCAATCATTTATGGGACATGCAGGATTTTATAAGAGATTCATAAAAGATTTCAGTACCATAGTAAAACCCATGTGTCATCTCCTGAGTCAAGACGTAATCTTTGATTAAAGTGAAATGTGCCAAAAAGCTTTTTGACAACCTTAAAGGCATGTTAATTTATGCCCCAATAATGCAACACCCTGACTGGACTCTACCCTTTGCTAATTTGTGATGCAATTGATTATGTTGTAGGTGTTGTATTGGGACAAAGAAAAGATAAGAAATCACATGTCATTTACTATGCAAGTAAAACTTTGAATGATGCTCAAATGAATTATTCAACAACTGAAAAAAATTGCTTGCGGTAGTGTTTGCTTTGAAAAAATTTCGTCCTTATCTTGTTGGTTCTTCTGTTACTGTGTTCACTGACCATGCAACATTAAAATTTTTGCTCACAAAGAAGGATGCTAAGCCTAGACTCTTAAGATGGATATTCTTACTTCAAGAGTTTGACCTGGTTATTAAGGACAAAAAGGGTGTCGAGAATGTGGTGAGAGACCATCTGTCTAGGTTAACTTATGAATTTCATGAGGATGGACTGCTGATCAATGAGAAATTTCTCGATGAACAACTGTTCATGATTGATGAGACTCCATGGTACGCTGATATTGCTAACTTCCTGGCTACTGGAACACTCCCTCCATCTTTCACCCCATGGACAAAAAGAAATTTCTAAGGGAGGTTCATAACTTATTTTGGGAAGATCCGTATGTATTTAAGTACTGTAAGGATCAAATCATAAGACGTTGCATCGCCGCTCAGGAAAGCAGATAGGTAATAACATTTTGTCATTCTGAAGCATGTGGTGGCCATTTCTCTTCAAGAAAAATCGCTGCAAAAATCTTGCAGTGCGGATTGTACTGGCCCACACTTTTCAAAGATGTCCATGCCTTTTGTTTAAATTGTCATAGATGCCAAAGGTTGGGAAACTTTTTTAAAAGAAACATGATGCCCTTAAACCCATTTCTTGTGATTGAAAATTTTTGATTGTTGGGGCATTAATTTTATGGGACCATTCCCCCCCTCCTTTGGCTATCTATACATCTTAGTGTCCGTAGATTATGTATCCAAATGGGTTGAGGAAATTCTATGCCGGAATAATGATCATCAAACGGGGATAAAAATTTTAAAAGAAAATATTTTATCCCCGTTTGGAGTTCGAAAATCCATCATAAATGATGGGAGTACTCATTTTTGCAATCGACCTTTTTGGAATCTGATGAAAAAATATTTGATTTTCCATAAAATTGTAACCCCTTATCATCCACAAACAAGTGGACAGGCTGAATTAGCTAATCGGGAGATCAAATTAATTTTAGAAAAAATGGTAAATCTAGACAGCAAAGATTGGTCGTCAAGACTAACTGATGCACTTTGGGCATATCGCACTGCGTTTAAAACAATTTTGGGCATGTCTCCTTATCGATTAGTCTATGGAAAGCCTTGTCACCTACCTATGGAAATGGAACATAGGGCATACTGAGCCATTAAAGCAATGAACTTTGACTTAGACATGGCTAGACTTTCAAGAAAACTTCAGATTAACGAATTTGAGGAATTGAGAAATGAAGCATATGAAAATGCTAAGATTGCTAAAACCAGGATGAAAATTTTTCAGGACAAGAACATTATACGGAAGTCTTTTGAACCTTTTCAAAAAGTCTTGTTGTTTAATTCTAGACTCCGCTTATTTCCTAGTAAGTTGAGATCAAGATGGACAGGGCCCTATATTGTCAAAAAAGTGTTTGAACACGGAGTAGTAGAAGTGAAAAATTCATCGAATGGTAATATCTTTACTGTTAATGGTCAGTGGTTAAAACCATTTTTGGAAGACTTTGTCAAAAATGTGAAGATCATTCTTTTAATGGATCGAAAACATCACTCCGAGAATCATGCCTGTCGACACAAAAAGGGTCGAGTCAGGCAGAAACCCGACCCGATGGGACGCCTTTACAAGGCCCCCACCCCTTTTTCTTTTTTTCACAACCATTCCCTTTTTCTTTCTTTTTCTTCCTTTCTTCTCTTCTTCTTCGCTATTCACCATTCTCTGTAACAAGACCCAGCCTCAACAGCACCATGACCACACACTCCACAGACACAATACCATGTTTCATGCTTTGTATTATGATCTTGTATTTGCTTATGGGTCTAGCGCTTCTCTTCGCACTAACAGACAAGGCTTACCAGCCTACCTGAAACCCAGATCTTCTCAGAGATGATTGATTTGTGTATTTTTTTGTAGGTTTCAGTAAATGAACGGATCTCCACCTTTCAACCTCAGTTCCAAGATGTACATACTAGTAAATTCGAAACATTGGGGACAATGTTCAGTTTAGGTTTGGGGTGAGAATTATAGTTCATATTTTGTGTAGGTTGTGCCCATAATTTTTTGTTTTGTTGATGTGTTTCTGATCATATTGTGTACATTGTATAAATGATTATGTCTGTGTGTCAGCTTTGATTGTCTTTGTGACTGGCAGACATTAAAGAACCAGATAGTGAGCTTAAAGTGTAGAAAGCATGGATGTTAAACTTTTTTGGTTTAGTCTAGGAGTTCTACGCACTTTTCCATCTGATATGCATGTTGTGATCATGAGAAAAGCAAGAGTGGTAAGAAAGAATGAGATCCGAGACAAGCAAGCGAAACCCCTCTGTGGCAGAAGCACTTTCGCCAAACGCCGCCGTGCCAAGAGACTTGGTGCTTGTAAACAGTACGATAGAGTCTTCCATAAGAAAAGATATAATCAATATTCTGAACCAATTTTTGGTCGTGCACTCAATCGATTAGACTGGTGAGTGAATGGGCAGAGTAAGGATTATTCTGACATGTCATCCTACTCCGATACTTTGCTTAACCAGTTTGTGCCACAGTAAATTAGAAGAGTCATTGGTTGTTCGAATTACACAGTTACAGAGTGAGACTCAGATTAGAGTAGTTGGGATGAAAGCCAAGGGTCTGAATTTTTGTAAAAAAGTGTAAAAATCCTTTTTATTTTGTACAAACTCTTTTGACTGAAATGAAATGGGCCAAGTAAGGAACGTCTCGAAATACCAACCTACAGCGTGGGCAGGGATTTGTCCTGAGACACCATGAAATTTGGTTCAAATTTTTATAAATAAACTTCTGTGATTGTGTGCAGGGATTTGTCAGTTGCTTATAGTACTCATCCCCTGATGAAGCCTTTGATCAAACCAAAAGTACTGGGAGCTTAGTATGTTTGAATGCCAATAGACCATTTGAACGTGACTTTAACGTTTGAACGCCAATAGAATGTTCGAACAACGAGAGCTTACAGTACTTTGGTCTCTGATAGAACTCAAAAGTACTGGGAGGTCACCTCATTCGAACGACACTCCATGTTCGAACCATCTTTTAAAAATCCCGCTATATACATTCAAACGTCACATGACTCAAACTATAAAAGCCTAGATTGTCTTCCCGAGTTCAAAATCCCCAAAATCCTCCAAACCCTATAACCCCTTTTCACTCCCCAGCCCTCAAAACTCCACCCATTCCCCATTTCCACCACAAATTGACCATCCCAAGACCATTTTCACATCAAACATCCCCATTTTTCACCAAAAACTCAAGATTTTCAAACCCTCACAAACCCAAAATCGAAAACACCATGCCTAGAGTCAAACTCCCTGCCAGGCGCAACCCAATGAGCTAGGAGCCTAATTTTGTGTAAGTGGTAGTTGAAGTAAGAGAGGGGAGGCCACCACTCACTCTGAGATACGAGAAGACTCGATTCCCCACTACTCTAAAAGCTAAATAGCTACGATAACTTTTACGAAAAGCATCCTATGGTTTATGAGTGGAATATAGTCTTGTCTAATTTTGTGGAATTGGGTTTGACTGTGGAGATGGAGAAGAGAGGTTGGGTTTTGTATTTGCAGAATGGCGGGGATGCCGTAATTGACTTTGTACGGGAGTTTAACTCCAACGTCGAGACAGTCAATGGAGCTCTAAGCACCTATTTGAGGGGAATCCACATCGACGTGGATGAAAATTATATAAAAGAGATAAGAAGAGAGGTTTCTTGAGTCTTAAATCCCACCTATCCCAAAAAAAGAATATGGCAATGAATATTGTGGGGAAGGAGTTGACAGGGGTAGCTAATTTTCATGGACGGGGAAGAAATTTTTGAGACAAGGGGAGCTCACCGATAGATACAAAATGCTAAACTTGATTGCGGTGGAAAATTTTGGTCCTATATGAAGAAAGAATGAAATTCTACTTGACATAGCCCACCTTCTCTACGCTCTGGGAAAAGGTCATAGTATAGACCTCCCCTCTCTCATCTTGAATGAAATGAAGAAAGGGGGCGATGTGAAGGGGAATTCACTACCATTTGGCACCCTTGTGACTGAGATTTGCAAGGACAACGGGGTTAGGGTGAGACCAGAAATAGAAATCCAAAAGCCAATGGGGCCACTGAACAAGGCATCTTTTAGAAGAAGCCAAAGTCATAGTGGCACCCCAGCAGCAAGCCAAGAGGTGCCACCGACCTGAGGAGCTGATAAGATGCAACACGAGCTTGATGCGGAAGAAGAAAGAGAAATGGAGGCAGAGAGAAAGCAAGAAGCAAGCCCTAGCAGCACGACCACCCGACATTCCTTATAAGCCATCTTGCTTAGTATTGAAGCTACGCAGGATGAGATCCTTAGTCTATTAAGGGGTAGACCTGCTAGATCTACTGGAGCTAGTGGAGTGGATGGAGCAGGAGGAGAGGGAGGAGACTAATTTATGTTCTTGTGGTGAAGAAGTCGATTTGTGGGTGTTCTTTGTTGCTTCTTTTGATAAAATTTTTTCTTTGGTAACTTCTTAAGCATTGCTATACTTGAACTTGGGAACTTTGTTGTCTCTTCATGTACGACGGATGATTCTTCTTTGTGATTTTTGGGCATACTTTTGTAGTTATGGGGAATATTTGTTTTTGTGGTGGAGGTTTATCTTGTTGTTTCTTGTGGATAAGTGAAGTTTATATTTATGTGGATGATTGAATCATTGTTATTATTGTAAACATATCATCTTTTATGGAATGAATCATTCAATTTATCACTTTTATTTGTTTAAAATGCATGTATAGGATTAGCACTTTAATAATTCTTGTTAATAAATAACGAAACAGATACGGATGTTAAGATTGCTTGTGAAAATGACTAATCACATGATCGGTTTGACACCTCAACTTAACAACCAAGACGTAAAACCTCATTTTTTTGGAACCTTCATACTGTCTCTATGATTTAATTGTCAAATGTACACCAGTAATTGCTATTCTTGAGGTACACAGTGATCAGACTCGAAAATGGAATCGCTATATAACCAACATTCCTTGAAACACCCAACATAACTAGTGGAGATGACAAAGAAAACCATGGTAAGTATTGAGCCTCACAATGCTTTTTGAGAGGATATCAACAATTACTCAAAGTAAGCTCTTTCACTTCTGATCTCTTTCAATAATCTCATTAGTCTTGCTTTGATTGACGCAACTAAAGTGATCTATTTTCATAACCCACAAGGAAATTTTGCATACAAGTACATATGCACATACTTGAGAAAGGATCTTAGGCCATCTTCGGATCGACTTTGAGCCTTAGCTAATTCTTTTACAAAAGTATATCCCTAGTCAGCCATGCTTGAGCCTTCAATGAATAAATTCTTTTTTGAAAAACCCGTGTGATGACCGAGCCACAAAAGCATAGATTTACCATGCCCTTGCTATCTAATTTCTTGCACCCTCTTGCAAATCAATATGATACAGAAAGGCAAGAAAAATAGCAAAGACAATGGTGGCTACTATTCAATAAAAGGAAAATCGGTGGAAATAGCCGAAAGAGAAAAGATACTGTAAGACAGGGAATTGCCAAGAAAGTGAAAAATGGGAAAAATGAAAGAAAGAAATCCAATTCCCAGGCAAAATGTCCATAAGCTAGAAGGAGGTGTGCAACACTACATAAAAAGATAGCTTTTGATCACCATTAACGTCATTTAATTAGCCACTGACCTCTGGCTCCATTACAACCTACAAAAAGCCCTAGGTGATCTCAACTGTGATGTACATGTATGTTGTCTACTACAAGTGGGGTGTGTTAACTAGAATTTCTTTATTTGCATCAATATTCTTCCAAGATTATGCCAAGGTTAAGTTTTTTTTTTCTCAAAACTTCACTCTTATACTAATTATGCATGAGATTTTTTGACTGGCCATCTTCTGATCACATGCCCTTTTGCGAGATAAGTCATTATAATCAGAGCAATTTGTTTTGCTGAAAGCATTTGGAGAGAGGATTGTGAAATCAAAGCTATCCATGGAAGGTGGAAAAAGGGGAATGATTGTTATATACCAATTCTTGTTTCAAGAATGACCATTCTACTACTCAGGGAATTCCAAATGCCAATGTGACAGGTGCTAATTTTTGCATAGAGTAAGTACCAATGGAAAAAAAATGTAGGGGATAAGTCACGATTGAAGGTTGAGTGTCCTAACGACCATGATGCTAATTCATTTTTTGGTCAGCAATCTCACATACACACTTGTTTGACTAAAATTTGTGGGTAGCTTCACTGAAAACCCTCACGAGACAACACTTGTCCACTAGGGTAAACCTAGCGGTTCAACAACTTGTTGCATATGTGACGCCCCAAAAATCGGGGGTCATTAATTTATCGTTGACCATCCGTCAACCCGCGAAAAGACCCGTGAGTGTCGCTTGATTCGACATCATGCTAATATTATTTCATTATCTGGAATTTTAACTCACACGTGTAACCTGTGTTCCTTTAATCACTTAATCCAACCAAGGTCCAATATATCTCATGTAATGTCCATTTTTATCATTGGAATCAAGGAAAACAAAGTCCAAAAACATGGCACTTTAGTTTTCAAATTTCAAAATTTTAGAGAGAGTACCGGTACTGTTTGCTCACTGGCCTTGGCAGTACTTGTACCGTCTGGACTGTGCCGGTACTGTCTGCCTTCCAATTTTTTTTTCAAAGTTTTGGAAAGAGTACCGGTATTTTGTACCGGTACTCTCTGTTTGTTGGACCAGACTGTACTGGTACACTATACCAGTACTCTCTGCCCAGTTTAGCCTTTTTTTCCACTATTTTTCATTTCTATTATGTTCTAAATCATCTCTTTCTCATCCAAAACATGTGTAATGATGTTTATCATAGAAAACTTGATTTCTACAAGTTTTATTACAAACTATTTATACGATTACATACCCAAAATGGAATTTAACCAAAGTTTTACAAAAACCCATTTCCAAAAGCCACAACCCGACTTTTCTTCATCGTTGAGGTTCCGAATGTGAGTCCTCCACCGGTACGAATCTCACACCTGAAATGTGTTCCCGTATAGGGTGAGCCAAGCCCAATAGAGTATTTCCTATAGAGGCTACTCCCCACCTAAGTGCATATGAAATGTTCACATGCAACAATCATAATCATATAACCATTCCAATCAAGAATAGATGCATTACTTGTTGGAATCTACCATGTCATGCCATGAAATGAGATAGGACTCACTCACGCACATCAACCTGAGCCCTCACGAGCTCCCACCACACAATGCAATGCACATGTAAAAACCTTTATCCAATGATCATTTTGAAATAAAATCATACGTTCATAAAACCAATTCATTGTTGGCTGTTTCCCATCAAATGAATCATTCATATAACAAAACCATGTGTCTTTGTTGGGTATCGAATTTGGAATCACAGTGCTGGCTCCGTACGCCGTTACACTTTTACAGAATTTCACCTCAAGGGAGTGTATGAATCAAGTAGCCGGGTCTTGCACCCAAGAGAGGATCTAGCCCTTCTTGCTATACCTGACACAAGTTTTCCATGCATGCAACCGTGCGACCCAATGGAATCTTCAATCCCTCTTTCCCAACCCCACCATCAACCACCATATATGATGTTTGAATAAACAATGCCCACACACACCCACACTCATGCCTAAGCCCATGAATGTGATGTCATACCATGCCCAAGATGCATTGATTGTCAAATGAGCAATTAAATCGCATACTCACATATCCCATAGCAATTTATATCATAAACATATAAATCCCATAAATCATCATAATGTTAATACATAAATTAGCACGTATTAACATTTATATCCAACACAATTCATAAACATGTTACTACATAATCCATGCTAATAACACACTTAAATCACAAGACACATTATAAGTACATAGCATGCCCACATAAACCCACTCTTCAAGAGTTCACACAAATACTTCCACATATCAAAATCAAGTTAGAAAATGGTTTAGGTCATTTCTATACTCATTTCTTTATTTCCATGACTATAGGCAAGTCATATATCATTCTATACCTCTAACCATTCCATATGGACACCCTAGGTTGGAAATAAACCGAAGTAGGAAGGAACCCTACCTCTTGGAGCGTGATACGAGTGGAAGAAACCTCTAGAACACCTCCCAAGCCCCAAAACCTTGATTTCCCAAAATTCTCACTTTGGATCTTTGGTGAAATCCGTCATTCTTGGAACGTAGATGTAGCCCTCGTCGCGGTGATTAACTTTAACTCTTGGTCCAAGTGATTTTGACTGACAAAACTTCGTAGATCGGAGGGAGAAAGCTTGAAAATGATTTTTCTCTCTTCTCTCTCTTTTCTCTCTTCAACGCCTGAACTCAGCCCGCTAAAGGGGTGGAAATATCTGATTTTTCAGATATTTAGCCTGTATTTATACTTTTAATTGCGCAGTCCACATTGTCTCGCACGTTTATTACTTTCTGGTCCGTTTTTAACCCAAAATGACTTAATTAAATCCCAGTTTTAGTTCAAATTAATTTTATTCAAACTTTTATAAGAAAATTTCATAATTTCTATTTTTGGGGACGTTCGCGAGGTCATTCGTTACCCAATTATCCCATAAAATGTGTAAAATTTGACTATCTCAGAATTCAACAAAAATTGATATGGCAGCTCGATTTCACGATACAAATTCAACAGGGAGATCTGTTGTATCATCTGAGTGCTAGAAAAATATTAATTTTAAACCCGCATTATACTAACAAATTATCATTTTGCCCTTTTTTTGAAAAAGTTTAAATTTACCCGAGTTTTACAACATAAGCTAAATACAACCGAATGACCTTCAAAAAAGGAATTTACATTTCATTATTCATATATTACTAGAGACTAGCAATATTTAGGTTGGGGGTGTGATTACTACTTAAATGTAGCATATTATTATACCTTTTTTTGGACTAATTATACTTTGATGAAGTTTAAATGATGATATTTCAGGTTCTAAGGTGTAAAAGGGTGCAAGGGCAACAAAAATCTCACTTGAATGTAACACTAGAGCATTAGGGAACAAAATTGGAGAAGCTTGGAACAAAGCAAGAGCGTTCGAACACCAACTCATGTTCGAACGTCCACTAGAACAAAGACAAGACCAGACTATGAAGACATGGTGTGTTACAGCCAGGAACCAAGGCCCTGAGGAACTTGAGTACCACGTTCGAACCCCAACTCACCTTCGAACGTCCACTAAAACAAAGACAAGACCAGACTGTGAAGACATGGAGTGTTGCAGCAAAGAAGGAAGTGCACTTGAGTACCACGTTCGAATTCCAATCACGTTCGAACATCCACTGAAGACCTAGGTAATGAGTGAAAAATGCCAAGTCCTACATGAAGTATGGAAGTGGGTTTCCTCAGAGGACCATAGACCACTTGAGTGATATGGTCAAACCCCATCTAGCGTTTGAATGCCCATAAACAGAAGACACGTTCAAACGAAAGACACAGTTCAAACGTCTATACTGCAAAAACATAGACAACGTTTGAATGTCAACTCATGTTCGAACGTTCTCCATAGACTGCCTACAGAGTAGTTGATCTTTTACTTCGACTTGGGAGGCATCCACTATTCATTCATCCTCTCCTATCTTTCCCCCTCCCCTTCCTTGTCTATAAATACCCCCATTAAGGTAGCTTCAAGGGTGTAATTTTTCTCTTGTAAAATTGGAAGCTAGAGCTTGGTTTGTAGGCTTAGACTACACCAAGAACTAGTAAGGAGCTTGTATGGAGGCTTTGACTCCCACTCATTTTGATTAATCATAGATGTTTGTTATATTTGCTTGTCTTACATCTTTTGGTTGAGGAAACCACCCTCCAAGAGTAACTAGTTTTCTTCTACTTTTATTGTTTATGTATTTCACTTTCATTGTTTGAGCATCCTTCTTTCTTAGAAGAGTGAAACTCTTCCACTTTTCCAGAGCTTTACTAGAGCCGTGAAAGGTGGAACGTGATTCACTTATTTTTCATTGAAGATAAGCTCTTTCACTTATTTTTATTTTTCACTTAGTAGCTCCTCTACTTGGAGGGATGAGTATCATTCACTCTTCTAGCTTTACCAAAGCCATGAAGAGTGAGTAGTTCCTCATTCACTCTTTAGTACGAGGTGATGAATATGTAAAGATTACCCAGAAGTTATGTTTGTGCAATTTCTTTATGCTTTAATGCTTTATATTCCACTTGCTCATTGGATGATTGAATGCATCTAGCAAAGCTAAGGTACTTTGTATAACCAAGGGCTCTTTCTATGATACGGATGACTCCTGCATAGAAAGACCCATTGGTTCAAGGCAAGCACCCTGGCTAGCTCCTCATGACAACCTTTCAATCTCCACCATTATTGCACTTTATTCAAAGAATGGACCATTAATGTCATGGTTGGATGCCCTGTAGAATCACTTGCTTGTTTGTAGACGGGTTAAGTCTTAGCACAAACAATTCTTGTAAACTTCGAGAAAGGCATCATAATCATGTGCTTAATTCTCACAGTCCATCTTTATCTTCCGATTAACTTGCTGTTGACACAGGTGTTAATTGAGTTATAAAGCACCAACATAATATATCGGATAATCAATTACATGTTCTGATCTTCTAAATAAAGAGTGGCGGTTATCTTTGCAAATTTATCTTATATTTTGTCTAGAAAAAGATCCGTTGGAAAGAATCTTATATTCTGCCCAAAAAACCCCACAACTTCAAACTCTCAAGATTTCCAGTTACTTGGTCTCTATCACTGCTTACTTCTAAATACTAATCATAGTTCCCTGTGGATTCGACTCCAAACTTCACCGGATTATTACTACAACTTGACTGCCTACACTTGGGTGTACACATTTCGGATCAAGTCAATGGACACAAACTATATGAGAAAAAATTATTAAGAATATGAGTAAAATGAAACTCATCTTACGATTTGCTCTAAGTCATCATCAATCTGTAAAAAGATGCGTGAAAAGAAAGTGAAATAAATATGTGAATTTTGCGGTGCCAAAAAAAATTAAAAAAATAGAAGACATTTAAACTCACACGACCAAAAATGGTGAGATCTTTCATTTTTCAATGTTGTGTGTTTGCAGTGGTGGTTAGTACACTATGATGGCTACAAATATAACAAACAGATTAAATCAAAAAATTAAAAATATTTGTTAAATACACATATTCATTTTGTTGTAAAATTGCTAAAAGAATAATGATGTTATGTAACTACCTAAATTTTAGGTAAGCCCAACAGTAAACTTTTTTTCAACCACCAATCATGTAAAAACACCTCTAAGAACAATTTTCAAAATTATAAATACATATACATATATATATAGTAGTTGAGACCTGTGTCATTCACAGGAAAGTGTGAACAATGTTAACAACTTAACACGCATCCTTAAGTTAAAAAATTTATCCATACTCCAAATCATATTGTAGCAAAAGGCAATAATTTATTACATGGCCACCTTATAGCGATTACACAGATACTATGCATAATCTCAGTGGAAATGAGGATAATGGCCAACAATTACCCTGATACTATGTTGAGAGGAGTAACATAAAGCTTAAAATTGGGTGTGTATTCAATATTCTCAAATAAAAGGAAAATTGATCTATGGTCAATTTCGTAACAAATAAATAGGAATTTCTATATATGATGTCCTCACTATAAAAACATAATCCAATTTCATGACTCCAAACTAATCTAATATATGAAAGGCAAACTAATTTGATCATTGGAATGTTTAGTATGGATCAATCAGAATTGCCAAACGTCATTTACACTCAATTTATGCAAAAAAAAAAAAAATTAATTGATACATTGTAAGCGAAAATTTCCAAAAAAAAAATTGGTAAATAAAAAATGAAACTCATCCATGCTAAACAGCTATGTACATATGTTGTCAATGCATTAAGACTATGCATTAGGAGGGAACATGGGTTTTTCAGCTATCCATCGTGCCAACATATATGTACAGTAAATATAAGAAAATAGTTTTCTTTTGTTGCATTAGAATTGTGAGCTTGATATATGACTTTGCCTCATACAAAAGTAATAAGTGAGTTTAATACAGAAAGCTTGGGCATCTGTATTTACCATGCAAAGTTCCTTTGTTGTATATTCCATGGAAACAAAGGTTTACTACTTATTAACTGATCACAAACCCAACAAAAATTAATTATAAAAAAAAGGTGTGCTTGAGATTCAATTTACATGTTCTATCTATCACAAAAATCCAACATAACAATTACAAATACCCATAGAGTAGGGAAAACATAATTACTTGTTAACGGATGTAGTTGAAATTGTTCAAGTTGAATGACAATGACCACCGGAAAGTATTAAAACTGAGAGAGGGATATGCCAGCAAGAAAGTTCACAGACTTAATAAAGGGGGAAAAAAGAAGAAAAGGAACAAAACCTTAGAAATTTTGACATGGACTACCTTTAACGAAATATATAGGCCCATTGTGAGACTTACCTTGAAGCCCTTGTTGAAAGACGGTGAATAAAAACCGTTACTTTATGTGAATCCTCAAAAAATCATACTTACTTTAATCCTCTATAAAAATTACTCTGAATTAGACGTGAGAATTGAAGTCTCTCGATATGTATTTTGAAAAATTACTCAAAATTCATAGGTGAATTTCGATGGTAGTGGCGAGAATGCAGGATAGAATGACTATTCGAAAAACCTCTCTGTCTCTCTTCGACATCAAATCATCCAACTTCTTCTCTTTTAGGTGTGTGTGGGTGAGTGGGTGTGGGCGCGTGTGTGTTGGGCGTGTGTGTGATGGGTCTGGGTTTTTTTTTTTTTGTGTGTGTGCGATATAGGATGTGTTTTACTTGAATAATCAGATCACTTGAATAGCTCACTACAAATCCATTCAATTTTTTGTTTATCCGTAATTCAAGTCGTTTGTTCGTCTTTAAGTCCCTTTATCCAATTATTATTTCTCCTTAGAGTAGCTTGAGCATGGAAGTATTTTGTATTTCTATCCCCCTCTCTGAACCACAAGGTATTTGCTCTTTGGTTCCTTATTATTTCCTCAGCCTCAAGCAATTGATGTGTGTGAGAATGAGTGGCCCTTATTTTCTCTCTACAATTTTTTGATAATAAGTTGGATTGCAAAGTGGAAAGCTTATCTCTATCTTCTTTAAATTGGTTGTGTACTCTGCCAAACTTCTATTTTCTCCATTTTAAGAGACCAATTCGGTAATATCTGATCTTATCCATAAGCTTTTGCTCCAAAGAACCCCCCCTCTAATGCATGTCAGCTATTACAAAGCACATTATCACGCAACTTATTAGTTAACCAAATGCATTCAAACCTGAACCTCTTTTTAAACTCTTAGGAATATAATGTATCAAAAGAATATGCAATTCTGAGCAATAAATGGAAGTGATTATTGTTTGTATTAGAGAGATGAGTGAGGCCACTATTAGGGAATTGGGACACCCAAGAAGGTGATCCCCAAACTCTGCCTAGCCTTTTTTCCACCTATTTGACCATGTCAACGGATATTCGTTAAAACCAATATCCATCAAGTTACATTCAATGATAAATTCCTAAAATCCCTCAATTGACAATATGGTCAATTTGGTCCCCCAGATTTATCATCATTGAATACAATTTTAGTAAAGTCGCCACCATAAACCCATGGCAAATTTGATCTCTGATTGAACATGGAAAACAAAGACCAAGAGTGCCTTCTTTTAGCCACATCAGGATACCCATAAAAAGCCAACAAATTGCCATGGGTTAACACAGTCTTCATCCAATATAACTTCAATATGAAAATCAAAGAAGCTTTTAATACTTACTTAGAGACGTCTCTTACATAACAATGCAAGACCTCCTGCTCTTCCTCTAGAATCCATTTAAATCAATTTAGACCCACAATTAATATTTAAAAATTTGACAAAGTTTTCTTTAAAAATAGAACACAAAAAAATATATATATCAACCTCTTGGACAGATCTTCTTATTACCTTATATATGTGTGTATTGTGTGGGTGCCAGTATTGAAGGGGAAGGGAATGGGAACTTTGGTACAAAATCGATTACCTTAGTGAATTTGAAGTTCTGAGAATCTGAGAACATTTTCTTGAACATCTAGCATGGATCTAGAAAGAGAGATTGCTGGAGATATGAAGAAAAATCCAAATACAATACAATAAAAAATGAAACAAAACCATAAGTAAAACATATCCACTAACCAATCAACTAATAAAAATTATACACAATAGATATCCTTGAAACACAGAATTAAAAAAAAAATTAGAGTAGATAAATCTTTGTTCATTAGAGAGAATAAAATCTTGCAAATATTCAAAGTGAACAAACATAAAAAAGAAAAAATACTTTAATGTGGATGTGCGAGAATCAATACGTTAGGATTCTCCAATAAAATGATGGAAAACAAATTCAAAACTTGCAATGGAACCATTCCCCAATCTATTGATACAACTATACAAAATTTTGCTCATATCAAAACCAATAAAAGCATGAAGAACCATATCACAAAGTACATGGGTTCTCAAATTTAAAGAAATTCACGCTCTTCTACCAAAGAAATGCACAAATTGTGTGACCATGAAAACACACTAAAATAACTTACCGAAAAAAAAGCGCACTAAAATAAGTTGAACACATCAAAACAAATTAACCACCAAATTTTTTGATCCACCTTCATTTCACCTAATTCATACATGTACGATACATAAAAAGCATAATGTTATATATCAAAGAAACTAATCCAACGTCAAAGCTCCAAGTAATCTAACATTAAGCCTTCTATATGTACAACAAAACATGTTTCAGCAACAAATCAAACGACAACTTTTTTCATTAGCCCCAAGCATTGCACAATCAAAACACATCAAAATACCAAAACCAAACAAAACCTAGATATTGGGATAATATTTTTCTCAATCATTTCAACAAACACGTCATGTGTGGATTGTGGATTAATGATCAATGTAACTGGGCAGAAAGGTTTGATGCATCAGTGGTTTGCTGCTATTCCGACAGTTTACTGCTGCTCTAAAATCTATCTGGGTTTGAGTAAGTTTTCAGGTGCTGAATGTGGAGTGTAAGGCATGAAAGGAAAGGAGATTGAAGCACTACATCGGGGGAATAGAGGAGTTTTGTACCCATGAGCTGAAGGATTAAAGCCAACTCTTGGGGGCAGTTTCCTTCTGCATCAGGTCCCAGGCTGGAGTTGAGCTACAGGGACAAAAACACAATTGGTGTATAGGATCAGTTTTAATGGCATTTCTATTATTTTTGTACAGTTTATTGTTTTGTTTGTTAAAACAGTTACTGTTTTATTAATAGCTGAATTAATAGCTTTGTTTGTTAAAACAGTTACTCTTTCTTAATAGTTTCACTCTTTATTTTGTAAAGGATCTGTTTTAATAGAAATTCCAAGATTATGCAAGATTCGCTCTTTATTATTGTAAGCTTTTGCAAATTAAAAAGGTAAAAAGAACAAAAATCCTCTACTAGCTGCCACTTAGAGGGAACTAAAACTCTAACTAAAATTCCAAGATTCACTCACCAGTTTACCAATTTTAGTGCAAAAATTAAGCAATATTCTCACTAATTCCAAGCAAACCACAAGATATTCATTAAAAGATAGATAGAAATAAGATCCAAGTTCCCATAATCACAAGATAAAAAAACACAAGGGGGTAGATTGAGCTTACCCAATTAACTCTCATCCATCGGTTGCAAACGTAGTCGACGACAATTGAACTTATTTTATTGGATGAACAAAATGCTTACTGGGGCTAAGACACAGAAAAGGTGGTATGTTAAATTAGATTTATCCCTTTTCACAAACAAAACTATGGGTTTACTTAATTGAATCCATAATGGGAGGTAGTAAGTTGAATGTGCTCAAACCTCACATAAGAGGAACATAAAACCTAACTAAAAGATATGGATCGCCACTTAATTGCCAAGTGAACACATCCAAGTAAAGAAGAAAATGTAAATGGTCATTCTAAATTATCGGCAAATATCAGCACTAACTTTCAACCCTATAATAGCATCTTCTGAAAACTTGAGCAATTCTTCTCGCTTCACTTGGAAAAGACAAAAAGAAAAGGTAGTTAACTTGCAAGTGAACGAATAGGAAGATCAAGAGTGAAAAAAAATAGAATATAAAAACAACTTCCCAGAGCACCTAAAAATGAGAAAATTAATTGGATAGAAATTGAATAAGAACAGCATGCAAGCATAAGCAATAACAGGTTTGCACATGCAAAATGAAGATAATGAATGTACCAGTCTCCAAAGCGACCTCATATTTTTTCTTTAACTTTTGTTAGTAGGTATGAACATGGAAGATCACATAATTAATTTTGATTTATGCTATAACTTTGAAGCTAAATTAAAATAAATTATGGTGATTTTGTTAAGTACTTAAGAAATGTGACCACAATTCAAGTCTAAATTATACTCCCATAAAATTGAACCACACATTCAGATTTTGCTTTAGTTGCGCATAGTAATGGGAAAGAATACATTCCCCTCCATAAAAGTCCACCAAAATATTCATGGATCTGGCATAGACTATTTCATCAACTAGAAGCTTTTTGCTTTTCTTTTATATTACAGGATCAAATTCAGAAATAAGAATCATCAAATGCAGCAATATCCTCCACCAATGGGATCAGATATTTCCCTAATTGTGTTGTGTCATGGGAAAGGATACATTCCCCTAAAAAATTAAACATTGAAGAGGATAAACCTTTTAAGCATGGAAATTGGCAAAACAAACTACTCATCTTGAAACCATATCTAAACTGCATAATAAAATAGGAGGATTGGAGAGTCACATTCAACAATAGAAAAGCACAAACTTAACAAAATATCGTCATATGAATACATGGAGAGCACAAACTGAAGCACAAAGGTAGTGGGCATAAATTAAAAAAGCACTCAAGAAAAGCAAGGAGGCTATGAAAATAACCTTCTGGTATTAAAAGCTTCCAATATCTAGCATTTGGTCAATCATTCCAACAAACACTTGGTATCCAAAAGTGTGTGGGTTTGTATGTGTGTTGGGTCTGTGTTGGGTGTGGATGTGCTGGGTTTGTTTTTGTGTGTGTGTGCGATTTGTGTCTGGGTGATGAGTGTGTATGTGTGTGCTGTGTGCTGTGGGTGTGTGTGTGCAATGTGAAATAGAGAGGGATCAAGGAAAGAGAAAGATCCATTAGTGTGTGTGTGTGAGAGAGATAGAGAGATCAAGGATACCTAGAAGGGGTTAGCAGTAGTGGTGGTGGTGTTGCTGACGAAGTAGCAGTGGTGCTGGTAGTGTCGCTGGGGGCACAATAGAGAGAGAGAGAGAGAGGTCAGAGTTTTGAATAAGTGAGAGGGAGGAAAAAAAAAGAAGAAGAAACAGAAGATGTAGTCGAAGAGGCATAGATCATCTTTACTTGGACTTGGATCAGTTATGGAAGAGATAGACTCTAAACACAATACAAGCAAAGCTACATATCGTTTGACAAAATGTTTGCATCTGTTCCCTCTGCAAATTATTTGTACTCCTAACCTCCTGATCTATTTATGCACAATTGACAGAAGATTGAAAGTGCAACCTCTAATCCACCACCTTAAGTTGGATCATCAATGGCAGCAACTAAAGGTTTTCTTGCAGCTAACCAGTGAATGGATAAAAAAATGGTTATCATATAGGTGAAACATTAGGAGAAGCCGGAGATAACAGGAAAATCAAAAAGTGGTATACCTTCTAAAGTGTCTGTGACAAATTCTATTGACATTCAATGTAGATATAACAGAGAAATTGGATTTAAATCAAATAAAATGAATATGCAACAATTTATACTATTTCTTCCATCACTTTCATATCATCCTTTTGCAAAGATTCCTCAATGCTCTGTTTTAAGCTAAGCAAAACTGGAATGAAAAATATCATGTACTCAGAGTATAATAAAATAACAATATTTAAAAACTTAATTAATAAAATTTATGGAAAGGGAAAATTGGTAAATAACAACAAAATACTAATGATCTGAAAAGAAAGGAGCTTAATTTTGAAGAAAGAGTATTTTAGTATCAAATGAACTTTGAGAATGAGTAATGACTAATATCACAATAGCATTATTCTAACTAAATTTATAAAACAATAACCTTATCATGCTAAAAAAGTCACTACTCCAAATACAACCACACTAACAACAAAGTTAAACTATTGCAAGAGTCTAGCATAGGCAATAAGACAAACATTCAGTAGTTGCACTTAGTTAAACTCAACAAAGAATGATTTGTTTTTCTCCAGTTCCTCTTCCAGCAACCTGATGAACTCAATGACCATTAGCCTATTCTTTTTCTTTTTATGTCTTTGCCATAATAGCTTTATTTAATGCTAGCATAGATATCCTATAGTGGTAACAACAACAGCCTGCAAATTAACACAACAGGCTTGGTGGTGGCTAGCGGACTAACATCAATTTCACCCAATATGAAGATTCTCTACTCTTCTCACCACTACTCAAATGGTTTTCTCGGATATTGAAAATCTAGAAGATTTTTTATCCACAATAAGGTTTTTAGTCCCTAAAATCTTGACGATTTCATTGAAAAGTGAAACAAATTTCTGGGTTTCTCTTTGGCCCATCCCCATTGTTCTCTATCTCTCTCTCTCTATCACACACACACACACAAACACCCATCATTTGTAATACATAATATTATTCCATGCCTGAGTTTTTTTTATATACATAAAATGAGCAAGACTACAATATTAGAAAAGGAAAAAACATAGCATAAAGGGGGCAGAGAAGAGATGGGGGTGATGTTGAGTAGAAGAGGGCAGAGAAGATGTGGGGGTAGGATGGGTGTGTGTGTGTGTGAGAGAGAGAGAGAGAGAGAGAGAGAGAGAGATGAGGGATACCTAGGAGGGGTTAGCAGCAACAGCGGTGGTGGTGTCGCTGGGGCGATAGTGGTGTTACTGATGAAGTGGCGGTGGTGGTGGGGGTGGTATTGCTGGTAAGAAGAAACAGAGAGAGTGAGATAAAGAGAGAAAGGGTGGGGAAAAGAAAAGATGGCCTCTGAAAAAGAAGCAATGTCCAGGCAAAAGGAGAAGTGATTGAGGCCATCTGACAAGTGAAGTGATTAAGTTTATCAGATTTTTGAAAAAATTATAGGTGAAAAATGATGAATTTGGGGGAAAAATGAAAGATATATTAGTAGTCGTTTGATGAATAAATTGATTTGAGACCGTTGGATGTTGAAGCTATCCTATTTTATATTATAGATACATACCTGGGCTCTATGTAATAGTTAGGAGATTGTTTATAGATGGGTCAAATCTTGTCATAGTCAATGCTTTTGATTCAATACAAAATCTGAAACTCCGTCATTATTATTGAATCATCAACCTGCCAATTAAATAACTGGAGTAAACCTTTTCAATGGTTCACCTTTGGATTTACTAGGGTTATTTTATTGTTGCATGGTACAAAGATCTTCCGTCTAACCTAATTAGTTGTTGTGTTATGGTTCAAAATACATAAAACCTCGGTTAACTTTCTAGTAAAATGGGAGTTAATTGTTGTAAGGTGGCATTTTCATAAACAAACAATATATTGCATGTTGGATCCCTGAACTGAAGAGTACCTTGTATCATTGTCTTTCAAAGGTTAGTTAAGTATTTATTTGATGGTTCCTTGTTCGCACCACAAGCTATTCCATCGCACATTACATTCATGACAATTTTACCATTTATGTTTTAAATCCTAACAATTAGCTCCCTATGAGTTCGACCTTGGAATTTATCTTTCGATTAACTTGCTGTTGACACGGGAGTTAATTGAGTTATAAAACACAAGTATAATAAACTGGATGATTAACCACATGTTCTAATCCTCAAGCTAAAGGGTGACTGTTTCACATTTGAATTTATCTTATATTTTGTCTAGAAAACTCTTGAAAAGAATCTTCTATTCTATTGAAGAAATCCCACCACTCCAAACTCTCAAACTTTTCAGTCACTTGGTCTCTATTATTGCTTACTTCAAAACACCAATCATAGTTCCCTGTGGATTCGACTCCGGACTTAACCAGATTATTACTACAACTTGACTGCCTGCACTTGGGTGTACACATTTCGGATCAAGTCAAGTTTTTGGCACCGTTGCCGGGGAACCATTAAAGGTGTTTACGGTAAAAGGTAAGAAGACCTCACTTTTTGTGTATAATTTGCTTTACTGTGCATAAAGTTATTTTAATTACTTTTATGTCTGAAAATGTTCCTCACTATCAAAATTTGCTAGCAGAATATTCTGGGTCTGTGAATCAACCTAAACCACTTTCACCTACATCAGTAGCAGACTCTTGTGAAAGTAGAATGGAAAATGATGAGAGACGTGGAGAAATTCCTGTGAGACAGGGGGAAGTGCCTAAAATTTAAACTCTGAGGGATTACTTAAATCCCACAAGAAATAGTGTCCTCTCTTGTTTTATCTTTCCTGAAGATGTACCCCTCTTTACTGTAAAGACGAGGACAGTTCAACTACTCCCTCAATTTTGTGGACTCGAAACAGAAAACCCATAGCTGCACATAAAAGAGTTTGAGGAAGTATGAGGAACATTTCAAGACAATTCTGAGCTAGCCAAAATGAAACTTTTTTCATTCTCTCTAAAAGATAGAGCTAAACAATGATAAATTCTTTAAAGCTTTTTCAATACCTAACTGGCGGGCACCACAAAATAAATTTTCAAAATTTTTTTCCTCTTCACCGCACTAATGCATTGAAAAGGCAAATCATGAACTTTTTGATCAAAGAAGGAGAAACCTTTTACCAAAGTTGGGAGAGATTCAAGGATCTACTCTAGTCTTGCCCACATCATGCTTTTGAGAATTGGACTTTGGTGGGATTTTTGTACGACCCCTTGCCAACTAGACTACGTCAGTTTGTCGAAATGATGGCTCAATAAGAGTTTATGAGGAAAAGTCCAAGGAGGCATTCAATTTCTTTGACACTATATCTGATAGTTCTCAAATGTGGGACTCAGCCTCCCCTACCATTGTTGAAACTAAACCATCTACTTCTCAAGGGGGTAAGTATGTCTTGAGAGATGACGATGACGTAAGAGCAAAAATGTCAACCCTGTCTTGAAAGCTTGAAGCTTTAGAGATGAAAAGGTTCATCAAGTTGATGTTAGCTCTCCCACAGAACAAGTGTGTGGAATCTGTGAGTTAACAGGACACCTTACTGGGGAGTGTCCTACCATTCCAGCATTCAAGGAGGTTTGGTTGGAACAAACAAATCTTGGTTCAAAATTCAACAAGCCTTACTCCAACCCATACTCTAAAACATATAATCCAGGGTGGCAAAACCACCCAAACTTTAGTTGGAGAAACACAAAGCCAACTCCCATGCACTAACAACGAGGTTCACACCCACCACTTCAAGGACACCCCACATACCAACCATACCAACCACCACAAAAGAGGAACCTTGAGGATACTTTGAATTAGTTTGTGTACAGTCAAATGAACAATAACAATAGTTTCACTCAGGCTTTTACTAATTTCAAAACATAGACCACTCAATCTTTCAAGGATCTTAAAAGCCACATCCAAAAGTTGACCCAATCTATGACCACACATGAGAAGGGTAAGTTTTCTGCCCAATCAAAACCACCACAAGGCTAATTTCTGTTGGAAAATCCCATAAGCCCAAGCCCAAGCCCAAGTTGTCACTACACTAAGAAGTGGCAAGGTGAATGACAAGACTATCAAAGGCATGCTACTTCCAAAGCCAAAACCTAAGTCAATCCCAGCCAATCCACCAATTGAGACTAAAATAATGGAGCTTGAATGTGAGAAGGAAGAGGTACCCGAGCACATGATTGAACAAGAACCAGAGCCATCAAGGGAAGACGAACCCTCATGTTCTATTCCTGCTCCTTTTTCTCATAGACTCAAAACTACACAGAAGTTGAATAATCAGCCAAAAATTTACGAGCTCTTCAAGCAAGTAAAAATCAATATCCCACTTCTGGATGCAATGAAACAGGTTCCATCTTATGCTAAGAATTTGAAAGACTTGTGCACTGTCAAGAGAAGCCAGAATATTCAAAAAAGAGCCTTCCTGATAGAACATGTCAGTGCCTTGCTTCAACACAAAACCCTCCAAAATACAAAGATCCAGGGTGTCCGACTTTGTCGTGTGTCATTGGAAATTTCAGAATCAAACAAGCACTATAAGACCTTGGAGCAAGTGTCAATCTGCTCCCATTTTCTATTTACCAACAGTTGGGTCTAGGAGAACTCAAACCCACAAATGTCACACTTTAGTTGGTAGACAGATCTGTCAAAATTCCTAGGGGTATTGTTGAAAATGTACTTGTCCAAGTGGACAACTTTGTATTCCCTGTTGACTTCATCTTCTTGGATACTTAGCCAGCAAAGCATTCAGAGAATCCAATTCCGTTATTCTTGGTCGACCCCTTCCAATCAACTTCAAATGCACTAATCAATTGCCAGAATGGGGTCATGAAATTAACCTTTGGGAATATGATTCTTGAGCTGAATATTTTCAATCTTGCCAAACACCCAGGAGAGGACAAAGAAGAAAAAGAAATAAATTCCATTGAGTCTTTTGTTTAGAACCATCTAAATAACACATTCTGTGAAAATTCCACTGAACTTTCTTTGTCAGAATCCATCACATCTGAAACAATAGATGATGATCCAAAGAATTTCTGACTCATGCTGTTGATACATGGACCCCCAAATTCGAGGAACTTTCGCCGAATGGCATAAAGCCACTCTCATTCATTGTCAAGCCACCAAAGCCTGAATTGAAACCTCTACCATCTGACCTTAAATATGCATCTCTAAGAGAGGACAAGTTGTACCCAGTGATAATTTCATCTAAGCTCACAGACTTACAAGAGTCTAAATTGATGGAAGTTCTTAAAAACCACAAAAACACCATTATGTGGACCATCGCTGACTTGAAAGGTATAAGCCCATTGATCTGCAATCATGCCATATATCTAGAAGAGAATTCAAAACCCTCTCGTCAAATGGAGCGATGACTGAACCCTCACATGAAAGAAGTTGTGAAAATGAAAGTGCTTAAACTCTTAGATGCAAGGATAATCTTTCACATCTTCGATAGTAAATGGGTTAGTCCAACCCAAGTTGTGCCCAAAAAATCTGGGGTCACAATGGTCAAAAATGAAGCCAATGAACAAGTACCAACTAGAGTCGTCACTAGATGGTGGATTTGTATTGACTATCGAACGCTCAAATTGGTGACTAGAAAAGACCATTTCCCTCTTCCCTTTCTGCACCAAGTTCTAGAGAGAATTGCAGGCTATGAATTTTACTATTTTCTGGATGGCTATTCTGGGTACAATCAAATTGAGATAGCACTCAATGATCAGGAGAAAACCATATTCACATGCCCCTTTAGCACGTTTGCATTCAAAAAGATGTTGTTCGGACTTTGTAATGCTCCTGCAACATTCCAAAGAAGCATGTTGAGTCTATTCAGTGACATGGTCAAAAAAATTTGGAAGTATTCATGGATGACTTCTCTGTCTATGGTGACTCATTTGATTTATGTCTGGCCAGCCTAGAAAAGGTATTAATAAGGTGTAAAGAGACCAATCTGGTGCTTAATTAGGAAAAATGCCATTTCATGGTAACACAAGGCATTGTCTTAGGTCACATTGTGTCGTCTGAGGGCATGAAAGTTGAAAGGCCAAAATAGATCTGATTGGGAACTTGCCTGCTCCCAAGACTGTGAATGAAGTCTGATCATTTCTAAGACATGCATGATTTTACAAGAGATTCATAAAAGATTTTAGTACCATAGCAAAACCTATGTGTCATCTCCTTAGTCAGACGTAATCTTTGATTGGAGTGAAACGTGCCAAAAAGCTTTTGACAAGCTTAAGGCATGTTAATTTATGCCCCAATAATGCAACCCCCTGACTGGACTCTACCCTTTGAACTAATGTGTGATGCAAGTGATTATGTTTTAGGTGCTGTATTGGGACAAAGAAAAGATAAGAAACGACATGTCATTTACTATGCAAGTAAAACTTTGAATGATGCTCAAATAAATTATTCAACAACTGAAAAAGAATTGCTTGCGGTATTGTTTGCTTTGGAAAAATTTTGTCCTTATCTTGTCGGTTCTTCTGTTACTATGTTCACTGACCATGCATCATTAAAATTTTGCTCACAAAGAAGGATGCTAAGCCTAGGCTCTTAAGATGGATACTCTTACTTCAAGAGTGCAACCTGGTCATTAAGGACAAAAAGGATGTTAAAAATGTGGTGGCAGACCATCTGTCCAGGTTAACTTATGAATTTCACGAGGATGAACTATCAATCAATGAAAATTTTTTTGATAAACAACTATTCATAATTGATGAGACCCCATGGTAAGTTGATATTGCTAGTTTTCTTGCTACTGTAACACTCTCTCCATCCTTTCCCCTACGGACAAAAAGAAATTTCAGAGGGAGGTTCGTAACTTCTTTTGGGAAGATCCACAGGTATTTAAGTATTGTAAGGATCAAATCATAAGAAGTTGCATCCCCGTTCAGGAAAGCAGACAAGTAATAATCTTTTGCCATTCTGAAGCATGTGGTGGCCACTTCTCCTCAAGAAAAACCGTTGTGAAAATCTTGCAATGTGGATTTTACGGGCCCACACTTTTCAAAGATGTCCATGCCTTTTGTTTAATTTGCGATAGATGCCAAAGGTTGGGAAGCATTTCAAAAAGAAACATGATGCCCTTGAACCCGATTCTTGTGATTAAAATTTTTGACTATTAGGGCATTGATTTTATGGGACCATTCCTCCCTTCCTTTGGCTATCTATACATTTTAGTGGCCTTAGACTATGTATTCAAATGGGTTGAAGCAATTCCATACCGAAATAATAATCACCAAATGGTGATCAAATTTCTTAAAGAAAATATTTTGTCCCCGTTTGGAGTTCCTAAATCAATCATAAGTGATGGGGGGATCATTTTTGCAATCGCCCTTTCTGGAATCTGATGAAAAAATATTGATTTTCCATAAAATTGTAACCTCTTATCATCCACAAACTAGTGGACAAGCTGAATTAGCTAATCAGGAGATCAAATTAATTTTGGACAAAACGGTAAATCCAGACTGCAAGGATTGGTCGTCAAGACTAACTGATGCCCTCTAGGCATATCGCACTGCGTTTAAAACAATTTTAGGCATGTCTTCTCATCAATTAGTCTATGGAAAGCCATGTCACCTACCTATGGAATTGGAGCATAAGGCATACTAGGCCATTAAAGCAATGAACTTTGACAAAGATAAGGCTGAACTTTCAAGAAAATTTCAAACTAACGAATTGGAGGAATTGAGAAATAAAGCATATGAAAATGCTAAGATTGCTAAAACCAGGATGAAAATTTTTCATGACAAGAACATTATGCGAAAGTCTTTTGAACCTTTTAAAAAAGTCTTGTTGTTTAATTCAAGACTCCGCCTCTTTCCTGGTAAGTTGAGAGCAAGATGGATAGGAGCTTATATTGTTGAAAAGGTGTTTGAAGACAACAATAGAAGTGGAAAATCTATCAAACGGTAATATATGTACTATTAATGGTTAACAGTTAAAACCATTTTTGGAAAACTTTGTCAAAAATATGGAGACCCTTCTTTTAATGGATCCAGAACATCGCTTTTAGGAAAGTGCCTACCGACATAAAAAAGGGGCGGGTCAGGAAAAACCTGATTACACTTGACCCACAGACGCACCTTTATAAGTTGCCTTGCCCCTTTTCTCTTTTCTTCCCCACCGTCCTTCCCTGTTTTCCTTTTTCCTTCTTCTTATGTTTCTTCTTCTTCAATGTTCATGATCTTCTGGAACCACTAGCCATCTCCCAACAACACCATGACCATACTACCCGAAGACCTAGTCCTTTATCTCATGACCTGCATGTGTTTACTCTATTTGTACATGACTCTTCTTCTTCTATATGCACTCAAAATGAAGGGCTTTCATCCTAGCGAAAACCTAGATCTGCAACAAGATGTTTGACTTGTGTATTTTGCTTGTAGGTTTCAGCTAATGAACAAGATCTCTACCGTTCAACCTCTTCTCCAAAGCTCACTATATCAATAAATTTGAAACATTGAGGACAATGTTCAGTTTAGGTTGGGGGTGAGAACTACAGTTCATATTACATGTAGAAAATATTTACATTTGAGTTGTTGTTGCTATTCTTGATCAGATTGTGTACCGTATTTTGATTACCATGTTTTGTATTTTGATGGTTAAGTTTGTGGGTCATCTCTGATCGTCTTTGTGACTGGCAGACCTTAAAGAATTGGATATTGAGTCTTAAAGCATAGAAAGTATGGATGTTAAACTTTTTTGGCTTAGTCTTGGAGTTTTGCGCACTTTTCCTTCTGATGTGCATACTGTGATCATGAGAAAAGCAAGGTTGGTGAGAAAAAATGAGATCCGAGAACAACAAGTGAAACCTTTGTGCGGCAGAAGCACTTTTGCTAAACGCCATCGTGCCAAAATACTTGGTGCCTGTAAACAGTGTGGCAGAGTCTTTTATGAGAAGAAATATAATTAGTGTTTTGAACCAATTTTTGGTTGCGCACTCGATCGATTAGACTAGATAGTGAATGGGTAGAGTAAGGATTATCCTGACACGCCATCCTATTCTGATACTCTCCTTAACCGATTTGTAAGAGAGGAAATTGGGAGAGTTACTGGTTGTTCAAATAGCACAGAGACAGATGAAGACTTGGATTAGAGTAGTTGGGATGAAAGCCAAGGGTCTGAATTTCTGTCAAAAAAAGTGTAAAAATCCTTTTTTTTTTGTACAAACTCTTTTAACTGAAATGAAAATATGGGCTGAGTAAGGAGTGTCCCAGAATACCAACCTAAAGTGTGGGTAGGGACTTATCCTTAGACGCCATGAGTTTTTGGTTCAAACTTGTGTTTTGTCCTCTTTTATTTTATGGTGTAATGCAGAAATGTTTTTTGAGTTTGATTTAACCTTTGAACGCCAAATGACGTTTGAACGTTGCTTGCTTATAGTACTCAGCCTCTGATGGAAATGAAAAGTACTGGGAGCTCAGTTCGTTCAAATACCAATAGCACGTTCGAACGACAGGAGCTTACAGTACTTTGGTCTCAGATAGAACTCAAAAGTACTGGGAGCTCACCACGTTCGAATGACATCCACGTTCGAACGATATTTTAAAAATTCTTCTACATACATTCGAATGTTATTGATGTTCGAATGATCCTTCTCAGGCTATAAAAGCCTAGATCGTCTTCCTCATTCCAAACTCCCAAAATCCTCAAAATCCCCCAAACCCTAGAACCCCTTTTCGGTATCCTATCCTCAAAATATCCTCCATTCCCCATTTCCACTTGAAATCGACCTTCCCAAAACCATTCCCACATCAAAACTTCTCTTTTCACCAATAAATTCAAGAGTTCCAGGCCCTTACAAGCTCAAAACTGAAAAACACCATGCCCAAAGTCAAGCTCCTTGCCAGGTGCAACCCAATCAACCAAGAACCCAACTTCGTAGAGGAGGTGGTCGAAGTGAGAGAAGGGAGGTCACCCTTCACATGGAGATATGACAAGACCCACTTCCCTAATGCACTCAAGGCTGACAAGTATGATAATTTCTATCAAAAGCATGTTGTGGTTTGTGAAAAGGATGTGGTTTTGACTGATTTTGCTGAATTGGGTATAATGGCAGAGATGGAGAGGAGAGGTTCTATTTGCAAAATGGTAGGGAGGCCGTGATTGATTTGGTGCGGGAGTTTTACTCTAACGCTGAAATAATCAATGAAGCGTTAAAAGCTATGTGAGGGGAGTCTATATAGATGTCCATGAGGACTACATTTGGGATAGAAGGCAAGAAGTACCTCGAGTCCTAAATCCTACCTATCCCTCGAGGAAGAATGTGGCGATGAATACGGTGGGGAAGGAGTTGACAGGGATAACTAACTTTTCTAGCCAGGATGAAGATTTTTTCACCAAGGGGAACTGACTAACAAATACAAAATGCTAAACTTGATTGCAGTGTCAAACATTGCTCCAATAGGACGAAAAAATGAAATTCTACTCGACATGGCCCGGTTACTTTATGCATTTGGGAAGAGCTATAGCATAGACCTCCCCTCTCTCATCTTGAATGAAATGAAGAAGGGCTGTGATGTGAAGTGAAACTCACTCCCATTTGGCACCTTGGTCACTAAGATATGCAAAAAACCACGGGGTTAGGGTGAAACCAAAATGGAGATCCAGAAGCCAATGGGGCCACTAAACAAGGCATCTTTTAGGAGAAGCTAAAGTCATAGTGGCATCCCAGCGGTGAGACAAGAGGTGCCATCGACCCAGGGAGTTGATGAGGTACAAGATGAGCTTGATGCAGAGGAGGAGAGGGAGTTAGAGAGAGAGAGCATATGCAGACTCAGGAGGAGGCAGGCACCAGCACCCACAGATCACCACGAGAGATTATGCTTGCATCGAGGCTAACCAAGACAAGATTCTCCGACAGCAGGAGGATATTCTTGGCTATTTGAGGGGTGGGCTTGGTGGACCTAGTAGATCTAGTAGAACAGAGGAGAGGGAGGAGACTAATTTTCTGTTCTTGTGTGGAAGAAGTTGATTTGGGGTTGTTGTTTGTTTCTTCTTTGATAAAAATTTCTTCTTTGAGGGTCCTTGTGGATGTTTATTTCTTCTTATGATTCTCTTTGTGATTTTTGGGGATATTTTGTAGATGATGGTGGATATTTGTTTTGGTGGATGTTTGTCTTTGATGTTTTGTGGATATTTGAAGCTTTGTTTTGAATGACTGAAATCATTGTTATTATTGTGAACATATCATATGAATGCTTCAGTTTTTCTCTCTAATTTGTTTAAAATGCATGTATAGGATTAGCACTTTAATTCTTGTTAATAAATAACGAAACAGATGTGGATGTTAATATTGCTTGTGAAAATGACTAAGCACATGATCGGTTTGACACCTCAACTTAACTACCAAGACGTAAAACCATATTTTTTTAGAACCTTGATACTATCTCTATGATTTAATTTTCAAATGTACATCAGTAATTGTTATTCTTGAGGTACACGATGATCATACTCAAAAATAGAATCGCTATATAACTAACATTCCTTGAAACACCCAACATAACCAGTGGAGATGACAAAAAAAATCATGGTTAGTCTTGAGCCTGACAATGCTTTTTGAGAGAATATCAACAATTACTCAAAGTAAGCTCTTTCACTTCCGATCTCTTTCAATAATCTCATTAACCTTGCTTTAATTGATGCAACTAAAGTGATCTATTTTCATAACCCACAGGGAACTTTTGCATACACGTATATAGGCACATACTTGAAAAATGATCATAGCCCATCTTTGGATCGACTTTGAGCCTTAGCTAATTCTTTTACAAAAGTATATCCCTAGTCAGTCATGCTTAAGCCTTCAATGAATGAATTCTTTTTTTGAAAAACTCGTGTGATGACTGAGCCACAAAAGCATAGATTTACCATATATCTAATTTCTTGCACCCCTTTGCAAATCAATATGATACAGAAAGGAAATAAAAATAGCAAAGACAATGGTGGCTACTGTTCAATAAAAGGAAAATCGGTGGAAACAGTCGAAAGGAAAAAGATACTGTGAGACGGGGAATTGCCAAGAAAGTGAAAAATGGGAAAAATGAAGGAAAGAAACCCCATTCCCAGGCAAAATGTCGAGAAGCTAGAACGAGGTGCGCAACACTGCATAAAAAGATAACTTTTGATCACCATTGATGTCATTTCATTAGTCATTGACCTCTGGCCCCATTACAACCTACGAAAAGCCCTAGACTTTGATCTGAAGTCTGATGCATATGTATGTCGTCTACTATAAGTGGGGTATGTTAAATAGAATTTCTTTATTTGCATCAATATTATTCCATGAGATTATGCCAAAGTAAAGTATGTTTTCCTAAAAACTTCATTCTTATACTAATTGTGCATGAGATTTTTTGATTGGTCATCTTCTGATCACATGCCCTTTGAGAGATAAGTCACTATAATTTGAGCGATTTGTTTTGCTAAGAGCATTTTGAGAAAGGTTTGTAAAATCAAATATATCTGTGAAACTCGGGAAAATTTGAACTTTTTTTCGACAATGGGCAAAATAGTAATTTGTCACTATTATGCGGGATTAAAATGCATATTTCTATAGAGCTTGGATGATACAATGAACCTCACTGTTTGATTCATATCGCGAAATTGGGCTGCCATGTCAAATTTTGTCAAATTCTAAGATAGTCAGATTTTACACGTTTTTTGAGACAATTGGGTGACGAATGAACTTTTAAAGGTCCAAAAAAATAGAAATTATAAAATTTCTTTATAATTGAATAACATTTCAAATAAAATTAATTTGAACTGAAACCGAAATTTAATGAACTCGTTTCGGGTTAAAAACGGACCCATAAATGATAAACATGCAGGGCAATGTGGACCGCACAATTAAAAGTATAAATAGGGCCAAAATATCTGAAAAATCAGATATTCTTACCCATTTGGCTAGCTATGTTCAGACGTTAGAAGAGAGAGAAGAGAGAAATAGAAATTTCTACATTCCTTCTCCAATCCAAGGATTTCTGTCGGTCGGAATTGCTTGATCCAAGAATTAAAGTTGGTATACGCGACGAGGGCTACACGTACGTACCAAGAACGAAGAATTTCACCAAATTTTGAAAGAAGAAATTTTGGAAAAATCAAAGGTTTGAGGCTTGGGAGTCATTTTTTAGGTTTCTCCCTTTGTTTTATGCTCCTAGAGGTAGGGGTTCTCCTACTTTGGTTCATTTCCTACCTAAAATGTTATATGTAATGTGTAGGTTATGGGAATATGTGTAGGTCAATTACCTATGTATATGAAATAGATGAAATGTGTATGAAAAAGGAGTATTGAAATGGGTTAGAATAGACTTTCCTAACTTGAGATTGAGTGTGGTAATTATTTGATTGGTAATTCCATGGAAAAGTGATTTTATGGGCATGCTTTATGTTTGAATGTTATGCCTTGTGACTGATGTGAGAAATGTTGTGACTTGATGGTATTTTGCATAGAATGCCTAAGTGGGACTTAAGTTGTTATAGCATGGATTATGTGTAACAAACTTGTGAATTGTTGATATTTGTGATTATATGCATGTGATATAAATTGTCATGACACATGTTGAAATGTGTGGTTAAATTCAGCTCATTGACATTCATTACATTGAGCATGACATTGGTATTACAATGGTTCATTACATTGTATGTGTATGAAAACATCACATTCAAGGGGCTTAGGCATGAGTGTGGGTGTATGTTGTACATGGTTGGATCAATCACCATACTTGGTGTTTTGATGGCTGGGCTCAGGAAAGTGGGGTTGAATATCCTACTAAATCGCATGGTTGGATACTTGGAAAACTTGTGTCGGGTATAGCAAGAAGGGATAGATCCCCCCTCGGGTGCAAGGCCCGGCTATCCAATGGTGTAAGTCCAAAAAAAGTGTATCGGTGTGTGGAGCCGGCAGTGCAACACCAAAAGTCCACTACCCAAATAAAGACACTTGGTTTTGGTTATATAAATGATTCATTTGATGGAAAACATCCAGAAATGATTTTTTTTTTTTGTTTATAAACACATGAGTTGTTTCAAAATGATCTTTGGATGCTTTCCATTTGATGGAAAACATCTAGAAATGATTTTTTTTTTGTTTATAAACACATGAGTTTTTTCAAAATAATCTTTGGATGTACTCATCAAGGATAAATGTTTTACACTTGTATTGCATAGTGTGGTGAGAGCCGGTGAAGGCTTGGGTTAGGTGCATGAGTGAATCTCATTTCATTCATGACATGGCATAGTAAATTCCAACATGAACATATATATTCTTGATTGGAATGATTATATAATAGTGAATGTTATATATGAACATTGCATATGCACTTAGGTTGAAGAGTAGCCTCTGTAGGAAATATTCTACTAGGCGTTGGCTCACCATATATGGGAAACATTTCAGGTGTGGGGTTCGTACCGGGAGAGGACTCACATTCGGGGCCTCGAGGGTGAAGAAAAGCCGGTTTGTGGCTTTTGAAAACAAGTTTTGTAAAACTTTGGTTAAATGTCGTTTTGACATGTAAATTATGTAAATGAATGTAATAGAACTTGTATGGATCATGTATAATGTAGAAAATTTTATTATACATGCTTGGGATGGATTTGGGAAAGTTTGGGATGAATTGGAAATGAAAAACTGATGAAACATAAAATTCAGGGCAAAACCTACCGATAGCTAAAAGGTAGTACCCGTCCAGCAGGCAAAACCTACCGGTAGCTAACAAGTAGTACCTGTCTAGTAGGAAAAAGCTACCAGGTAGCTTACAGGTAGAACTTCTACCTGTAGGTCTAACAAACATCTACCGGTAGCTCTTCCAAAATTCTAAAAATTTAAAATTATTTTGCCAACCTTTTGAGCTTTATTTTCTTTAGTTCTAATGATACAAATGAACATTAAATGAGGTATATTGAGGCACATTGGACCTCTATTGAATTAAAGGATCAAAGAAACACGGGTTATACGTGTGGGTTATGATCACGGTTTAGGGGATATGATTAACATGATGTCGGGTCGTGCGACAAGTACGGGTATTTCTGCGGTTGACGAGTGGTCACGGTTGAAAAAGGATCCCTGATTTTAAGGGCGTCACAACTTGGCTTACTGAGGTGAAATTTTGGGGACATGTAGTGTCGACTTCGGGTGTATCCGTGGGCCTAAAAAAGGTGGAGGCAATTATGAATTGGGGGAGACCGAAGTCAGTCTTCGAGATACACAGTTTTTTGGGATTGGTGGGGTACTATAGGAGGTTCATTAAGGACTTTTCTCGATTAGCTGCTCCTATGACCAAGTTGACCTGGAAAGAGATCAAGTTTGAGTGAAATGATGCTTGCGAGAAGGCATTCTAGGAGTTGAAGATGAGGCTTACATCAGCTCCTATCCTAATAGTTCCAGAAAGGGGATAGAGGTACATAGTGTATTGTGATGCCTCGAAGGATGGACTCAGTTGTGTATTGTTGCAGTCCGGGAGAGTAGTTGCTTATAGTTCTCGGTAGTTAAAGAATCACGAGTAGAATTATCCCACACATGACATGGAATTGGCGGCCATTGTCTTTGCCTTGAAGGTTTGGCGCCACTATTTATACGGTGAGCAGTTCGAGGTGTTTTCGAACCACAAGAGTCTGAAGTATATTTTTACACAGCGGGACCTCAACATGAGGCAACGCCGGTGGATGGAATACTTGGAAGACTATGACTTCACTTTGCATTACCATCCTGGTAAGGCGAATGTGGTGGCTGATGCACTCAGCCAGAAGTCACAGGGAGTTTTGACTAGAATAGCTTCTCGGGAGTGGCAGATCCTCGAGACTGTAGGACAGTTCGGGCTACACTATGAAGATTAGACTCAGGGTACTTTGGGAAGTTTAGTGGCTACACCCTCCCTACTGAGCAGAGTGATTGAGTTCCAAGGACAGGATGCAGAATTATCATCCATCAGGGATTGAGTACAGTCAGGTATAGGTGATGAGGGATGGGCCATTCCCTTGGATGGTAGTCTTTGGTTTAGAGAAGGATTATGGTTCCCCAGTCTACGGAGTTGAGAGAGGAGATTCTCAGAGAATTTCATTGCTCTCATTTTGTTGTGCATCCTGGTGGCACGAAGATGTACCCTGATCTTTGTCATCAGTATTATTGGAATGGAATGAGTAGAGACGTTGGAGACTTTGTCAGACGATGTCTCACGTGTTAGTAGGCGAAGGCTAAACACCAAAGACCAGCGGGATTACTCCAGCCCTTGTAGGTAGCCGCACCTGAAATGTTTCCCGTATAGGTTGGGGAGTAGCCTCTGTAGCAAATATTCTACTAGGCATTGGCTCACCCTATACGGGAAACATTTCAGGTGCGGGGTTCGTACCGGGAGAGGACTCACATTCGACGCCTCGAGGGTGAAGAAAAGTCGATTTGTGGTTTTTGGAAACTAGTTTTGTAAAACTTTGGTTAAATGTTGTTTTCACATGTAAATTATCTAAATGCAAATAGAACTTGTATGGATCATGTATAATGTAGAAAATGTTATTATACATGCTTGGGATGGATTTGGGAAGGTTTGGGATGAATTGAAAATGAAAAACCGATGAAACATAAAATTCTGGGCAAAACCCACCGGTAGCTAACAGGTAGTACCTGTCCAGCAAGCAAAACCTACCGATAGCTAACAGGTAGTACCCGACCAGCTGGCAAAACCTACCGGTAGCTAATAAGTAATACCTGTAACGCCACAAAACCCACCTTGGACGACATTACAATCTAAAAACCATTCACATCATGAGAGAAACTAAATAAATTCATCATTAAAGAACATTTCACTTGTCAAATATAACATTTACAATATCGTCCCAAAAGAACAGGCCAACCATGACCATTACATCCCAAAAGAATCAACTATTTTCTCATAGGGTAATAAACAAAAATACATCTGTTAATGTACCAAAATATATCCCCTAATCTACAGCATGAAGAGATCAACTCTAGATATTCCTATCGGGATCTACGCTTTCCTCCAATTGGGCTTCCCAAGCCACCTACTCGTCATCTCCGAGCTCTTCTTCTAGCCGACATCTGAGAATGAATAATATTGTAGGGGGTGAACACTAAGCTTCATAGCAACACTCTCCCCAAACTCGAACAAAGTTTAGAAAACATGTAAAACAAGTCGGTCTCATTTTTGCAAATATCATATATTAATTTTTGAAAGAAAACAGGAACATTTCAATAGATCTTAAGTTTACACAATAGCAATAATTTAAATGAACAGTAAAATGAATTTCCCAATAATAAGCAATTTCCAACCATGAACCATTTTTCCACAAGTTCTTGCAGAGTCCCATACCTCCACAAGCTCTTGTAGGAAACGAATTCTACACAATAACAATAATCATTCAATAGTGTAATCCATTATACTCATGTATGTTGGTTGCTTCCTATGAATCTACATAACGACTCTACCTTGTTCACCCAATCATAACCACACCAACCACTTTAAGAAGGGCATATACCATCTCCCGCGGCCCTGACGAATCTTTCCTAGGAAAGGTATACCATCCCTCCGCCTCGAACTTACGTGAACAATAGTGGTTGTTCTCACAAACAACAAACCACTACAAGTGTTAGGAAACCATCTCACCCCTACTGGGATAGACTAACCTCTAACACTCTACGGCAGTGCTCGAATGCAATTCAAGTCCATCACAACAACCATACAAGAGATGCAATTCCAACCAAATTCTCAAATCATAAATCCCCAATTTCATAATTTGTAATACAAGAGAACAATTTAAGAAAATAAGCAGGAGATCATCACAAATACCATTTTATTACTCAACACAAAACGCTAGGGTTTCGAGATCAAGAACAAAGGAAGAATCAAGAGAAAAATCCATTTATCTTGAAAACTAGGGTTTTATAACAAGAAAAGAAAACTCATGGTTATATAACCATAGCTTTGTTCAAAACATGGTAATGATTGTAAAAATCTCAAGGAATCATGGTTTCATAGCGTATACATATGATTAAGAGTCAAAAGAATACATATAAACAAGCCTTAGCCTCAATGTAAGAGAATGGAAAGAAACCCCAGGATTTTGATCTTCTTGAAGTGGAAATTCCCTTTGATCTTGTGTTTTTCTCTTTCTTTCTTCCTCTCTAAGGTTTCCTAGGGTTAGAAGTGTTGAAATGGGACTAAAGGAGTTGTCCTTAAGTATTTATAGTGGAAGGAGAAATAGCTGTTTGGCGACTTAAAATTTTAGATTTTTAGAAGACCTTCCGGAAGGTTGGCCTACAGGACCAACATTTACATTAACCTTTCGGAAGGTTTTTCATCGACCTTGTGGAAGGTTTGTCTTACTGGACAAACATTTTCATCAACCTTGTGGAAGGTTTGCCTATTAGACAAAACTTTTCATTAACCTTCCAGAAGGTTTTGTCTACCGGACAACCATTTCTATTAACCTTTTGGAAGGTTTATCCTGCTAGATAAGCCTTTACCTTAACCTCCAGAAGGTTTTTCAACGACCTTTCGGAAGGTTTTGCCTATTTTTCTACAAATCCTTCCTTCTTCATTTCCAATCCATTCCAAACCTTGCCAATTCCAACCCAAACTTATACAACATGCTTTTGTAAATCAAACCAAGTTGGTACAAGTTCTATTACAACAATTTCATATATTTACAAGCTATACTAGGTTTTAACTACTATTTATTCGGATTTTACCATATTAAGATTTCAAAAGAAAATAATTTCTTGCTATATATGCCTATATACATATATACGGATAAAAGTGTGGGGTTTACAGTACCTATCCAGTAGGAAAATGCTACCGGTAGCTTACAGGTAGAACTTCTACCAGTAGGTCTAACAAACACCTACCGGTAGCTATTCCAAAAATCTGAAAATTTAAATTTGTTTTGCCAACCTTTTGAGTTTTATTTTCTTTAGTTCCAATGATACAAATGGACATTAAAAGAGGTATATTGAGGCACATTGGACCTCTTTTGAAATAAATGATCAAAGGAACATGGGTTATACATGTGGGTTACGATCTCGGTTAAGGGGATACGATTAACATGATGTCGAGTTGTGCGACAAGCACGGGTATTTTTGCGGGTTAACGAGTGTTTAGTGGTTGAAAAAGGACTCCCAATTTTAGAAGCGTCACACTATCCATGGAATGTGGAAAAAGGGGAATGATTGTTATATACCAATTCTTGTTTCTAGAATGACCATCCTACTACTCAGAGCATTCCAAATGCTAATGTGATAGGTGCTAATTTTTGCATAGAGTGAGTACCAATGGAAAAGAAATGTAGGGGATAAGTCACGATTGAGGATTGAGTGTCTCAATGACCACGATGCTAATTTATTTTTTAGTCAACATTCTCACATACACACTTGTTCGACTGAAGTTTGTGGGTAGCTTCACTGAAAACTCTCACGAGACAACACTCATCCACTTGGGTAAACCTAGCCGTTCAATGGCTTGTTGCATAAGCTAAATGTAACCGGCTGACCTACGAAAATGGCATTAGAAATAGATTTACATTACATGTTGTATTACTAGAGACTAGCAATATTTAGGTTGGGGGGGTGTGATTAGTGCTAAAAGTTATCATTTTACTATGCCTTTTTGGGACTAATTGTGCTTTGATGTAGTTTAAGTAATGACATTTCAGGTCCTAAAATGAACAAGAGCTCAAGGACAACAAATATCACACTTGGATGTAACACTAGTGAATAAAATGGCAAAATTGGAATAACTTGGCACAAAGCTAGAACGTTCGAATGTGGATCAACATTCAAACATTCCCCTAAAGTGATTAAGGACCAGGCTACTGAGACATGATGTGCTGCAGTCAAAAAGGGAAAATGTTGAGGTACTTGAGTACCACATTCGAACGCTCACTCACGTTCGAACGTGCTCTGGAAAAATGAGAAGACTAGACTACTGAGACCCGCTAGAGTGTTACAACAAAGAAAACAGAACCACGAAGTACTTGAGTACAACGTTTGAATGCCACTCCACGTTCAAACATTGTCATGAGTTACTAAGGACCAAGTTGCTGAGTGCAAGGCCAGAGTTGTTCAAGATGTATGGAAGTAATCATCACAGAGACCACATGCCACTTGAGTAGGGGGTTCAGACCCCATTTGGCGTTCGAACGCCCTTAAAGCAAAAACAGACACAACGTTCGAATGACAAATTACGTTCAAAGGCTATTAAAGCAAAAATAGACACAACGTTCAAATGATAGATCACATTCGAACGTCCCTCACTGATTGGCTGCAGAGTTGTTAGATTTTCACTTGGACTTGGACGGCAAATACTATTCCTTCACCCCCTCCTCTTCCTTGCCTGTAAATAGCCCCATTGTGGGAGCTTCAAGATAGAGAATTCTTTTCTCTTGAAAAGTTGGGTAAAGAGCCAGTTCCTGTAGATTTCTTGTTTATGTTTTAATTTTGCATTTGTATCAACCATGATGGAGGCTTAGACTCCCCTTATAGTTGAAGTATTTTATGTACTTGAGCTAAGTCTTTACATTCATATTGTGACAACCATGATGGAGACTTAGACTCCCCTCGTAGTTGTACTTGCTTTTATTTACAAGTATCAAGAGATATAGCTCATCTTTTGGTTATGGTGGAAACCCTCTAAAAGTAACTAGCTTTCTTCTAATTTATTTCACTTCCATTGCTTGAGCTTCCATCTTCCTTAGAGGAGTGAAACTCTTTCACTTTCTAGAGCTTTACCAAAGCCATGAGGGGTGGAACGTGATTCCCTTATTCTTTGGTGAAGATCGGCTCCTCGTTTATTATACTTTACTTTGTAAGTTCTCTACTTGGAGGGATGAGCATCACTCACTTTTCTAGCTTTATCCAAGCCATGAAGAGTGAGTAGTTCCTCATTCACTCTTTAGTAAGAGGTGATGAATATAAAGAAATTATCCGAGAGTTATATTTGTGTAATCCATTTATGCTTTAATGTTTTATATTTCACTTGTTCATTGAATGGTTGAATGTATCTAGCAAAGTTAAGGTACCTTGTCTAACCATGGGTTCTTTCTATGTCACGGATGACTCTTGCATGGAAAAACCTGTTGGTTCAAGGTAAGAACCTAGGCAATATCTGCATGATACATTTTCAATCTTCACTATTATCGTGCTTTATCTAAAAAATAGAATATTAATGTCATGGTTGGATGCCTTGTAGAAACATTTGCTCGATTATAGATGGGTTAAATCTCGGCACAGACACATCTTGTCCACTTCTAGAAAGGCATTGGAATAATGTGCTTAACTCTCACAGTCTATCTGTATCTTCCGATTAACTTGTTGTTGACACGGAGTTAATTGAGTTATAAAACACAAGTATAATAAATCGGATGATTAACCACATGTTCTGATCCTCAAGCTAAAGGGTGACTATTTTACATTTGAATTTATCTTATATTTTGTTTAGAAATCTCTTGAAAAGAATCTTCTATTCTAATCAAGAAATCCCACCACTCCAAACTCTCAAAATTTTTAGTCACTTGGTCTCTATTATTGCTAACTTTAAAACACCAATCATAGTTCCCTGTGGATTCTACTATGGACTTAACTGGATTATTACTACAACTTTACAGCCTGCACTTGGGTGTACACATTTCGGATCAAGTCAGGTATCATATCTAAAAACTCTCACAAGACTATACTCTTTTGTTAGGGGGAACATAAGGGTTTAAAGGCTTGTTGCAAATGCTAAATGCAATCATGAGATGTACAAAAGTGGAATTGTTTTTTATTTTATTAGGTTATTTAATTTTTCGGTTTTAGATTTTAGATTTTGGGATCAAAGTATTACTGGAGACTAGTAATATCCAAGTTGGGGAATGTGATTAACCATCAAAAGTGCAATTTTATTATATTTAATGATTAGTTAATTGCATATTATTTGTGATTAAATGTGTTAAATTCCTTGATTTTTTAGTTTGACACTTTTTCTAGTTGTTTGGTTTATTTTGTAGGTAAATTAGTTGGTTTAAAGTAATAATGGATAAGGCAAGTGAAACAATTACTAAAGGAAGAATCACAATTGATATGGATTGAAGAGTCCAGATTAAGATAGGAATAGTTGAAGATAAAGTGGAAATTGAATCATTATAAGAGTCCAAATTAGAAGAAAACTCATTTAAAGTTGGATTAGGAAAGTATCCTAGAAGATAAGGATTTGACATGTCTTTAGTATTTTTGTCATAACTTTTGACTCTGACATCCGATTGACCTGATTTTTGGGCGGATGGAAGGAATACTTCAATGGTTACAAACGTGTATTTCACAAATATTTCATGAATTGACCTCTAGATATGCGAAATTCAAGCTCGAATTCTGGACATATTTTGTACCCGCGCGCCCCTAAGATTTTATGCACGGGATTTAATTTTAAAAGGCTTCTTTTGGGAAAGGAATTCCTCTCAAGCCATCCTTATATCTTTTAGCTATATCTAGGATTTATTTTAGTATAAATAAAGGATCTCATCTATTGAGAGGGATGATTTGGATGATTATTATTCTTTTCCCATCTTTTATTTTTAAAATTTTTGTTCTAGTTCTATGGCTTGCTAAAAAGCCCAACTAAAGGTAGGGGAGATACTTTAAATGAAGAACTGTATTTATTATTGATTCAATGTTCTTTTTAATGCATGATTTATTCTTTTAATTTAATACTTGTCTTCAAGTAAAATTTTTGCTTTGTATAATTTTTTGATCTGTTGTGCCACATACATTGAATGCTTGAGATTCCTTGCAAGTTAAATAACTGGTTATTCCATGCTTGAATTAATTAATTATAATTTTTTATAAGATAGTTGATTTATTATTTGCAATAAAATAAGGTTTACCGGTTAGAAATCTTGATTTATTATAGACTCCAGGCATGGTGAATGGTTGTGATCCAAAAGAAAATTTTTATATTTATTCAGATAATTCATTAATTATAATTTTTGATGTTTTCATTTTGTCATCACTAAATATTCTATTTGGGATCACTTCTCAGCTAATTCTCAATTGAATTTGAAAACTGGATCATTAATAATTACTGTGTGAATTTGAAAAGGTATCCCCGATACTTTAGTATTTTCAATTATTGTTTTAATACCAAATTTATTGTTTTCTAATTTCAAAATCTATAAAAAAAAATTTCAAAGCAATTTTTTTTTATTTTTCTTTGTGTTCTAACTTTTCTCAATTCCTTGTGGTTCAACCTCAGACTCCTGAAAAGTTGTAGCACTTATGTCTGTTAAGTCATCAGTAGGGTCTGTAAATCAATGTAGTCCTTCATCTTCATCATCTTCATCGTTACAAGCATCTTCTGACTCTTTTTAGTTAAGCATGACTAATAATAATGAAAGAGAACAAGAGCTAGTTCAAAAGGTCCGATCTTTAAGAGAATACTTGCATCCCAAATGCACAAGTGTCTCCTTATGTTTTTTTTTCCCAATAATGCTTAAAATTTCAACATTAAGGTAGAAACAATACAACTATTTCTGTAGTTTCATAGTCTTGAGTCTAAAAACCCTTATTTGAATATGAAAGAATTTGAGGAACTATGTGGTGCTTTGCAAGATAATTTTGAAATGACTCGGTTGAAACTTTTTCCTTTCTCTTTAAAGGATAAAGCTAAATAGTAGCTAAATTCTTTAAAAGCTCAATCCATTCCGAGTTGGCAAGTTTTGCAAACCAAAATTTTCAGGAAGTTTTGCCTTTGCATCAAACTAATGCATTAAGGCATCAAATCATGAATTTTGCTATGAAAGAAGGAGAAACTTTTAATCAATGTTGGAAGAGATTTAAGAATCTTCTCCAGGCTTGCCCACATCATGCATTTGAAAGTTGGACTTTAGTTGGTTTCTTTTATGATGCCCTCCCATCCGCACTACGTCAGCGTGTTGAAATGATGGCCCAAGGGGAATTCATGAGTAAGAATCCCGATGAGGCATTCAAATTTTTTAACACCATTTTTGAGAGTTCTCAAATGTGAGACTCGGTCTCACCATATGTTATTGAAACTAAGTCATATTCATCCTAGGGAGGGAAATACATATTAATAGAGGATGATCCTAAGGGCCACAATGACTAATTTATCCTGAAAGCTTGAAGCCTTAGAAATGAAAAAAATTAAGGAAGTTTCTGTTGTGTCTCACACTAAGCAATCACGTGGAATCTGTGCATTGTTAGGACATCCCACGGGGGAATGTCCCACCATTCCAGCATTCAAAGGGGTATTGATGGAACAAACCAATGTCATTTTAAATTTTAACAAGCCTTATTCCACCCTTATTCTGAAAACTATAATCTAGGTTGGCGGAATCATCCAAATTTTAGTTGGAAAAACACACAGCCTGTGTGTCAACCATCAGGCCCACCTTCTTCACAACCCCAAACTCAGCAACCATATCAGCCTTATAAACCCCCACATAAGAGGAGTTTAGAAGACACCATGAACTAGTTCATTCAGAGTCAAATAAGTTTCAATACTCAGAACAGTCATGCATTTAATGATTTCAAAGCTCAAACTTCATAGAATATTAAGGATATCAAGAGTCATTTAACCAAATGAACCCAGTCTTTGAGCACGTTAGAGAAGAGAAAATTTCAATCTCAACCTAAACCTCCAGAGGGGCAAAACCAGGCTAATTGCATATCTTCTGAACATTTCCATAGCCAAGTCCAAGCAATTACCACACTAAGAAGTGGTAAGGTGAGTGACAAGACTATTAAGGACAAAACGCTAGAGCCCCTAACTGAGTCAATTCCTGTAAATGAACCAATTGACCCTGAACCGTTGATTGAAAAGGAAATTGAGTTGTCAAATGAAAAAGAAAAATCAAGTCATGTTCCTTCATATTTTCCTTAGAGTTAAGAAGCCTTAACCATTGGACAATCATGATAAAATCTTTGAGTTCTTTAAGCAAGTAAAGATTAACATCCGTCTATTGGAATTAGTCAAGTAAGTCCCATCTTATGCTAAATTTTTGAAAGACCTTTGCATAGTGAAAATAAGGATCAATGTATAGAAAAGAGCAATTTTAACTGAACAGGCTAGTGCTATCATTCAGCACATGGCCCCTCTCAAGTCCAAAGATCCTGGGAGTCCTTCAATTTCCTGCATAATTGGGAACTTACGGATTGATCAAGCTCTGGTTGATCTTGGAGATAGTGTTAAGATGCTTCCATATTCTGTCTATGAGTTAGGATTTGGAGAATTAAAACACACCAATGTCATATTGCAGTTGGTAGATCGTTCTGTGAAAATTCCACTTGCAATGGTGGAGGATGTACTTATTCAAGTTGATAAGTTCTATTTTCTAGTGGATTTTATTATCTTGGATATACAGCCAGTCTTGCATGTCTATACACAAATCCTTATCATTTTAGGGTGACCATTCCTTGCTACATCAAATGCATTGATTAATTGTAGAAAAAAAATCATGACTTTGGAATTGAATATCTTTGATATTACTAAGCATCCTAGAGAGGAAGAAGAATTGCATGAAGTAAATTGTATTGAGTCATTAACTCAAAATCTTTTTGAAAATGCTTGTACAAAGAAATAGTCACATGCATTAGAGTCTGTACAAAATGATTAGTCTGTAGATACATCAACCATTGAAATATAGAGTCCTAGATTTGAAGAATTATTACCTTCTAAAACTAAGTCTGTAGAGCCTACTGTTGTAATTATCAAACCATAGTTGAAACCTCTTCTGGTTGACTTGAAATATGTCTTCTTGGGGGAGGATGAAACTTATCCAGTGATAATATCTTCAAAATTGTCAGAAGTCCAAGAGAAGAAATTGATAGAAGTCACAAAAAAATCATGAAAGTGCTATCGGTTGGACGATAGCGGATATAAAGAGTACAAGTCCTCTTCTCTATACATATTGTATATACTTAGAAGAATATTCCAAACCATCCCAATAGCTGCAGAGAAGGTTGAATCCATATTTGAAAGAAATAGTCCAAGCTGAAGTACTTAAATTATTAGACACTGATATTATATATCCTATATCTGATAGTAAATGGGTCAGCCCTACATAGGTAGTGCCTAAAAAGTCTGGTATCACGATTGTGAGAAACCAAGAAAATAAATTAGTCCTACGCGTACAGTCACGAGTTGGCGTATGTGTATTGACTATCGAAAGTTGAATTCTCTCACCAGAAAAGATCATTTTTCCTTACCTTTCATGGATCAGATCTTAGAAAGAATAGCTGGTCATACACTTTATTATTTTTTGGATGAATATTCCAACTATAACCAGATTGAATTAGCAATTGATGATCAAGAGAAAACCACTTTTACATATCCCTTTGGAACTTTTGCTTATAAAAAAAATATCTTTTGGATTGTGTACTGTTCCAGCCACTTTTTAGTGTTGTGTGTTAAGCATTTTTAGTGATATGTTGGAGCGGTTTTTGAGAGTTTTTATGGATGATTTTTTTGTATATGGCGATTCATTTGAATTATGTTTAGAGAATCATGAAAAAGTCCTTACTCAATGTGAGGAAACAAATCTTGTTTTGAATTGAAAAAGGTGTCATTTCATGGTTACACATGAGACATTGCATTGTTTTAGGATATGTAGTTTTTGCAGAGGGAATTGAAGTCGACAAGTCCAAAATCAATTTAATAGCCAATCTCCCTCTACCTAAGACTGTAAAAGATGTTCGATCTTTTAGGTCATGCAGGATTCTATAGAAGGTTCATTAAAGACTTCAGTTTGATTTCCAGACCAACGTGTAATCTTCTATGTCAGGATGTACCATTTAATTGGAATATTGCATGTCAATCAGCATTTGATAAACTTAAAGGCATGCTTATTTTGGCACCAATTATGCAACATCCTAATTAGTTCTTACCTTTTGAATTAATGATTGATGCTAGTTCCTATATAGTAGGAGCCATTTTAGGCTAGGAAAAAGATAAAAAACCCTATGTGATTTATTATGCAAGCAAAAATTTGAATCATACACAGATGAATTACTCTACCACAAAGTAGAATTGCTTGTTGTAGTATTTGCTCTAGATAAATTTCGTTCATATTTAGTTGGATCCTCAATTGTTGTGTTTACTGATCATGTAGCCTTGAAATATTTGCTTACCAATAAATATGCAAAACCATGTCTTCTAAGATGGATGTTGTTGCTTCAAGAATTCGATCTTATCATTAAAGATAAGAAAGAAGTTGAAAATGTGATAACTGATCATTTATCATGGTTGAATTATGGTATAAAGGAAAAATTAATACCAATTAAAAAAATCTTTCTAGATGAGCAGCTATTTGCAGAAACAGAAGTACCATGGTATGTAGATATGACCAATTTCTTTTGGGAAGATCCCTATGTATTTAAATACTATAAAGATCAAATAATAAGACGTATCCTCTCTGTCAGAATCTATTACATCTGAGACAACAAATGATGATCTAAAGAATTGCCCGACTCATGCTATTGATACATGGATCCCCAAATTTGAGGAACTTTCACCGGTGGCACAAAACCACTCTCATCAAGTGTCAAGCCACCAAACCTGAATCGAAACCTCTCCCATCTGACTTCAAATATGCATTCCTAGGATAGAACGAGTCATACCCAATGGTAATTTCAACTAAGCTCACAGACTTGCAAGAGTCTAAACTGATTGAAGTTTCTAAAAGTCATAAAAGCACCATTGGATGGACCATTGCTAACTTGAAAGGTATAAGCCCGTTAATCTGCAATCATGTCATATACCTGAAAGAGGATTCAAAACCCCCACATCAAATGCAGCGACGACTGAACCCTCACATGAAGGAAGTTGTGAAAATAGAAGTGCTTAAACTCTTAGATGTAGGGATAATCTTTCCCATCTCCGATAGCAAATGGGTTAGTCCAACCCAAGTTGTGCCCAAAAAGTCTAGGGTTATAGTGGTCAAGAATGAAGCCAACTAGTACCAACTAGTACAAACTAGAGTCGTCATAGGATGGCGGATGTGTATTGACTATCGAAAACTCAATTTGGTGCCTAGGAAAGACCATTTTTGTCTTCCCTTTCTTGACCAGGTTCTAGAGAGAATTGCAGGACATGAATTTTACTGTTTCCTGGATGGGTGCTCCGGGTACAATCAAATTGAGATAGCACTCAATGCTCAGGAAAAAACAACATTCACATGCCCCTTTGGCACTTTTGCATTCAAAAAGATGCCATTCAGACTTTGTAACGCTCCTAAAACATTCCAAAGATGCATGCTAAGTTTATTCAATGATATGCTCGAGAAATTTTTGGAAGTATTCATGGATGACTTCCCTGTCTATGGTGACTCGTTTGATTTGTGTATGGCCAATCTAGAAAAAAGTACAGAGAAGGTGTCAAGAAGCCAATCTGGTGCTTAATTGGGAGAAATGTCATTTCATGGTAACACAAGACATTGTCTTAGGTCACATTGTGTCGTCTGAGGACATGAAAGTTGACAAGGCAAAAATAGATCTGATTGGAAATTTGCCTGCTCCCAAGACTGTAAAGGATGTCCGATCATTCTTAGGACATGCAGGCTTTTACAGGAGATTCATAAAGGATTTCAGTACCATAGAAAAACCCATGTGTTATCTCCTGAGTTAGGACGTAATCTTTGATTGGAATGAAACTTGCCAACAAGTTTTTGATAAGCTTAAAGGCATGTTAATTTCTGCACCAATAATGCAGCCCCCTGTTTGGACTCTGCCCTTTGAACTAATGTGTGACGCAAGTAATTATGTTGTTGGTGCTGTATTGGGATAAAAAAAAAAGATAAGAAACCACATGGCATTTACTATGCAAGTAAAACTTTGAATGATGCCCAAATAAATTATTCAACAACTGAAAAAAAATTGCTTGAAGTAGTTTTTGCTTTGGAAAATTTTTGTCCTTATCTTGTTGATTCTTCTATTACTATGTTCACTGACCATGCAACATTAAAATTTTTGCTCACAAAGAAGGATGCTAAGCCTAGGCTCTTAAGATGGATACACTTACTCCAAGAGTTTGACTTGTTCAATAAGGATAAAAAGGGTGTTGAGAATGTGGTGGAAGACCATCTGTCCAGGTTAATTTATGAATTTCATGAGGATGGACTGCCAATAAATGAAAAATTTCATGATGAACAACTGTTCATAATTGATGAGACCCCATGGTATGCTGGTATTGCTAATTTCCTTGCTACTGGAACACTCCCTTTGTCCTTCTCTCCCATGGACAAAAAGAAATTTTTGAGGGTGTTTCGTAACTTTTTTTGGGAAAATCCATACGTATTTAAGTACTGTAAGATTAAATCATAAGACGTTGCATCCCCACTCAGGAAAGTAGACAAGTAATAACCTTTTGTCATTCTGAAGCATGTGGTGGCCACTTCTCCTAAAGAAAAATCGCTGCAAAAATCTTATAGTGTGGATTTTACTAGCCCACACTTTTCAAAGATGTCCATACCTTTTATTTAATTTGTGACAGTGATTAACCCAAGATAATGCATAATTTAATTAAGTTAATAGGTCAATTGTATTAGTTAAACAAAGTTAAACTAGTTAAAATAAGTCAAATTAGGGTTAGTGTGTGAATAAAAGATAATGCATTAATTGTTGTTCTTTTCAGGGTTTTGAGCGTCAAAGCTAAAAACTACTAGGGAGCCAATTGCATTAAAGCTACAAACTATTGGGGTGCCAATTATCAAAGCTCAAAATAAAGGGGGATCAAAGAATTCAAGGCCATCAAACAAGACCTTCATGTAATTCAAGGTCACCAAACAAGACTTTCATGTAATTCAAAGCCACCAAACAAGACTTTCATGTAATTCAAAGCCACCAAATAAGACTTTCACCCTCCTTTGTTGCCTACAAATACCACCCCTTAGGACTTGTAAAACATTCATCTTTTGGTAGTGGAAAACCCTCCAAAAGTATTATTGATTTCCTTATTGCTTATTGTTTTCTTTAAGTATTGCTTTCTTTTATTGTATTATTGCTTTTTTTTAATTTATTATCTTCTTTTACTTTAAGTATTGCTTTCTTTTATTGTGTTATTGCTTTCTTTTACTTCCATTGCTTGAGCTTCCTTCTTCCCTTAGAGGAGTGAAACTCTTCCACTTTTCTAGAGCTTTACCCAAGCCGTGAAGGGTGGAACGTGATTAACTCATTCTTTGTCGAAGATCAGCTCCTTGTGTAAAGTCTTTTACCTTATAACTCCTCTACTTGGAGGGATGAACATCACTCACTTTTCTAGCTTTAACAAAGCTATGAAGAGTGAGTAGTTTCTCATCCAATCTTTAGTAAGAGGTGATTATCCGAAAGTTATATTTATACATTTTGTTTATGCTTAGCTCTAATCTTTATTTCTTCATAATGTCTCTCATCATATTGTTGTCGTTATTTTAAGCATGAATAGCTAAATCTCTTAGTTGGCAAAACCAAGGGGAACCTCCACTTGGGTATACCATTTTCAACTTATTCTCCTCCCTTCTTTTAGATTTCAATGGTTCAGTTTGACTGGGTTGAGAGTGGATAACTTGGTGAGTTTTTGATATTTCATGGGCCTAGTCACAGTTTATGCTTAGATACTCACCAATCTTATCCCTAACTTCCCACGAATTAATCATTCATTCATGCTCTATTGGAGGAAGGTTTTGAGTTGAGACAGTATTTCTATTGGAATGACCTCCTGGATTTGCCAACATTTATTTCTCATTTTACTAGCATCAAAACAATTTCCAACAATAAAAGATTTTACATTTTCTTTCTTCCAAAATCACCTTCCCCTTGGTTTACTTCCTTCCCCGTGGAAACAACCTTGGAATACCACCAAGTAAAACACGATCCATGAAAGTCTCCTTGCGCTTGGGGAGCATTTTTGTTCACACACACACACATTTGACATTTCATTCATCCACCATTTCGTTGCCCTTTCTTATGACATCATCCCAAGGAGAGTGACACTCCCCTTAATCCATATACTATACATGCTAAAAGGTGATGTTTAGAGGTTAGGAAACAACAAGGAATTTTGTCATGCATTTTTGGCGCCGTTACCGGGGAAGGCAAGTGTCAACCCAAGAAGGTGATTTTTGGACGACGGAGGTAAGTCCCATGATTTTCATCATGGTTTGAGGTACGTTGTTCCGTGTACATAATCTTGTTTGTGTATAATTTTGTTTGTATATATGTTGTTTTATGTGGAGGCAGATCGATCGAAATCGACTTGTTAGACAAAAGTTGACCTCTTCCATGCATATTGACCAAGAACAACCCGAGGATGCGGGTGATAATTTTGACAATATAGGTGCAAATCCAAATGTCCAAAGGGGTGAGGGACCACAAGAACCCCAAATACCCAATCCAAAAATGAATTTTTCCCCTCCCGCAAATGAGGGGAATAATTTTCAAATGGATCCCCCGGTGAGGTCAATGAGGGATTTCCTACAACCAACACGAAGCACCACACCATCACGCATCCTCCTTCTGGTCCAAGCTCATCTTTTCATAGGTAAGCCAGGGATGTTGCAACTAATTCCCGCGTTCAACGGACTTGAAACTTAGAGCCCCTAGTCACACATAAGGGATTTTCAAGGAAATAGTTGCAACCTTCCTCCCCAATCATGGGATGGAAGAGATAGCTAGAATGAAATTATTTCCCTTTTCCCAAAAAGACAAGGCAAAAATGTGGCTTATTTCCATAAGGTCTCGAACCATCACATCGTAGAGCCAAATGATTTCTGAGTTTTTGAACAAATTATTTCCGGTGCGTAAAACCACCACCCTAAAAAAGCAAATTCAAAACTTTTCAGAAAAGCCCAATGAGAAATTCTATCAATGTTGGGAGAGGTACAAGGAATTGTTGCAATCCCTTCCGCATCATGGCTTTGAACCATGGCAATTGGTGATTTTCTTTTATGAAGGAATCATATCGGGCCTTCGATAGTTCATTGACATGATGTGTAATGGGGAGTTTTTGAACAAAGACCCTGATAAGGCCTTAGATTACTTTGATACATTGGCACAAAATACACAATCATGGGACATTATAGATCCCACCGATGTACCAAGGTCTTCTCCTCAAAGGAGTGGCCAAACTCAAGGGGGAGGGATTTTTGATTTGAGAGATCGGGAAGACTTGTTTTCAAAAATTGCTAAATTGTCAAGGAAGTTGAGAGTCTTGAAGTCAATAAGAGACACGAGGTGTCTAATATGTCACGAACCGAGAAAGGTTGTTCAATTTGCGAATGCATGAAGTATTCCCTATCGGATTGCCCAAACATTCCGACCCTTAAAGAAGCGTACCATGAACAAGTCCATGCCTTCAACCAAACAAGACAATCATTTTCTCCCAATTCGAATACTTACAATCCGAGTTGGAGTAATCACCCAAATTTTAGTTGGAGAAATGAAAACCCCATTCCTCATGGTTCAAGTGCATATGCACCTCCCATGCCTCCCAAGCAAAACCAATACCATGGCCAAGGGCAACCATCTAGCTTTCAATAACCCCGGACCAATCCACAAGGGTATTGTCAAACCCACCACCACAGAATTTTTCACCAAATCTACCTCCACAAAGTTTTTCTCAAGGACCGTCCAATCTATCCACATACCAACCTCCTCAAAAAAGGAATTTGGAGGATATGGTACATTCCTTCATTCAAAGCCAAACCGCCATTAATAACCAAAATGCCACAACCATCAATGATATAAGAGTCCAACTCACAAAGTTGACAAACTCCATAGAGGCATCTCAACAAGAAAAGGGGAAGTTCCCTGCTCAACCACAAGAGAACCCTAGGGGTCAAACTTTGTTAAGTCATCGGAACCTTCAAGAGAGAGTTACGAGCAACTCAAAGCTATCACCACCTTCCGCAATAGCAAAGAAATTAACAAAACCATTTTGCCAACAGTCTCACCCAAGACCACATTGCCAAAAGAAAAAGATATATTGGGTGACGTCGACAAAAGTGAGGTGAGTGAAGAGAAAGAAAGAGAGGTTGTTGAGAAAGAAAAATTAATTAATGATTGTGTGTTTATTCCTCCCATGCTTAACCCTTTCCCAAGTCATTTGAAGCTACCGTCAAGGTGGCTAATTATGCTGATATTTTAGAAATGTTTAAGCAGGTGAAGATTAATATTCCACTCCTCGACGCCATCAAGCAAATTCCATCATGTGGTAAGATTTTGAAGGACTTATGCACGGTGAAGAGAAAACTGAATGTCCACAAGAAAGCATTCCTCACCGAGCAAATGAGCTCAATATTGAGGACCAACACTCCTCCCAAATTCAAAGACCCCAGTTATCCAACCATAGCCATCACCATTGGAAAATGTCAAATGGAGCAAGCACTCCTCGATTTGGGGGTAAGTGTGAATCTTCTCCCCTACTCGGTGTACCAACAGCTGCAACTTGAGGAGTTGACACTTCAATTGGTGAATCGTAGTATCTGTACACCAAGGGGAGTAGTTGAGAATGTCTTAGTTCAAATTGATAAATTTTACTTCCTTGTCGATTTCATTGTGCTTGATACACACCCTGTTGCAAACCTTAGCTCCCAAATTTCTATAATACTTGGAAGACCCTTCCTTGCTACATCTAATGTCGTGATAAATTATAGGAACGATTTAATGAAGTTGGCATTTGGGAATATGACAATAGAGCACAATGTATTCAACTTGGCAAAGCAATCGAGTGATGATGAGGAAATAAGTGAGGTCAATAGAATCGACACTTTGGTTGAGGAGCACTTGGAGCTGGAGGGGATGTTGAAATTCAAGGAAGAAGGAATTATGGATCTTGAGAATTATGATGAGCAAAAGGAGGTAGAAGATTTGAAAGGGATGGAAAGGTGGATCCCTACATTCGAAGAGTTACCCCATCGAGAAAAGAAAATGTTTTCGTCAGATGAACAAAAGCCCAACTTGGAGTTGAAGCCCTTGCCTTCCCATTTGAAGTACGCCTATCTTGGGGAAGGTGAAACATTTCCAGTGGTCATTAGCTCTACATTGAACATGGAATAAGAAAAAGATCTCTTTGAGGTATTGAGAAAGCATAAAGGAGCAATTGGGTGGACCATTGCGGATATCAAGGGGGTAAGTCCTCACATTTGCACCCACCGCATATATCTGGAGGAGGATTCCAAACCTTCCCAACAACCACAAAGATGGTTGAATCCCATCATGAAGAAGGTGGTGAGGAATGAGGTTCTGAAACTACTTGATGTGGGGATCATATTTCTAATTGCTGATAGTAAGTGGGTTAGCCCCACGCAAGTAGTACCCAATAAATCTAGAGTTACGGTGGTTGAGAATGATGAGACTGAGCTTATACCTACAAGAGTAATCACCGGATGGAGGGTATGCATTGATTACCGAAAGCTGAATGCTTACACAAGAAAAGACCACTTCCCATTGCCATTCCTCGATCAAGTTCTAGAACGAGTAGCGGGACATCTATTCTACTATTTTTTAGATGGATACTTCGGCTACAATCACATTGAGATTGCTTTGGAGGATCATGAGAAGACCACTTTCACGTGCCCCTATGGTACCTTTGCCTACCGCTGCATGCTAATTGGACTGTGCAATGCTCTAGGGACTTTTCAACGCTGTATGATGAGAATTTTTAGTGACATGGTGGAAAAGATAGTGGAGGTCTTTATGGATGACTTTTCGGTGTTTGGGGATTCATTCGAGGGATGTTTGGCAAACTTGGAGAAAGTTCTAACAAGATGTGACGAGAAGAATCTAGTATTGAATTGGGAAAAGTGTCACTTTATGCTGACGAAAGGAATTGTGCTTGGCCATATAGTTTCGAGAAGGGTATTGAAGTCGATAAATCAAGGTGGAGGCCATCTCCAACCTCCCCACGCCAAGAGCCATCAAAGGCATCCGGTCATTTTTGGGCCATGCAGGTTTTTATCGTCGATTCATAAAGAATTTCAGTGCATTGGCCCAACCCTTGACCAACCTGTGTGTCTAAGAAGAGGTCCCATTTGAGTGGTCGGATGATTGTGAGGCATCCTTTAAAAAATTAAAAGCATGCTAGTCACACCTCCGATCATGCGACCACCCAATTGGGATCTACCTTTTGAGCTCATGTGCGACACGAGTGATTACGCGGTCGACACAGTGCTTTGTCAGAGGGAGGAAAATAGACCATATGTGATACACTATGCTAGCAAAACACTTAATGAGGCTCAGATGAATTACACTACCACCGAGAAAGAATTGCTAGCAGTAGTGTTTGCCTTAGATAAATTTCATTCTTACATAATTGGTTTGCCTATTATTGTCTTTACTGATCACTCTGCTTTAAAGTATTTGTTGTCTAAGCAGGATGCAAAATCGAGACTCATTAGGCGCATACTCCTCCTATAAGAATTTGACTTGACGATCAAGGACAAGAAAGGAGTTGAGAACGTCGTGGCAGATCATTTATCCCGGCTTGTGGTGCAAGAGGCCGATGAGCACATTTCTATCCCTGATGAGCATTTGCTTTCAATTTATTATGTATGTCCTTGGTATGCTGATATATGTAACTACCTTGCAACAGGACAGATACCACCACAATGGAGCCTAGAAGATCGAAGACGATTTATGGCGGATATGAAGTACTTCTACTTTGACAACCCGTATTTGTTCAAGTACTGCCTCGACCAAATCATGAGGAGATACGTACCTAAAAATGAACAGTGGGACGTCCTTGCATTTTGCCATTCACAAGCTTGCAGTGGACATTTCTCAGTGAAAAAGACTTCGGCCAAAATTCTTCCATCAGGTTTTTATTGGCCCTTTCTTATCAAAGATTGTGTTTCATTTTGTAAGGGATGTGACAGATGCCAACGGTTGGGTAGTGTGACCTAAAGAAACATGATGCCCCTTTCACCAATACTTGTCATAGAAATATTTGACTGTTGGGGCATCGACTTCATGTGTCCTTTCCCTATGTCATTTGGTTATTTGTACATCCTCCTGGCAGTGGACTATGTGTCCAAAATGGGTGGAGGCTATCCCGACCAAGACTAATGACCACCAGGTTATAGTCAAGTTTATCAAGGAGAACATCTTTTTGAGGTTTGGGATGCCTCGTTCAATAATAAGTGATGGTGGATCACATTTCTGTAATAGGCCATTGCATCTCTAACAAATGGCCAAGCTGAGCTAGCTAATAGGGAGATCAAGAACATTTTAGAAAAAATAGTTAACCCAAATAGGAAGGATTAGTCTGATAGATTGACCGATGCCCTCTGGGCATATCGCACTACCTTTAAAACTATTTTGGGCATGTCTCCCTACCGGCTTGTCTATGGAAAGGCTTGCTACCTGCCAGTTGAAATGGAACACAAGGCCTATTGGGCCATTAAGACTTTAAATTTTAATTTGAGAATGATCGGTGATCATAGGAAGTTAGAGCTGAATGAGTTGGAAGAGATTCGACAAGATGCGCATGAGAGCTCTAAAATCTCAAAAGAAAGGGCCAAAATCTTTCATGATAACTCCATCGTGAGGAAATCATTTGAGCCCGGGCAAAAAGTACTCTTATACAATTCTCGTCTCTACATTTTCTAAGGCAAACTCCGATCCCGTTGGGATGACCTCTATCTTGTCAAGGTGGCCTACCCCAACAGAGCTGTGGATGTTCAAAACCCCGAAAATGGTCAGACATTCAAAGTCAATGGCCAAAGACTTAAGCCATTTTTGGGGGCTTTGAAGAACAGGTGGTGGAGGAGAATTTAATGGATCCGGTATACATGGAGGTTGTGGAGGAATAACTAGTTTTTTCTATCTTTCAATGTACAGACTTTTATTTACTTACTTTATTTTTATTGCATGTAAATTATGTTCTTTTATTGTATAAGTTTTGTTCTTTTTAGTCGCAGATATTGGTGCTTTTGTCAAAGCTCAAGTGCGAGGTGTTCTCTAACCCTAGTAATCTCTGTCCATCATTGAATATCATACCTTTTTTGTTTCATTGAGGACAATGCATGAATCAAGTTAGGGGGGGGTGAGGTTGCACTATTTGCATCTTACACCAATGTTTGTGGGAATATTTCACGCGGATATTCGTGCCTGCCAACACTCAAACGGACCAGGTACCAAAAAAAAAATGTTTGTGGGAATATTCATCGTGGATACTCGGGCCTACCGACAGTCAAAAAAAAAATAATAAATAAATAAATAAAATTAAAAATTAAAAAAATAAAATAAAAATTAGGTTTCCAACATTTTTTTCCTTTCCCCCCATCCACCGGTGTTGGTCTTCCCTTTCTTCTCCCCTTCTTTTTCCCTTATTCTTCTCTTCTTCTTCTTCTTCTTGTTCTTCTTCTTCGTCGTCGTTCTCTCTGTTCTCTATAAAAACGACCAACCCCCTACAAATCCATGACCACATACGCCAATGACCCAGTCATTTGTTTAATAATTTGTTTGATATGTTTGTATTTATACATGGGTGTTCTTCTTCTGCTCACACTTAGGGTGAGGGGTTTCCAGCCTAACCCAGATCTCCCTCGAGTTGACTAATTGTTGTGTTTTCTTTGTAGGTTTCGGCAGCTGAATAGATTTCTACCAGTACCCCCTTTCCCATTTTCTTTGTTTTCTTCTTCTTCTTCTTCTTCTTTCTATTGTGCTGTTCTCTGTAACACGACCCAACTCCCAATAATCCCATGATCATATTCCCCGAAGACCCTGTCCTTTGTTTCATGATCTACATTTGTTTACCCTATTTGTACATGACTCTTCTTATTCTGTCCGCACTTAGAATCAAGGGTTTTCGTCCTAGCAAAAACATATATGCGTAGAGATGATTTATTTGTGTATTTTCTTTGTAGGTTTCGACAGTTGAACAAATCTCTACCCTACAACTTGATCTCCAAACTCCACACATTGGTAAATTCAAAACATTGGGGATAATGTTCGGTTTAGGTTGGGGGTGTGATCTACGATTCCAGTTTGTTATAGTTTCGTATTTAAAAAAAAATTATTCTGGATTGCGTATTTGTACAACATTTTTGCTTATATTTCATGACCACATCAAATGCAGCTTCAATCGTCTTTGTGACTGGCAGATGTAAAGAACTAGATAATGAGTCTTAAAGTATAGAAAGCATGGATGTTAAAATTTTTTGGTTTAGTTTGGGAGTCTTGCGCACATTTCATTATGATGTATATGTTGTGATCATGAGAAAAGCAAGAGTAGTCAGAAAAATTGATATCCAAAAAGTACAAGCAAAACCATTGTGTGGTAGAAGTACTTGTGCTAAACATCGTCGTGCCAAACAGCTGGGTGCTTGTAAACATGTGGCTGATGTTTTCATATGAAAAAATATAATCAGTGTTCTTAACCAATTTTGGTTCGTGCAACTGATCGATTAAACTAGATAGTGTATGGGCAGAGTAAGGATTTTCCTGACACGCCATCTTATACCAGTCCGGGACTTACACGTTATGTGCGACAAGAAGTGGGAAGAGTCACTAATAATGACATAGACACAAGCGATGACTCAGATTAAATTTTGACTAATAATGACAAAGCTGTGGAAAAATGTATTAATCTTCTTTCAATTTTCATAGATAAATGTGTATGTAAATAACTTTAATTTTATTCGAGTGAAAAAAAAAATACATTTCCTTGAAAATTGGTATTTTCTCTATGCTTAAATGTCAAATGTACATTGATATTTGTTAATCTTAAGGTACAGAATGACCAGACTCAAAAATAGAATTAATATATAATCGATATTCTTTGAAAACCTGACATAACCAGTGGAGTTAACGAAGAATACCATGGTAAGTTTTGAGCGTTGCGATGCTTTCTAAGAGACAATCAACATTTACTCAAGCAAGCCCTTTCACTTTCAATTTTTGAATAATCTCATTAAACTTGTTTTGATTAATGCAACTAAAGTGATCTATTGACATATCCCATACGGAACCTTTGCATGCGACACATACAAAGGCACATACTTGAGAAAGGATTTTAGGCAATCTTTGAGTTGATTTTGAGCCTTAGCCATTGCTTCTACGAAATTATATCCCTAGTTAGCCATCTTTGAGCCTTCAATGAATGGTTTCTTTTTTCGAAAAACCCATATGATAACCGAGCCGCAAGAGAATACACTTAACATACCTTGCTATCCAATTTTCATGCACCCTCTTATAAATCGGTATGATACAGAAAGACAAGAAAAGCATAAAAGAATATGGTGGCTACTTTTCAATGAAAAATCGGTGGAAACAACCAAAAAAAAAAAAATTGCCAAGAAAGTGGAAAATGAGAAAAATTGTAAACGCTCACACTCTTATTTTTATATAGCACATAATTATTTTTGAAATGCTAATATAGGTGATGAGGTATGCATGAACCCTATAGATTTCAATAATATGAATAAATATTAGGTAGACAAATTAATGGTGAAATTTAATTTTTGGACGTGTTTAAGGTTGATAAGGGTAACTAAGTAAAAATATAAATTTTTTTAGGTCAAAATAATATTATCATTGAACCTGGGAGATCCGAAAAAAAAACTTGGAATAACCTTTTAGCACATATAGCGGTTCGAAGGAATAAAATAGTAATTTTCGTGTTTCGAGTGTAAATTTATTTTAGTTTTGAGATAACTCATAAAAATAAATGTTTTTAGGTTAAAATAACATTAAAAATGAATTCGGAACATCAAAAAATCTTAGGGTAGTCATATGGATCAAATTGGAGATTCTTAGTGGTAAAATCGTAATTTTGGAGAAAATTAAATCAGCCTGTGAATAGTAAACATCAGGGCCACTGCGTTTAAAAACCCATTTTCATCCCATTTACTCCTATTCTTTTCATTCCACTCTCACCTCACACCTCTTAGAAGTTTAGAGGAAGATTAAGGAAGGAAGAAAAGGGAAGAAGGAGGTCACTAGAGCTTGGGTTCTTACTTGAAAATTTGATTCAAGTAGGGTTTTCTTCCATTCTCTTACATTGAGGCTAGGGTTATACATATATGTTTTCTTTAACTCTACATCATATTAATATGCTATGAAATCATGGATTCTTGATGTTTTTGTAAATTTTAGCATGTTTGAAACAATGGGATGGTTGGGTAACCATCAAAGTTCTTTTCTCATATTCAAAACCCTAGATTTCAATAGAAGTGGGTTTTTCTCTTGATTTCTCCTTTATTCTTGATTTCAAAACTTGAGTGTTTCGTATTGAACAACACAATAGTATTTATGATGATCTCTTGTTAATTTTCCTTAAATTGTTCCGTTGTGAAATAAATTTGGATTTGGATGTGAAAAATTGGAGATTTATGGAATTGAGTGTAGTTGAGAAATTGTTGGTGATTGTATCTCATGGATATTACCATGGGTGGCCATTGACCGGGTATCGTAGAGTGGATAGATGTGTGTGGTTCTTACTCTGTGTGGGTTTAAACTTTTCCTACCACTCGTAGTAGGGTTGGTGCTTTGCAAGGACCAAACCACTATTAGCTCACGGGTGCCTTGTCAGAGGATTAGTATACTATTCCTAGGTCGGATTCGTTATTGTCGGTGCATTGGTATGGGACAATGCATCGATTGGCGCCCTTTCCGAAGTTGATATCCTGCGAGGAATTGTGTGTGTGTGGGCCAGGATATTCTCTATGTATTTATTCATGCGATTATCTTACATCAGACTTGAGATACATTGTGGTTATTGTTTATTGCGTTATCTTTTGGATATGATTATCTTGAAAATTGTTGTGGAAATAATTACTCTTTGGAATGGTTATTTATGGTGGGATTGTTTTACTCTTGCACTTAATTATTGTTAATGTATAAACTTGAGATCTTTGAAAATGTCATGTTTTCTTTAAAAATTTACGTATGCTATTTGTGAAATCAGACCAACCATTTTCTACGTTTTTCAAACCTTGTTAGAGTTTGGGAGAATTTTCCTAGAGTGCTTAGTGCTCACCCCCTACCAATAATATTTTTTTTTTAGATTTCGTGCTAGGGGAAGATCTCGGCGTTGACGAGCCAAAAAATTAGGAGGTTCCACTAGAGGGAACCTAGATCCCGAGGTGGACATCTAGAGCTATAGTTTATTTTTGTACTAGTCTAAGAAATTTATTTACAATCATGTATAGTCTAATATTTTGTTTATTTCGCTGCTAAGTTTGAGTATAATTCTTTTGGAATATAAGTGTCATAGCTTGACCTACTCTCTTGGGATGATATGGTGGATATTACATGTGGTCAATGAAATTTTATTATTTGATGGGTAAATGGACCCGGTGTGGTCAATATTTATTCATATATGGACTTGGTGTGGTCAATGTAGTATAATTGCACAGGTTGTGTTTTGGATAGAGCTCCCGTACAAAGGAGACTCTGCCCGAAGTTTGTTAAATTAAGAACCCCAGCTTTTTAGGGTGTTACATATTTGGTATCAAAGCTTAGGAATTATGTCTTACATGGGAGCTGTAGGTTATGGATTACCACTAGAAAAGTAGGACTAGATTGAAGAAAATTGTTGATCTAATTTTATACGAACCTTATGCTTTAGATCAAAGTGATAACTAGGATTTTTTGTACATCAATGAAACTAAATTATGAATTGATGTGCAGGATGGACAGTGGACATGGGCGTGGTCGGGGAGGACAAGCAAATCCACCACCACCATCACCTCCCGATGCCATAAGCGGCATATATCAATGTTTGAGGGAGCTCACCACTTTGGTACAAAACTAGAATGGAAACAACAACCATAATGGTGGAGCTCACCCCCTAGCACAAGTGCCGGGCAATGGGAACGACAACCGGAGGATGGTAACTCTTCGGAAATTTTTGAGGCAACACCCACCTACCTTCCAAGGGAGCTCCAATCCTTTGGATGCGGATAGCTGGATCCGCCGGGTGAAGAAGATTTGTGACGGCATGGGAGTTACCGAAGACTTGAGGGTTGGCTTAGCTACCTATTTGTTCGAGGGGGAGCCCGACCATTAGTGGGATTCGGTAAAGAGACATAGGAACACAGATACACTTACTTGGGAGGAGTTCGATCAAGTCTTCTAAGACAAATATTTTCCTGAGTCGGTTAGAGACAAGATGAGTACCGATTTCCTCGCTCTTCGATAGGGTAGTTTGACGGTGGGGGAGTATGAGAGAAAGTTTGAGGAGTTGTCCAGATATGCCACGAAATTCATATCCATAGAGGCCAAGAGGGCTAAACATTTTGAGCAAGGCTTGAGGCCGAGCATCAGGGAAAAGCTTATGGCTCTTAGGATTCGTGACTATGGGGATCTTGTGGATAGGGCTATGTTGGTGGAGAGAGATATGGAAGATAATCAGCGGCGACAGAACCTTATGAGGGGAGGTCTGATCAGGACGGTTGCTAGTAGTAGTGGAGCACAGAGAGCGGCACCCTACCGTCGCCCAGATCAGGTAGTTGGACAGAGACCACAGACAGCTTGAGGGGCGGGAGGAGTACTAGAGAGAGTAGGTACCGACCCACGTCGATGCTTTACATGTGGAGGTGTTAGGCACTTCAAAGATAACTGCCCATTGCTTTCAACCAAAACCAACCAAGCAACTGGGCGGGTGAATGCAAACAAGCCACTGCTACAATGGCCAATACAATAGCAGAGGCCATTTGAAGCTCTAGCCCCAAGTGGCGCCAACCAAGAAGGGTATTTGTTTTGACCCAACCAGAGGAAGATGCCTCAAATGCAGTGGTGGAAGGTATTATTCTCCTCTACAATTCTTCGGCCTGAATTTTATTTGATCCGGGTGTGACTCATTCATTTATACGTACTGCATATGCTATTAAATTGGGATTGGGCTTTGAGAAGCTAGAACATGCGTTGTGTATTAATATGCCTACAAGAGAACAGTTGGATACTAGCCGGGTGTGTAGGGGTTGTGCGCTTCGAATTGGGGAGCTCGAATTGATTGTAGATTTGGTTGCCTTAGACATGAAGGGGTATGACATGATCTTTGGGATGAATTTGTTAGCCACATTCTGGGCGGTAATGGATTGTTTCTGTAAATGGATTTCTTTCAACTACCGGGAGGGGTAGTATTCAGTTTCGTGAATGACCGAAATTCCTCCCATCCATTTCCTACTACGGGTAGTAGGTTCTTGAAAGCAAAGGTGGGGAGCCATTTGAGTTTCATAGCTAGCTTGATGGGATATGATTGGGATAAATTCCATACGGATGTGGTGTTGATAGTATCAAATTTTCCAAATGTCTTCCCAGACGAACTACCCGGGCTACCCCCACACAGGGAGATTGAGTTCAAGATTGATCTCTACCCAGGAATTGAACCCATATCCATCGCTCCCTATCGGATGGCACCTTTGGAGTTAAAGGAGCTAAGGAAGTAGTTGGATCATCTGTTGATCATTGGGTTTATCCATTTGAGTACTTCACCTTGAGGAGCCCCGGTACTCTTCGTGAAGAAGCATGATAAAACACTTCAGTTGTGCATGGATTATTAAAGATTAAATCGAGTAATAGTGAAGAAAAAATACCCTTTGCCACGAATCGACGACCTATTTGATCAGTTGAGGGGTTCTAAGTATTACTCTAAGATTGATCTCCGCACAGGGTATCATCAATTGTGGATCAAGGAGGAAGATAATCCTAAGACTGCTTTTCGTACTCGGTATGGTCATTTCGAGTATACGATGATGCCATTCGGATTGACTAATGCTCTAGCAGCCTTCATAGATTTAATGCACAGGGTATTTTGGCCGTATCTAGATCAGTTTGTCATTGTGTTTATTGATGACATACTAATCTATTCTCGGACTCACGAGGAACATGGACGCCATCTTTCTATTGTACTACAGACATTGAGAGAACATAAGTTCTATGTGAAGATGAGTAAGTGTGAGTTTTGGATGAAGGAAGTGAAATTCCTTAGTCATGTTGTGTCAGACCAAGGGGTAGTTGTTGACCCCGCAAAGATTGAGGCAGTGACGAAGTGGGAACCACCAAAGAATGTGACCGAAGTATGTAGTTTCCTGGGCTTAGCAGGCTACTACCGGAGGTTTGTGGAAGGGTTCTCAAAGCTAGTAATGCCGATGACACGTCTCACAAATAAGGGAGAAAAATTCTTGTGGACTTAAGAGTGTGAACTAGCTTTTGGCACCTTGAAGGAGAAGTTGACAACTGCTCCTGTCCTTATTATTTCGAGTAGTGGGGAAGGATATGATGTGTACACCGATGTTTCGCTACAAGGCTTGGGGTGTGTGTTAATGCGAGGAGGGAAGGTGGTTGCCTATGGCTCGAGGCAACTCAAGGTTCATGAACAGAATTATCCCACCTATGATTTAGAGCTTGCCGCTGTGGTTTTTGCTCTTAAGTTATCTAGGTGTTACTTGTACAGAGAGAAATTCCAAGTGTTTTCTGATCATAAGAGCCTCAAGTACATATTCACCCAGAAAGACTTGAATCTTTAGAAGACTATGATTTCACACTTAATTACCATCCGGGGAAAGCGAATGTAGTAGCGGATGCACTGAGTAGAAAATCTCAGGGTGAAATCAATTCCCTTGTGGTGAATAGGTGGAAGATGATGGATGCTTTGGAGGAATTTAATCTATGGGTGGATAGACAGGAGGATCGACCATGCCTATTCAATCTTGTAGCTCAACCGATGCTTCGACAAAGGATTTTGGCGTTGCAACGATTAGACAGCGAGTTGGAGGCTATCCAGAGTAAGTTGGAGAGGAGTGAGATTGTTGAGGATTGGGCGATAAGTGATGATGAGTTATGCTTTCGAGGAAGGCTATGTGTACCCGATCATGACCAAGTAAGGGAAGAAGTGTTGGGCGAGTGCCATCGTTCCAAGTTCTCCATACATACGGGTAATACCAAAATGTATAGAGACATGAAGCGGCAGTATTGGTGGAAGGGAATGAAGAAGGATGTGGCTAGATACGTTTCAAAAAGTGTGGTGTGTCAGCAAGTGAAGATTGAGCATCAAAAACCCAGAGGATTATTACAGTCCTTGCCTATTCCCGAGTGGAAGTGGGATCACATCACCGTGGACTTCGTATCTGGCTTTCCACGGACTTCACAAGGGCATAATGCCGTATGGGTAATTGTTGATAGACTCACCAAGTCCGCTCACTTCTTGAGTATGAAGACCACCGACATGTTAGAGACCTTGAGCAAGCTCTATATTTGCGAGATAGTGAGATTGCATGGAGTTCTGCTATCTATTGTGTCAGATCGTGATTCTCGTTTCGTAGCACATGTTTGGCAAAGTCTTCAAAGAGCTATGGGGACAGAGTTGCATTTTAGCATAACCTTTCATCCCCAAATGGATGGCCAATCCGAGAGGGTGATCCAGATTCTAGAAGACATGTTACGTGCTTGTGTGTTGGACTTTAAGGGAGGTTGGAGCGATTATTTGTCGTTGGTGGAATTTGCATACAACAACAGCTATCAGGCAAGTATTGGGATGGCACCATATGAGGCGTTATATGGAAGACCATGTAGGTCCCCAACTTGTTGGTTGGAAGTTGGCGAGAGTAGCTTGTTTGGGCCGAAAATTGTTCGAGAAACTACAGAGAAAATTCAATTCATCCGGGAGATATTACGCACGACACAAAGTCGACAGAAAAGCTATGCGGATCAAATACGAAGACCCTTGGAATTCAAGGTGGGAGATTACATGTTTCTTAAAGTATCACCCAAGAAGGGAGTGCTGCGATTTGGCAAGAAGGGAAAGTTAGCTCCAAGGTACATAGGACCATTTGAAGTGATCAAAGCAGTGGGCAAAGCGGTGTTCCAACTTTGATTATCAGCTAAGTTATCCAGAGCACACGACGTGTTTCATGTGTCGATGTTGAGGAAGTGTCAGTCGGAGACCACACATGTTATAGATTTGGAGGATATTGAAGTTCAAGACGGAGCCACATATGAAGAACAACCGATGAAAATTCTTGATACCAAAGAGAAGCTGCTCTGCAACAAAGTCATCAGATTAGTGAAGGTTTTGTGGCAACACCATGGCATGGAGGAAGCCATTTGGGAACCAGAGTTGGAGATGCGAGAGAAGTACCCCTTATCTGTTCTCTACTTAAGGTAAGTTTCGAGGATGAAACTTTCTCTAAGGGGGGTGGATTGTAAACCCCCACACTCTTATCTTTATATAGCAAGTAATTATTTTTGAAATGTTAATATAGGTGATGAGGTATGTATGAAACCTATAGATTTTAATAGTATGAATAAATACTAGGGAGACAAATTAATGGTGAAATTTAACTTTTGAGGGTGTTTAAGGTTGATAAGGGTAACTAAGTAAAAATATAAATTTTTTTAGGTCAATAATATTATCATTGAACCTGGGAGATCCGAAAAAAAAACTTGAAATAGCCTTTTAGCACATATAGTGGTTTGAAGGAATAAAATAGTAATTTTCGTGTTTCGAGTGTAAATTTATTTTAGTTTTGAGATAACTCATAAAAATAAATGCTTTTAGGTTAAAATAACATTAAAAATGAATCCGGAATGTCGAAAAACCTTAGGGTAGTCATATGGATCAAATTGGAGATTCTTAGTGGCAAAATCGTAATTTTGAAAAAAACAAAATCAGCTTGTAAACAGTAAAAATCGGGGTTGTTGTGTTTAAAAACCCATTTTCGTCCCATTTACTCCCATTCTTTTCATTCCACTCTCACCCCACACCTATTGGAACCTTAGAGGAAGATTAAGGAAGGAAAAAAAGGGAAGAATGAGGTCACTAGAGTTTGGGTTCTTACTTGGAAATTTGATTCAAGTAGGGGTTTTCTTCCATTCTCTTACATTGAGGCTAGGGTTATACATATATGTTTTCTTTGACACTACATCATATTAATATGCTATGAAATTATGGATTCTTGATGTTTTTGCAAATATTAGCATGTTTTAAACAATGGGATGGTTAGGTAACCATCAAAGTTCTTTTCTCATATTCAAAACCCTAGATTTCAAGAGAAGTGGGTTTTTCTCTTGATTTCTTCTTTATTTTTGATTTCAAAACTTTAGTGTTTCGTATTGAACAACACAATGGTATTTATGATGATCTCTTGTTAATTTTTCTTAAATTGTTCAATTATGAAATAAATGTGGATTTGGATGTGAAAAATTGGGGATTTATGGAATTGAGTGTATCTGAGAAATTGTTGGTGATTGTATCTCATGGAGGTGTTTGGATGACCATGGGTGGCCATTGACTGGGTATCGTAGAGTGGGTAGATGTGTGTGGTTTTTACTCCGTGAGTTTAAACTTTTCTGACCACTCGTAGTGGGTTGGTGCCTTGCAAGGACCAAACCACTATTAGCTCACGGGTGCCGTGTAAGAGCATTAGTATACTATGTGTAGGTCCGATTCGTTATTGCCGGTGCATTGGTATGGGACAATGCATCGGTAGGCGCCCTTCCTGAAGTTGATATCCTTGCGAAGAATTGCGTGTGCGTGGGCCAAGATATTGTCTATATGTTTATTCATGCGATTATCTTACATCAGACTTGAGATACACTGTGGTTATTATTTATTGCATTATCTTTTAGATATGATTATCTTGGAAATTGTTGTGGGAATAATTAATCTTTGGAATGGTTATTTATGGTGGGATTGGTTTTACTCTTGCACTTAATTATTGTTAATGTATAAACTTGAGATCTTTGAAAATGTCATGTTTTCTTTCAAAATTTACGTATGTTATTTGTGAAATAAGACCGACCATTTTCTACATTTTTCAAACCTTGTTAGAGTTTGAGAGGATTTTCCTACAGTGCTAAGTGCTCACCCCCTATCAATAATATTTTTTTTTTTAGATTTCGTGCTAGAGGAAGATCTTGGTGTTGACGAGCCGAAAAATTGGAAGGTTTCACTAGAGGGGAACCTAGATCCCGAGGTGGACATCTAGAGTTATAGTTTATTTTTGTGCTAGAGTAAGTAATTTATTTACAATCATGTATAGTCTAGTATTTTGTTTATTCTGCTGCTAAGTTTGAGTATAATTCTTTTGGAATGTAAGTGCCACAGCTTGGCCTACTCTTTTGGGATGATATGGTGGATATTACACGTGGTCAATGAAATTTTATTATTTGATGGGTAAATGGACCTGGTGTGGTCAATATTTATTCATATATGGACCTAGTGTGGTCAATCTAGTATAATTGCACAGGTTATGTTTTGGGTAGAGCTCCCTGTACGAAGAAGACTCTGCCCGAATTTTGTTAAATTAAGGACCCCCGATTTTTGGGGTGTTACAAAAATGAAAAAAAGAAATACCATTTCTAGGCAAAAGATTGAAAAGCAAGAAAGAGGTGTGCTACACTACATTAAAAAGGGGACAGCTTTGAATACTATTGCCGTCATTTCGTTAGCCACTGACCTCTGGCCACATTACAACCTATACAAATCCCTAATTAATCTCAAGTCTGATGCATGTGTGTGTTGTCAACCGAAAATTGGGGTATGTTAAATAGTATTTCTTTAATTGCATTGATATTCTTTATTGAGATTATGCCAAGAACATGATTAGTCTACTTTCTTAAGACTTTCACTCCCTTTCTAACTGTGCATGTGATTTTTCGATTGGCCATCCTCTAATCACATGCCCTTTGAGAGACAAGTCACTATAATCGGAGTGAATTTTTGCTGAGAGCATTCTAAGAGAGGTTTGAGGAATCGAATCTATCCATGGAAGGTGGTAAAATGGAATGTTTGTTATATAAAAATTTTTGTTACTAGAATGATCATTCGTACTATACAGGAAATTCCAAATACCAATGTAACAAGTGTTTATTTTTGTATAGAGTACGTACCAATGACAGAGAAGTGTTCGAGAAACAATTCAAAATTAAGGGATGTGTGTCTTAACGATCCTGTTGCTAACTCATTCTAACAAGAAATCTTACATATACACATCTTTTTAACTGGAGTTTGTAGGTAGCTTCACTAGAAACCTTCACAAGACAAAACTTGTCCACTAGAGATCACCTAGGGGTTTAACGACTTGTTACATAAGCTAAATGCAATCATGATATCTATGAAAGTGATTTTATTTTGTTCTGTTGTTATTTATTACTAGGGACTAGTAATGTTTAGGTTGGGGGGTATGATTAACCCTAATTAATGCATAATTTAATTAAGTTAATAGGTCAATTGTATTAGTTAAACAAAGTTAAACTAGTCAAAATAAGTCTAATTAGGGTTAGTGTGTGAATAAAGGATAATGCATTAATTGTTGTTTCTTTTTAGGGGTTTGTGTGTCAAAGCTACAAACTATTAAGGAGCTAATTGCATTAAAGCTACAAACTATTGGGGTGCCAATTATCAAAGCTCAAAACAAAGGGGGATCAAAGAATTCAAGGCCACCAAACAAGACTTTCATGTAATTAAAGGTCACCAAACAAGACTTTCATGTAATTCAAGGCCACCAAACAAGACTTTCATGTAATTCAAAGCCACCAAACAAAACTTTCACCCTCCTTTGTTGTCTATAAATACCACCCCTTAGGACTTGTAAACATTCATCTTTTGGCAGTGGAAAACCCTCCAAAAGTATTATTGTTTTTCTTATTGCTTATTGCTTTCTTTAAGTATTATTGCTTTTTTTTACTTTAAGTATTGCTTTATTTTATTGTGTTATTGCTTTCTTTTACTTCTATTGTCTGAGCTTCCTTCTGCCCTTAGAGGAGTGAAACTCTTCCACTTTTCTAGAGCTTTACCCAAGCCTTAAAGGGTGGAACGTGATTCACTCGTTATTTGTCAAAGATCGGCTCCTTGTGTAAAGTGTTTTACCTTGTAACTCCTCTACTTGGAGGGATGAGCATCACTCACTTTTCTCGCTTTAACAAAGCCATGAATAGTGAGTAGTTTCTCATCCAATCTTTAGTAAGAGGTGATTATTCGGAAGCTATATTTATGCATTTCGTTTATGCTTAGCTCTAGTTTTTATTTCTTCATAATGTCTTCTCATCATATTATTGTCGTTATTTTAAGCAAAAATAGCTAAATCTCTTAGTTGGCAAAACCAAGGGGAACCTCCATTTGGGTATACCATTTTCAACTCATTCTCCTCCCTTCTTTCAAAGTTCAATGGTTCAGTTTGACTGGGTTGAAGGTGGATAACTTAGTGAGTCTTTGATATCCCGTGGTTCTAGTCACGGTGTATGCTTAGATACTCACCAATCTTATCCCTAACTTCCCACGAATCAATCGTTCATTCATGCTCTATTGGAGGAGGGGTTCGAGTTGAGACAGTATTCTGATTGGAGTGACCTCTTGGATTTGTCAACATTTATTTCTCATTTTACTAGCATCAAAACAATTTCCAACAATCAAAGATTTTACACTTTCTTTCTCCCAAAATCACCTTACCCTCGGTTTACTTCCTTCCCCGTGGAAACGACCTTGGAATACCACCAAGTAAAACACGATCCGTGAAAGTCTCCTTGCACTTGGGGAGCATTTTTGTTCACACACACACACATTTGACTTTTCATTCATCCATCATTTCGTTGCCCTTTATTTTGACGTCATCCCAAGGAAAGTGACACTCCCCTTCATCCATATACTATACATTCTAAACGGTGATGTTTAGAGGTTAGGAAACAACAAGGAATGTTGTCAAGCAGATAGATGCCAAAGGTTAGGAAGCATTTGAAAAAGAAATGTGATGCCTTTAAACCCAATTCTTGTGATTTAAAATTTTTGATTGTTGGGGCATTGATTTTATGGGACCATTTTCGCCTTCCTTTGGTTATCTATACATCCTGGTGGCCGTAAACTATGTATCTAAATGGGTTGAGGCAATTTCTTGTCAGAATAATGATCAGAAAATGATGATCAAATTTTTAAAAGAAAACATTTTGTCTTGGTTTGGAATTCTGAAATCAATCATAAGTGATGGGGGTGCTCATTTTTGCAATCGCCCTTTTTCTGGAATTTCATGAAAAAAATATTTGATTTTTCATAAAATCGCAACCCCTTATCATGCATAGACTAGTGGACAGGCTGAATTGGCTAATTGGGAGATCAAATTAATTTTAGAAAAAAATGATTAATCCAGACCGCAAAGATTGGTCGTTAAGACTAACTGATGCACTTTGGGCATATCGCACTGCGTTTAAAACAATTTTGTGCATGTCTCCCTATCGATTTGGACAAGGCCGGATTAGGAAGAAAACCTCAGATTAACCAATTTGAGGAATTGAGAAATGAAGCATACAAAAATGCTAAGATTGTTAAAACCAGGATGAAAATTTTTCATGAAAAGAACATTATTTGAAAGTCTTTTAAACCTTTTCAGAAAGTCTTGTTGTTTAATTTTAGACTCCACCGCTTTCCTGGTAAGTTGAAATCAAGGTGGACTAGACCTTACATTGTCAAAAAAGTGTTTGAACATGGAGCAGTAGAAGTGGAAAACCCCTTGAATGGTAACATCTTTACTATTATTGGTCAGCGGTTGAAACCATTTTTGGAGGATTTTGTCAAAAAAATGGAAACAATTCTTTTAATGGACCCAAAACATCCCTTCGAGATTTGCGCCTATCGACATAAAAAAGGGTCGGATCAGGAGAAACCTGATTAAACCTGACCCATGGCAGCACCTTTATAAGGAATCCTCCCCCTTTTCTCATTTTCCCCACTGTCTTTCCCTTTTCTCTTTCCCTCTTCTTCTTCTTCTTCTTCACTGTTAGCGATCATCTGTAAATACGACCAAACTCCCAATAGTTCCATGACCATACTACCTGAAGACCCAATCCTTTGTCTCATGATCTACATGTGTTTACTCTATTTGTACATGGCTCTTATTCTTCTGCTTGCACTCTAAATCAAGGGCTTTCATCCAAGCAGAAACCCAGATCTACATAGAGATGATTGATTTGTGTATTTTTGCTTGTAGGTTTTGGAAGATGAACAAATGTCTACCTTTCAACCTCATATCCAAGCGCAACATATCGGTAAATTCAAAATATTGAGGACAATGTTCAGTTTAGGTTGGGGGGTGAGGAAAATTCATATTTTATGCCCGTAAAGTTTTTTTGTTTTTGTTGTTGTTGTTGCTGTTCTGATCATATTGTGTATCTTGCCTTGTATATTGTATAAATTAATGATTATGACTATGAGTCAGCTTTGATCGTCTTTGTAACTGGCAGACATTAAAGAACTAGATAGTGAGTCTTAAAGCATAGAAAACATGGATGTTAAACTTTTTTGGTTTAGTCTGGGAGTTGCAAGACTAGTAAGAAAGAATGAGATCCGAGAAGAGTAAAAGAAACCCCTCTATGGCAGAAGCACTTTTGCTAAATGCCGTCGTGCCAAAAGGTTTGGTGCTTGTAAACAGTGTGGCAGAGTCTTTCACGAGAAATGGTATAATTAGTGTTCTGAACCAATTTTCGATCGCACACTTGATGGACTAGACTGGATAGTGATTGTGCTGAGTAAGGATTATCCTGAGATGCCATGCTATTCCGATACTATGCTTAACCTATTTGTGAGAGAGGAAATTGGGAGGGTCACTGGTTGTCCTCACTACACAGATACGGAAAGAGACTTGGATTAGATTATTCTCTGTGGAAAACTGTGTTTTGTTGGAATGAAAGCTAAGGGTCTAAATTTTTTGTAAAAATTGTAAAAATCCTTTTTGTTTTGTACAAATTCTTTTGACTAAAATGAAAATATGGGCCGAGTAAGGAATGTCCCAAAATACCAACCTAAAGCGTGGGTAGGGACTCGTCCTAAGGCTCCATGGTATTTTTGGTTCAAAGTTGTGTGTTTAGCCCTCTCTTACTGTGTATATTGTTGTGCAGAAATGTTTTTGATTTTTGATTCCACGTTGGAACGCCAAGTGACGTTCGAACGTTAGTTGCTTGCAGTACTCAGCCTCTAATGGAAACGAGAAGTACTAGGAGCTCAGCCCATTCGAATGCCAATAGACCATTCGAATAAGAACTAAGCGTTCGAACGCCAATAGAACGCTCGAACAAGAAGAGCTTATGGTACTTGGCTCTCTAACAAAACTCAAAAGTACCGGGAGCTCACCATGTTCGCCACTATCTTTTTAAAATCCTTCAACACACGTTCGAACGTTACTCATGTTTGAACATTACTTATCAAGCTATAAAATCCTGGATCATCTTCCCCACTTCAAAATCCCCAAAACCTCCAAAACCCCTCAAACCCTAGAACCCATTTGCGATACCCAGCCCCCAAAACACCCCCATTCTCCAATTTCACATAAAATTAACCCTCCCAAACTCATTCGCACATCAAAAACCTCAATCCCACAAGAAAATCAAGACTTATTAGAGATCCTTTTGAGCTGAAAACCATACCTAGATAAATCAGAAGCCTAATTTTGTAGAAGAAATGATTGAGGAAAAGGAGGGGAGACCAGTGGTGAAAAGATACGATCGAACGCGATTTCCCAGTGCTCTCAAGGCAAAAGGGTATGAAAATTTCTTCCAAAATCATGCAGTAGTTTGTGAGAGGGATGTTGTGATTATTGATTTTGCGGAGTTGGGAATATTGGCAGAGATAGAGAGGAGGAATTGGGTATGGTTTTTGCGAAACGGCGGAGATGCCATTGTTGACTTGGTGCGGTTGTTTTACTCCAACGCCGAGATCATCAACGACATAATCCAAACATATGTGAGGGGGACCCACATTGACGTAGATGAAGCCAAGCTATTACAGTAATTGCAATATGATTTAAAATTTTGATGCATTCAACAAACAAGGCATGGGTGTCTACTTTTAAATAACAAAACGAATACCCACAATGTAAGACACATATGGAATTAACACGGGCAGTCCTCGTTCATTCTAATATCAAAACTTGAGTAACATTCCCCTATTCTACAAGCATAGAGCTATTTAACAATTATTCAGATGGCCGAACTAAGCACACATGAGCAATACCATAGCCACAAATACTAGTCTAAAGTATGCACCTACACATTCATTTTCAAACTCGTGTGTATGTGAATTGGACAAGTAATTTGAGCATTTATGTAAAAAAAATTCAGATTCGATTGGCTAGCTAAATTCAACTTCAATGCAAAACTCACCAATAGTTTTCCTAGCATGCACTCCCTGTGTACATTTGAGATAGATTCTTGTGTACAAAACAAAGTGTGCTCACATGTAATCCAAAAATGAAGTTCATGAATGAGAATGAAGCGACTTTGGCATAATCTCATGAAAGGAATGCTGGGGCATTGGGTAGCAAAACTAACTCGTCATTTTCTTTAAAATCATGCATCTTCCATGCTTCACTAGATCACTTAGGACTGCAAAGGTTATAATGGGACCTTGGGGTGATATTGAGGCAAAAGAAATGAAGGATGTAGGATAACAAAGAGGGTTGTTCCGAGTGAAAGCCTTTTCTATCAACAAAACCTTCCTTTTTATGGGATTTTCATTTTAGAACATCACCACACTCTTTGTTTATTTTCTTTCTTTTCCTTAACATTTTATCTTTTCTTTTGCACATTCTTTTCTTATTCTCACACCTTTTCTTACTTTTCTTGGATTTTCATTCTTTTTTTTTGTTCGTTCAACTCTTTGAGTTTCAACAACAATTATCCCTTTCCTCGAATTTTCACACACCACACTTCCTTCACATTTGTGATCACTCATATTCAGCTCAATCAACAACCAAGGTAACGTAGATATTTATTATTCTTATTGGCATGGTCAAATGTATGGCATAGAAACGAATTACAATTAGGCTCAATCATGGCACTAAGGGTAATATTTTCTCAAGAACAAAAGGCTAAGGATCGAAATATTCAAAGATGGCCTAAAATCACTTCTAGATACGCATGGGAGGACATTATACATATCAAAAAAAAAATTAGTCTACTACCCAAATGCACCTAGCCAAGACAAACATAATGAGATTATTGAACAAATTTGACATTGAAAAAATGTTCCTTAAGTAGATGTAAGTTCCATCCTAAAAAGGATTGGCACTAAAGCTCTCGTGGGTCCTTACTCATCTCTACTATTTATGTCAAGCCAAAAATATGAATCCAATCCATAAATTGTTAAACTTACGCATTCAAGTAGCACATACGGTTGAGTTCAAAAACAAATACATATGTGATACTCATGCATAGGATTAACTTCTATAACATGCTCATGTGCTCAAGGTTCAAAACAAAGATCAACATATCATCTAACCCAAGCACTCTTAATAAGGGAATACAGATCAACATTCAAATATTTTTTCACAAAAAATTTCAAAATTTTCACATAATTTGCACTAATGTAAACAAAAATATGTATGATATGTGAAAGGTGAATTTTCACCCCAAAAATTGGTATTATCCACAAAAAATTTCCACTAACATTAATGTAACATGCAAATGGTGCACCTTGCCCCCAACTTGATTCATGCATTGTCCTCAATGAACAAAAAGATATGATATGCAATGAAGGACAATAAAAAGATGAGTAGGGTTAGAGAACACCTCGCACTTGAGCTTTGACAGAAGCACTAATATTTGAAACTAAGAAAAACAATGCTATACAACCAAGTAAAGTAAGTCATATGAAAATAAAAATAACATAGGTAAATAAAAGCATAAAAATTGTACACTAAAAGCATAAAAACTGGTTACTCCTCCACAAATTCTAGATAAACTGGATCCGTCAAATCCTCTTCCACTCCTTGTCCTTCAAAACCCTCGAAAAATAGCTTAAGTCTTTGGCCATTGACCTTGAATGTCTGGCTAATCTCAGGGTTTGTGACTTCCACAGCTCCATTGGGGTAGGCCACCTAGACAAGATAGGGACCATCCCAACAGGATCAGAGTTTGCCTTGGAAAATTGAGAGACAAGAGTTGTATAAGAGCACTTTTTGTCCAGGCTCGAATGACTTTTCGTACAATGGATTTGTCATGAAAGATCTTAGCCCGCTTATTTGAAATTTTAGAGCTCTCATACAAATCTCTTAGCATCTCTTCCAATTCATTCAATCCTAACTTCCTATGGTCTCCGACCATTCTCAAATTGTAGTTCAAAGTCTTTATGGCCCAATAGGCCTTGTGTTCCATCTCAACTGGAAAATGACAAGCCTTTCCAAAGATGAGCCGATAGGGAGACATGCCTAAGACAGTCTTGTAGGAAATGCGGTAGGCCCGTAGGGCATTGGTCAGTCTAGTGGACCAATCTTTCCTATTTGGATTCACTATATTTTCTAAAATATTTTTGATCTCTCTATTGGCCAACTCGACTTGGTCATTGGTTTGTGGGTGGTATACGGTAGATACCTTATGTGTGACACCGTATTTGTGCATCCAAGACGCAAATGGTCTATTACATAAATGTGATCCACCCATCACTATTGCACGAGCCATCCCAAACCTCAAAAAAATGTTCTCCTTGAGAAACTTAACTATGACCCGGTGGTCATTGTTCTTAGTTAGGATAGCCTGCACCCATTTGAACACCTAGTCCATTGTCAGTATAATGTATAGATAGTCAAACGACATAGGGAAGGGACCTATAAAGTCGATGCCCTAACAATCAAATATTTCTATAACAACTATATGGGAGAGGGACATCATGTTTCTTTGGGTTACACTACCCAAACGATGGCATCTATCACATTCTTTACAAAATGAAATACAATCCTTTATCAGAGAGGGGCAGTAAAAACCTGACTGTAGGATCTTTGCTGAAGTTTTCTTCGCTGAGAAGTGGCCACCGCATGCTTTTGAATGGAAGAATGCAAGGACATCTCGTTGTTCATTCTCTAGTACGCATCTCTGCATAACTTGGTCAGGGCAGTACTTGAATAGGTACGGGTTGTCGAAGTAAAAGTACTTCTCACCCGCCATGAATATCCTTCGATCCTCTAGGCTCCACTGCAGTTTGTATTTGCTCTGTTACAAGATAATTACATATGTCAGCATACCAAGGACAAATAGAATGAATTGAAAGTAATTACTCATAAGGGAACAAATCGGGAATAGGAATGTTCTCATGGGCCTCTTGCACCGCCAATTGGGATAAATGGTCCGCTACCATGTTTTCTAGCCCCTTCTTGTCTTTGATTGTTAGATTAAACTCCTGGAGTAGAAGTATCCACCTGATAATTCTCAGTTTGGCGTCCTTCTTAGACAATAAATACTTCAAAGAAAAATGATCAGTATAAACAACTATCAGTCAACCAATGATGTAGGACAAAAATTTATCTAATGCAAATACTACCACTAGCAACTCCTTTTATATGGTAGTGTAATTCATTTGTGCTTCATTGAGCGTTTTGGTAGCATAGTGTATTACATAAGGTCTATTATCCTTCCTTTGACTGAGTACTGCGCCGACCACATAATCACTCGCGTCGCACATAAGCTCAAAAGGTAAATCCCACTTGGGTGGTAGCATAATCAGAGGTGTGACAAGCATGCTTTTGAGTTTTGTGAAAGAAGCCTCATAATCATCTGACCACTCAAATGGGACATCTTTCGACATTAAATTGGTCAAAGGTCCGGCCAATGCACTAAAATTTTTTATGAAACGACGGTAAAATCTAGCATAGCCCAGAAACGACCTAATATCCTTGACGACTCTAGGCGTAGGGAGGTTGGAGATGGCCTCCACTTTTGATTTGCCAACTTTAATTCCTTTCACCAAGTTGATGTACCCAAGAATAATTTCTTGTGTCACCATAAAGTGACACTTCTCCCAATTCAAGACTATCTTCTTCTCTTCGCATCTCTTACGAACTTTCTCCAAATTTTCCAAGCATCCACTGAAAGAATCCCCAAAGACCGAGAAGTCATCCATAAACACCTTAACAATCTGCTCCACCATATCACTAAAGATTCCCATCATGAAACGTTGAAAGGTTCGCAGGGCATTACATAGCCCAAAAGGCATGCGACGATAAGCAAATTTACTATAGGGACAGTGAAGGTGGTCTTCTCCTGGTCTTCCTATGCAATCTCGATTCGATTGTAGCCAAAGAATCCATCTAAAAAGCAATAGAATAGATGATATGCTACTCGTTCTAACACTTGGTCGAGGAATGGCAATTGGAAGTGGTCTTTTCTTGTACACATGTTGAGCTTCCGGTAATCAATACAAACTCTCCAACCTGTGATCACCCTCGTTGGGATATGCTCATTCTCTTCATTCTCCACAACCGTGAATCCCAAATTCTTGGGTACTACTTGTGTGGGGCTAACTCACTTACTATCAGCAATCAAAAAAATAATGCCCATGTCAAGTAGTTTCAACACCTCGTCCCTTACCACCTCCTTCATGGTTCAACCTTCGTTATGGTTGTCGAGACGGTTTGAAGTCCTCTTCAAGATAAATTCAGTGTGTGCAAATGAAGAGGTTTATCCCTTTGATGTCGGCAATTGTCCAACCAATCGCCCCTTTATGCCTCCTCACACTTCCAAAAGCTTTTTTTCTTACTTTGCATCCAACATTGAGCTCATTACCACCGAAAATGTCTCATCTTCCCTAAGATATGCATACTTCAAATGGGAAGGTAATGGCTTCAATTCCAAATTGGGCTTTTGCTCATTTGATTGAAAAATCTTCTTGTCTTGGTGTGGGAGTTTCTCAAATGTAGGGATCCACTTTTCTACCCTTTTCAAACTCTCTAATTCCTCTTGCTCATCAACTTCTTCTAGATCAATGTTCTCCTCTTCTTTCGACTTTAACATGCCCAAAAGTTCCAGGTGCTCTTCCACCAAGGTGTCGAACCTATTGACTTTATGCACCTCCTCATCATCCCCCGGTTGCTTGGACAAGTTGAATATGTTGAGGTCCATAGTTATGTTCCCAAATGCTAGGTTCATAAGATCATTCTTGCAATTAATCATAGCATTTGATGTGGCAAGAAAAGGTCTTCCAAGTATTATAGGTATTTGGGAGCTAAAATTTGTAACTCGGTGAGTGTCGAGCACAATAAAATCAACAGGAAAGTAAAATTTATCAACTTGCACTAAAACATCCTCAACTACTCCCCTCAATGTTTAGACACTATGGTCCGCTAGTTGAAGTCTGATTGGGGTAGGCTTTAATTCATCGAGCTGAAGTTGTTGGTACTCCGAGTACGGAAGGAGGTTCACACTAGCCCCCAAATCGAGGAGTGTTTGCTCCACCCAAATTTTTTTGATTGTTATGGTAATGGTAGGATAGTTGGGATTTTTAAACTTTGGAGGAGTGTTTGTCCTCAAAATCGAGCGCACTTGTTCGATGAGGAATGCTTTATTGTGGACATTAAGCCTCCTCTTCACAGTGCATAAGTCTTTGAAGATATTTGCACAAGATGTGATTTACTTTATCGTGTCAAGGAGTGGAATGCTTATTTTCACTTGCTTGAACATTTCAATGATATCAGAATAATTAGCCACCTTGACAGGTGGCTTCAAGCAATTGGGAAAAGAAGCAGGACTGGGGGACACAAGCATACTATCATCAACCAATTTTTCTTTTTCACCTACCTCATCACTCACCTCACCCCCCTCAATGTCACCTTTAGTCTCTTTTTCTTTTGGTAATGTGGCCTTGGGTGAGACCTTTGGTACAATGGTTTTATCAATTTGTTTGCCACTCCGAAGGGTGGTAACCGCCTTGAGGTGCTCACAACTCTCTCGTAAGGGCTTTGATGACTTAATGACATGTTGACCTCTAGGGTGTTCTCTTAGGATTGATCAGGGAATTTCCTTTTCTATTGTTGTGATGCTCTCATGTAGTTTGTCAACTTTGTGAGTTGGGTCCTAATGTCATTAAAAGCTATGGCATTTTGATTGTTGATGGCGGTGTAATTTTGATTGAAGGTAGTCTGGCTTTGGATGAAAGCATGAACCATATCCTCCAAATTTCTTTTATGAGGAGGTTGGTATGCGGATGGGTTGGATAGTCCTTGGGAAAATTTTTCTGGAGGTGGATTTTGGGAAAAATTCTGTGTGGGTTGGGTTGATGAATACCCTTGCGGATTAGTCCGGGGGTATTGGGAGCTAGACGCTTGCCCTTGGTCTTGATATTGATTTTGCTTAGGAATCACGGGAGATGAATATGCATTTGAACCATGAGGAATGAGATTCTCATTTCTCCAACTAAAATTCAAGTGATTACTCCAACCTGAATTGTAAGTGTTTGAGTGTAGAGAGAATGATTACCTCGTTTGGTTAAAGGCATTGACTCGTGATACACTTCCTTAAGTGCTGAAATGTTAGGACACTCTGATATGGAATGATCTACACTCTCACAAATTGAGCAGCCCTCTTCAATCTTTAAAACATTAGACACCTTGTGTCTCTATATTGACTTCAAGACTCTCAACATTCCTTGACAGTTTAGCAATTTTGGACAGCAAGTCATCTTGGCCTCTTAGGTTATAAATTCCTCCCCCATGGGTTTATCTACTCCCTTGAGGAGACGATCTTGGTACATCGATGGGATCCGTAATGTCCCATGATTGTGCATTCTGTACAAATGTGTCAAAGTAATCTAAGGCCTCATCAGGGTCTTTGTTCAAAAACTCCCTATTACACATCATGTCGATGAATTGTTGATGGCCTGGTGTGATTCCTTCATAGAAGAAACTCACCAATTGCCACGGTTCAAAGCCATGGTGTGGAATGGATTGTAATAATTCCTTATATCGATCCCAACATTGGTAGAATTGCTCATTGGGCTTCTCTGAAAGTTTTGGATTTATTTTTTTAGAGCGGTGGTTTTATGCACTGGAAAAAGTTTGTTAAAAAACTCAAGGAGCATTTGCTTCGAAGATGTTATGGATCGAGGTCTCAAGGAATTAAGCCATGTTTTTGTCTTATCTCTCAGGGAAAAGGGGAACAATTTCAGCCTAGCTATGTCCTCCATACTATGATTGGAGGAAGGTTGCAACTATTTCCTCGAAATCCTTTATGTGCAAATAGCGGTTCTCCTTCTCAATTCTGTGGAACGTGGGAAGTAGTTGCAAGATTCCCTGCTTAACTAGAAAGAGATGAGCTTGGACCAGAAGGAGGATGCATGAGGGTGTAGTGCTTCGTGTGGGTTAAAGGAAATCATGCATTGACCTCGCCAGAGGTTCAATGTGGATGTTGTTCCCTTCATTCACGGGAGGGGCAAATTGCATCCTTGGATTGGGCATTCTTGGTTCTTGCCCTCCCCCAACTGTTTGCATGTTTGGATTGGCACCTACATTCTCAAAATTATCACTCGCATCCTTGGGTGGGTCTTGGTCAATATTCATATTTGGTCCCAAGGGTTATCTAACTAGTCGGTTTTGTTCATCCTTTCCCCATATATAAAAAAATTAACTAAAAATGAAAATATAACAAACAAACATATGTACAAGGCTCAATGTACCTCAACCATGATGAACATCATGGAACTTACCTCCGTTGTCTGCAAATCACCTTTTTGGTTTAACATTTTGCCTTCCCCGACAATTGTGGCAAAAATATTTTGTTGATTCCGTTGTAGTATCCTAATCTCTGAACATCATCCCTCAATGTATATAGTGTATGTGTGGAGAGGAGTGTCAATTTCCCTTAGAATGATGTGAAAAAAAGGCTAACAGAATGGTGGATGAATGAAATATGTGTGTGTGAACAAAAATACTCCTCAAGCGCAGAGAGACTTTTGCTTGTCGTGTTTTATTTGGAATCGTATTCCAAGGTTGTCTCCTCATGGAAGGAGGTTAATCTTCATGAAGGTGATTTTTGTAAAAACAAAGTGTAAATTCTTTTGTTGGTTGAAGGTTGATTTTGTGACGAAAATGAAATAGAACAAGTGTTGGCTAATCTAAAGGGTTCACTCCAATAGGAATGCCAAACCAACTCTAATCCTTCCTCCAATGGTGCATAGATGAACGATTGATTCGTAAAAGGAGAGGGACAAGATAGAAGTAAGGATCCAAGCATAACCCGTGACAAGTATACGGGATATCAAAGACTCATAACCATGTCTGCACTCAACCCAGTCAAATCGAACCATCGTTCACCGAGGGGAAGAAGGAAGATGAGTTAAAATGGCACACACAAGAGGAGGTCTCCCTTGGATTAGCCAACTTAAAGACTTAGCTACTCATGCTTAAAGGAAAGACAATAATGTAATGGAAAGAAATTGTAGAACAATGAAGATTTCAACTAAATTAAAGCAAGAAAACATAAACTAAAATAGAGTGCATTGAATACCTAGTCTAATACTAAGAAATGAAGAGCTTGAATGCATTAATGATGAAAGCTTGAATTGAAGACTAAAATTGAAAACAACTTGCAATAAATGGTATTAAAGACTTCAAACAAAGCTTAGAGGATCCTTACATGAAACTACAAGACAACGTGTGGAAGAAAATGCAAAAATCTTAAATTCTCTCTCTAATACTATTCATCTACTTCCCATTACTCTCTCTCTCTCTTTATATTATAATTTATCTTACATTATGCTGAATAATGGAGTCCCGAGCTTCCAAAAATGTCCATGGACCTAGCTGTCTGATGTGATCTCCATCCATTGGGGCTGAAAGGAATGGGTTGGTGCAGGCAAGCGCAGGCTTTGCCAGCACACCCAGCTTCTTTTCTCTCCTCTCTCCTCATTAATGGCCAAAGCTCCAAAAGTCCAATGTAGGTTGAGGAAGGGATGCCCAGTGTGTATGGAGTGTCAGGGACAAGTGGGAGTGTGCTTGGTGGGACCCCCAACGGTTGTAGAGCTTGACATGCAAAATTTGGCACTTTTCAGTAAAACCTATTGGTAGGTCGATGGAAACCTACGGATAGGTTTCACTCCAATGGGCTCAACCTATGGGTAGGTTTAGCGGTAGGTGTAGGTCCAGTAGCTAAAACCTACCGGTATGGCGTACGGGTAGGTTTTCCCTTGTTTTGCTGATTTCTTGCTTTCATCACCTCCTGAGCTATAATCAAGCCATCCCTTTATCTTCATTCATCTTAAACACTATGAGAAGGATTAACAAGCATCATTTATCACCTTTTATCTGCAAACATACCGAATTCATATATAGCACAAACGATGCATATCCATTCATATTAACCACAAAAGCTAGCATAAATGAGATTCAAATACACTTGGAATATGCAATATTTTGTGCTGCTCACTGGACAACAACAAGTTGCTAATTTTTATTATCTGCTCTGATTATCACTGTTCTATATATTATAGACAGTATATATTTTAAGTTGGGGAGAGGGTGTGTGAATTTACTTATATTTGTGTTAAATTTGTTCATCTTTGTGACTGGTTGATATAAAAGAACTGGATAATGAGTCAATTTTCAATAATTTTTGAGTCATTTTTAAAAAAAAATTCAAAACATAATTGCACAATGGATGGCAAACTACCTTGGTTAAGTTTAATTTTACTGCGTTATTTTCCAAATGATATACATGAAAAAAACTAGAGGAGTTAGAAATTTAGAAAATTTTGAAAGTCAAGCAACACCCCTGTGTGGAAAAAGTACATTTACTAAACGCCAACGAGCAAAGCGTCTCGGTGGTTGTGTAAGAAGTGGTGGTTTAGAACATATGAGACAATATAATAATTTGCGGAACCAATTTCAAGTCGAGCGTCAGATCGTCTCCAATGGATTAGGTATGGACAGAGTAAAGATTATTTTGTGGCGCCATCCTATTCTACTCCTATGTTAACAAGATACGTGGGAAATGAAGTTAACCTTGTCATTAGTGTTATTGATCTAGAAAGTTTTAACTCTGAATCAGTGTGATCAAATGATGCATAATTTTGGAATAGTGCATAAATATAACTAACTATAAATTAATTAGGAAAATCAGTAAATATTAAATAACAAATAAAGAATAAATACAACCAATTTGTTTGAAGAAAAAAAGAGTGGTTAGCAAGTTTCGTAGAATGTTTAAATTATATTTAATTTTGTAACTGTAAGAATTTTTTTAAGAAGACAGAATTTCAGAAAGTCAACAACAATAGCGTGCAAATTACAAAGCAAATTCCAGTAAAGAAGCAACGTCTGGACGGTAGGGCAGATATAAATACCGGTTCCATGCAAAAAAAAAATTGATCATTTTCATTCCCTCGCAGGCCAGAATTCGAAACTACCGATTTTCTTGAAGAATCCTTCTTAAATCTGCTACACTCGATAATTTTTCTTCAAATATTCTCCTATTATTCACTTACCCATTATATTTTTAAGATTTCTATAGATCAGAATCAGTTGAAACCAAGCATTTGGAGAGAAATCAACAAAAATATGGATTCAAGGCGTCGAACGAGAGGATCTTCAAGTCGAGGAAGAAGGGATTAACCTCTGGAACCTGAAGCACCTCCATAGCTACCCCAGCCAGGGAATGTCTACACTAAGGTGATTTTTTTGAATGTTAATCAACAAAGTCTGGTATGATGCTGGCTTTCTCTCCAAAACTATCATTATTGAAAGGCAAGTAATTTTTGAAGATTTTGAAAATATAGGAGTTAGATAAATTCTTGTTGCACGTGGATGGCTTGATTATGTTAGATTTGTTGCTCTTGCTTATGACTATTTAGTTCGAGAATTTTATAGTAATGCAGAAATAACCGGAGAAAGACAATTGTGCTTATTTGTTCGGGGTATAATTTTCCAAGTTACACCGGCTACTATAGCCGAATTGTTTCATCCCATGTAAAGACCACCCAACCTGCAATATCCTTAAACCGAATTGCCATAATTAACTACTGTAAGGATAGAGTTGACGGTAATCCAGAATTTTTTTTGGGAAGGCCAAATAATTACATAAAGCAAGGGGATTTAACAGAGAAGTACCGAATTTTGAATTTGATCATAGTGAATAGTTTGTTACCCCGGGCCCAGAAAAATCAAATTTATACTGAGTAGGCCTACTTCTTATATGCTTTTGGGATGAGGCACATGATTGATCTTCCAAATCTCATTATGGATCAAATGTTGCTTACTGTGGATAGAAAGAAACCCTCACTCCCATGTGCTATGTTAGTTTTCCAGTTATGTAGGGAAAAGGGATTAATTGTAGATCCATCCTAGAAAACAGTGGAACACTCTGCACCATTGGATAAGACATCTTTGAAAAAGAGTCATGGAGTACAACCTCAAGATCAACCAAAAGCACCACCTTAACCACAAGAAGAGCCATGTCAAGTAGGGGTGCAACTCAGGCGGGTTGGACAATCAACCCTAGCCTGACCCTAGGTATATATGCTTCAACCCTAACTCTAACCCTAACCTTACCTCGAGTTGATAAACTCAACCCAAGCACTGTTCGAGTTTAATTCGGAGGGGCTTGAGTTAAATTCAGGTTAATAATTTTGGGCTGATTTTAGGTTACTTTACGAGCTAATTTTGGGTTAATATTCTAAACCTGATACATATATTACATAATATTTAAATACTTTAACAACCAACAACTTCAATCAAGTTTTTAATATAAAATATAACCACAACCATACAGAACACAAAGTCATAAACACTGCTGCTAGTGCAAAACATAACACTGCTGCCAGTTTAATAGAAATAACAATGCTGCCAGTTTAACAAAAATAACAACATTACTGCCTTGCACAGAACCAGTTTAACAGAACACAAACATAAGCAAACACATAGTCCATAAGGGTAAGAAAAATACAACAATGAGGGTGAGAATAGATTTTCTCTGATTGAAGGAGGCTGCTCTGATTTGCTAAGAATGAAGGAGGTTGCTCTGAGAGAGAGATGCGAAGACGAAAACGGCTGAGAGGGCGGATCTAAGAATGAGACTGAGACTGAGAGACCAAGAGATAGGTCTGATCTAAGGGTTACGGTGAAAGATTGAGAGATCAAGAGACCGAGGGAGACTGAGAGTGAGAGATAAGTGAGGGTGAGACTGTGAGAGTGAGAAAGTGAGAGACCAAGAGAGACTCAGAGTGAGTGAGGATTAAGGGAGGCACAGTCTCACAGATTGAGTTGAGAATCAGATTAACCCTAATATATATTATAAAATTGTATTTATATAATAGTAATTTGGGTTGAAGCTGATTATTAATTCAGGTTGAGTCCGATTTTAATATTCAAGTTCAACCAGTGAATCCAAGGGGTCAACCCGAGGCCCGCTCAAATTGAATTTGGATTGAGTTTTTTAACCCAAGCCCAACTCAAGTATTAAAAACCCTTACCCAAGCTCTAATTTTTTCGAGTTGGGCTCGGGTTGAAATCGGGTTGCCCAACCCAAGTTGCACCCCTAATTCCAAGTACCAAAAGAATTCTTTCAGCAAGAACAACCTCAACCACAAGAAGATCAGCCATACATACCCATGGATGACAAGTGCGAGACTAATTTTACTAGGGTTGGATACCACTATTACCCAACTCAGTACCAGCATCACTTAGATCAACAAACGCATGGATGATTACGAGCAGAACCAAGCATAGATTTTCAGGCTACTTCGAGAGCATTTTGGTGGAGTACGATCTACCTCTTAAAACACTGGAGATTCTTCAAGAGCTTTGCTATCTTTCACTCATCTTTTATTTTATACACTTTAACTTACTTTATGTTTTGACCTTGCTATTTTTAAACTTGTTATGTTTAAAATTGTTTTTGTTAGTTAATATGGAGCTTGTGTTCTTAAGTAAGGGATACTATTTCATATGAATCATAGTTAAATTAAGTTAGTATTCTAATGCTTTGCAAGGATAACCCTAATCTGATCACGCGGAATTTTCATACTTTAGTTGTGTATTATCTTAATATTTTTGTTTAAACTTATTCTTTTGAGCACAATTAGATTTCTTTATACATTAGGTTCCATTGCAACCTTAATAAAAACTTAGTTCATATTGCAATTGACAAACATCATTCTCAAACTAAGCAACACCTCAAAAAATCAAGAATTAAAAGAAAGAGAAAAGAATGAAACTTAGTTGCAATCTTCAATCTCTGTCTAGCCATCAAGTTCAATCTTCTTCGTGTCAATTCCTTCGATCCTTGTCTTCAATTTTCTTTTGATCCCTTGTTTTTTTCAATGTTAGCAGCCCCCATAATCAGTATCTCACCTTTCCAACTCAAATCCTAGCATATATGTAGCATTAGGGTTCAATTCCGCCCCAAAACAAGTCATAATTCGCGTCCAAAGCCAACACAAGCGTCTAGGGGCTTAAAACCAGCGCAGGGGAGCTAAATTATTGCTTTTCAGGCGTCTAGGCTCTGGTTAGGCACTGGGTAGGTGTTGTCCCCTTTTAAACCTAAAGCTTCCCTTGTTGCTTAGTCTTCAAAAATTCAAAACTTAGGCTCCAAATTGACCTTGTTTCCTTCCAAATAATCTTGTTTCCTTCCAAATGATGATCGCTACAAAATAACATCAAAACACACAAAACAAATAAAAGGAGTATAAAATATTTGAAAATTTGCAATTTCATCTAGCTGAAAATACTCAATTCATAGGTTTAAAACCCACTCATCAAATACCCGCAAACTTAAATCTTTGCTTGCCCTCAAGCAAAATGCTAAGTACAAAAACTATAAAAATTAACCCTAACAACCAGCTACTCAAAAAATAGATCAATATGAATCTGAATAATGGCCCCAAAAAGTTACTACAAATAATAATTCATGGGAAACTTCAAAACAGTGCCAAATCTATCAATTCAACATACTCCTTAATTTTACCTCTGCTTATGACTCTTTAAATACATGTACATATCCAAAATATCAAGCTAGTTATCACCCAAATACATTTACATAATCAAATGCTTCATAGTAGATACTCAATATCAACTCTATGAACTTACGTTTCACATCAACCTCCGCTTATTAAGGCAACTATATAATTAGAAGGTCCAAAGATTTTTTTTCATCTCTCACTCTTTTTTTTCCCATTCTTTCAGTGAGTGCATTTTATGCTCCATCTCACCTCCTATTGAGCAAATGTGTTTTATGCTCCATCTCGCCCTTTCTTGAATGAATGTGTTTTACGTTCCATCTCATTTTCAACATGTGTTTATGTGTGAGTTCGTTTTATGCTCCATCTCTACTCACCACCTGCCCTCTTTCTTGTTTCTTGTTTTCCTTTTTTTTTTCTAACTCATGAAGGATCAAATCGAAATAATTTTCAAAAACTCTTTTTTTTATACTATTATTATTTTTTTTTATATACTAACCCCTCATAACCAATATTTCCCCCAAACTTAAATGAATACCTCAATTCGCTTTGAAGGATGCTTAAATAAGTTCTCTAAATTTTCAATGATATCTCCCATAAGCATTTAACCAAATAAATTCTCTAAATAATAACTAACCAAACAAATGGATATGTGATCATGAATGAAAAGATTACAAACAGTGTAAAACCAACTAGAAGGTCAAACTACAGACTAAACATATTCATCAATTTCCCTTGAATTGACAATTAATCCTATTCATCATTGGCCATAACCAAATTCAATCAACCTATTGCTCAAGTTGTACTAAAACATGTTATTTAAAGTGCAAAATATGCTATCTAAATGCATACCCAATAATGCAAATACAAACAAGAAAACACACTCAAACTTAAACTAAACATTGTCCTCATTGAATAAAGTAGGAAAAATTAAGATAGAGGACTTCCCTGAGACTTCGCTAGTTCGCATCATCATTAGCGTCCTCATCATTCGCTGAGTTGGGAGTGTATTTAGAAAAAATAGATGGACTAGGAAACTTATGTTGCAAAGCGTAATCTTTACCCATGGAGAATGGAGAAATCCTTGGTGCTAGTTGATACTCATTGATGCCACTTGAGAGGTAAGATTGTTGAGTAAATGAGATCAAGAAATCCAATGTTGTTCAATGGAATTATAGGTGAATAAGAGTTGGGGTGCATATATTTTTAAAGCCTTGAAGTTTTGGAAGAATAGGATTTGATGTGGTGAGATCATTGTCCATGAGTGTGGCGCTAAAGTGTTGTTTTTAATGCTGATTTTTTGGTTTTAGCACCTTGTGTGAGCTTGAGCAAGCTCCACCCTTATTGTTCAGTCCTTGGGACCTGCAAGCAATTGACATACTAGTTAAAATGAAATAAAACTTAAAAACTAAAATTTGGGTTGCCTCCCAACTAGCACTTGTTTTATAGTCTTTAGCTTGACTAGTTATTGTTTCATCCTGAGTCGGCAAGGGTAATTGAGGTCTTTTCATGATCAATGTCACCGCCCCAATATTGCTTCAGTCTCCACCCATTCACCTTGAAAGTTATCTTCGAGTTAGCTTCCTCAACTTCAACTACCCCTTGTGGGAACACCTCCTCTTTGTATAGCTTGGAGTTCTTAAGAGAATCTGAAATTCAACTTCCAACGAATACCCGATTCACTCTCTTTTCAACCAAATCAACCCGAAAGCATTCTTCCACTTCCTTTGGAAATTTCATAGCTGAAAATACATTGACTGTAACCTCTTGATCTTGAACTCGTGTAGTTAGCTCACCTTTCTGTACATCAATGAGTGTTATTCCTGTTGCTAAGAATGGTCGCGTAAGAATAATAGGTATTTCACTATCTTCCTCACAATCTAAGACTAAGAAATCAGCTGAAAAAAATGAACTTATCCACTTTAACTAAAATGTCCTCAACTATGCCCCTTGGATAAGTGATTGATCTATTGGCAAGCAGCAATGTGATGTTCGTAGGCTTCGCTTCCTTCAAAACCAATTGCTGATAAATTGAGAGCGGCATTAAGTTAATACTAGCTCCCAAGTCACACAATGCTTTCCCAAAAAATTGACTGCCTATTGTGCATGGAATTGTAAAGCTACCTGGATCTTTGAGCTTTGGTGGTAGGTTCTTTTGAAGAATAGCACTGCACTCCTCCGTAAGTGCCACTGTTTCAAAATCGCCTAGTTTTCTTTTCTTTGACAAAATTTCATTCAAAAATTTCACATAGTTAGTCATTTTCTCCACTGCTTCTACGAAAGGGGTATTTATTTGGTGTTTCTTAAATACTTCCATGAATTTAGAGAACTGATTATCCAACTTTTGTTTCTGCAAATGTTGTGGAAACGGCACGGGAGGCACAATAGGTCTCTGCTTACCTGCATTAGAACATACAATTGGATATTCTTCTTTCTTTTCATGTTCCACATTCTTGCTATCTTTTATTTTTTTACCCTCAGTATCATCTCCATGTGATTGTTCTGGAGTTCTACTAACAACCTCATGTAACTCTTTTCCACTTCGTAATGTAATAGCATTGCAATGCTCCTTAGGATTGACTTTCATATCACTAGGTATAGTGCCTTAAGGTCGGTTGTTATTAATGGCATTAGCGAGCTGACCCATTTGGTTTTCCATGTTTCAGATTGATACTTCCATATTGTTCATCCTTGTCTTATTCTGTGACAAGGATGAAAACAGCTCCTCCAAATTCGACTTCTTTTCCTATTGTGGTGGAGTTTGATTTCTAAAATAGTGGTGGGTATGATTGTCTGGAGCAAAGGTTTGGGCTTGATTATTATTCCAAGAAAAGCCTGGTGAGTCCCCCAACTAGGGTTATAATTGTTGGAATTATTGCCATATTGTTGTCTGTTGAAGTTACCAACGTATTATACCGACTCTGAACTAGTTGCACATTGATTGCTCGGATTGTTCCCGGCACACAATTCACACACAACTGCCACACTCTGAATAGGCCTAAAGCGTTAATCTTTTTTGTTAATGTAGCAACATGTGCAGCCAATGCAGTAACCACATCCATTTCATAAATCCTTGCTACCTTTGGCTGATTGATCCTTGTAGAAGGCCACTGGTAATTGTTGGTAGCCATCGTCTCCAATAACTCATAAGTTTCCTCAAAAAATTTTCCCATTAATGCCCCACCTGTAGTTGCATCGATACTGGTCTGAGTAGCACTACACAACCGATTGTAGAATGTTTGAACTTGCAACTACTTAGGAATACCATGGTGAGAACATTTTCGGAGTAAATCCTTGAATTGCTCCCAAACTTCATATAAAGTCTCAGAATCATGATGTGCGAATAATGTGATGTTGTTCCTTATCCTTGTAATTTTAGCTGATGGAAAGAATTTTGCTAAGAATTTTTGAGCTAACTCTATCCACCTAGTAATAGAACCCGACGACAATGAATGCAACCCAACTCTTTGCCTTATCACGAAGTGTAAAAGGGAAAAGTCAGAGTCTAATCACATCTTCAGAAATCCCATTGTATTTGAACATGTCGCAAGTCTCCAGAAAACTCACCAAATGATCGTTTGGGTCATCGTTAGGAAAACCCCCAAATTGCACTAAATTCTGAATCATTTGGATTGTACTCGCCTTGATCTCAAAGCTGTTTGCTTGAATTGCGGGCCTTTGAATGCTCAATTATATTTTCGTCACAAGCGGCATAGCATAATCCCTTTGCAATTTCTGTTCATCTTCAGCCATAGTTCCTCGATTATTTACTTCTTGACACTATTTTCACAAGTTTCAGAGCCTTCTTTCAATTTTGTCTTCGTACGGTAGTAGCTCTTGACCTGTAGATCGTGTTTGCATACAAAATTCAGTAGTAATTGTGAAATCAATTAAAATAGAAAATTGAATAAGTTTAAACTAAGATCAAAATGATTGAAATTAATATTAAAATAATTACTAGAATAAATCCCCAGCAACGACGCCAAAAACTTGTTGTTCGAATTTGATATTGACAATTTACATGCAGGTATACATGATAAACAAGTAATAAAGTGATAAGTATTGTATCATTCCCACGGAGAATTATGAGTAATAACTTCCAAGGACTAACTTTATATCAATTCAATTTTATTTAAACAATTGGAATTAAACTATGAAATTGACTAATTTAAAACTAAATCTAAACTTAATAATCAAGGGCTGAATTTACTGGATAAAAGAAGATAAGATTAGAACTTCCCTTAATGCTTCATATAAATCTTTCCACTCTCTTTCCAATTAATTGATCAAAATAAGTTGTTAACTGAGAACTCAAAATTATTTATCAAACTTGTTTCGATAGTTAGATAAAAATATCTCTTCCAATTAAATTACGATATTCCTGTGTAAAATAAATTGGAATAGATTCATTAAGTTTAAACACTCATAAAAGTTACACACAGCATATAGGTATATTCCTGTCCTATACACAAACTCATCTATTCAATCATAAGAAGAATTAACCAGACGCATGTCATCACATTCAAATCTAAACCTAGAATTCATCTTCCAATTTCATCTAGGTTATCAAATTAATTGTTGGCCACACAATCATATATTTTGCACAAAATATGACAAACAACTCAAATATGACCAATAGAACTAGAATCGATAGTAGATCAATTTAACTAGACATTAGGTTCCATTGCAACCTTAATAACAACTTAGTTCATAATGTAATTGAAAAACAGCATTCTCAAATTAAACAACATAAAATCAAGAAGTAAAAGAAAGAGAAAAGAATGAAAACTTAGTTGTAATCTTCAATCTCTCTCTAGCCTTCAAATCTTATCTTCTTTGTGTCGATTCCTTCAATCCTTATCTTCAATTTTCTTTTGATCCCTTGGTTTTTTCAATGTTAGCAGCCCCCAAAATCAGTATCTCCCCTTTCCAACTCAAACCCTAGCATATATGTAGCATTAGGAGTTCAATTTTTGCCTCAAAACAAGTCAGAATTCGCGTCCAGAGCCAACACAAGTGCCTAGGGGCTTAAAACCAGCACAGGGGCACTGAGTTACTACTTTTTAGGCACCTAGGTGCTGGTTAGACGCTAGGTAGGTGCTGTGCCCTTTTAAGCCTAATGCTTCCCTTGTTGCTTAGTCTTCAAAAATCCAATACTTAGGCTCCAAATTGACCTTGTTTCTTTCCAAAAGATGATCCCTATAAAATAACATCAAAACACACAAAACAAAATAAAAGGAGCATAAGATATTTGAAAACTTGCAATTTCATCAAAGTTATAAAACCCACTCATCACTTTATTTGTGCATAAGTTGAGCTTGTGGTAATCAATGCACACTCTCCACGTCAAGTAGTTTTAGCACCTCGTCCCTCACCACATCCTTCATGATTGGGTTCAACCTTCTTTATGGTTGTTAAGACAGTTTGGAGTTCTTTTCAAGATAAATATGATTTGTGCAAATGGGGGGGCTTATCCCCTTATTGTCGGCAATTGTCCAACCAATAGCTCCTTTATGCCTTCTCAACACTTCCAAGAGATCTTCTTCTTGCTTTGCATCTAAGGTTGAGCTAATCACCACCGAAAAAGTCTTGTCTTCAACAAGATATGCGTACTTCAGATGAGATGGTAATGGTTTCATTTCCAAATTGGGCTTTTCCTCATGTGATGGGAAAATCTTCTTGTCTTGGTGTGGGAGCTTCTCAAATGTAGGGGTCAACTTTTCTACCCCTTTCAAACTCTCCAATTTCTCTTTCTCATCAACCTCTTCAATATCAAGACTCTCCACCTCAACTTTAAAGATACCACAAGCTCCAAGTGTTCTTCCATCAAAGTGTCAATCCTATTGACTTTGTGCACCTCCTTATCATCTCCCGGTTGCTTGGACATGTTGAAAATATTAAGAACCATTGTCATGTTCCCAAATGCTAGCTTCATAAGACCATTCCTATAATTAATCACAGCATTAGATATGTGGCAAGAAAATTTCTACCAAGTATGACAGGGATTTGGGAACTAAGGTTTGCAACTGGGTGAGTGTCAAGCACAATAAAATCAACAAAAAAGTAATATTTATCGACTTGCACTAAAACATCCTCAACTACTCCCCTTGGTGTTTGGATACTTTGGTCTGTTAGTTGAAACATGATTGGAGTAGGTTTTAAATCTTCGAGCTGGAGTTGTTGGTACACTAAGTACGAAAATAGGTTCACATTGGGCCCCAAATCAATGAATGCTTGCTCCACTTGGCAATTCCCGATTGTTATGGCAATGATAGGGCAGCTAGGGTCTTTAGACTTTGGAGGGGTGTTTATCCTCAAAATCGAGCTCACTTGCTCGGTGAATAATGCTTTCTTGTGAACATTGAGACTTCTCTTCATCGTGCATAAGTCTTTCACGATCTTTGCACAAGATGGAATTTACTTTATCATGTCAAGGAGTGGAATGTTTATTTTCACCTGCTTGAACATTTCAATGATATCAGAATAATTAACCACCTTGACAGGTGGTTTCAAGCGATTGGGAAAAGGAGCAGGCATAGGGGAAACAAGAACACTTTCATCAATCAATTTTTCTTTCTCACCTACCTAATCACTCACCTCACCTCCTCGGTGTCACCCTTGGTCTCTTTCTCTAATGGCAATGTGGCATTGGGAGAGACTTTTGGCAAAATAGTTTTATCAATTTGTTTGCCACTTTGAAGGGTGGTGACCACCTTGAGTTGCTCACAACTCTCTTTGGTGGGCTTGGACGACTCAATCACATGTTGGCCCTTAGGGTTCTCTTGGGGTTGAACGGGGAATTTCCCCATCTCTTGTTGTGATAGCCGTATGCAATTGGTAATTTTTGTAAGTTGGGTCCGAATGTCAGTAAAAGGTACTGCATTTTGATTGTTGATGGTGGTCTGGTTTTGAATGAAGGAATGAACGACATCCTCCAAACTTTTTTTTGAGGAGGTTGGTATATGGATGAATTGGATGGTCCTGGTTGATTAAAATTTTGTGGTGGTGGACTTTGGGAGAAATTCTATGGAGGTGGGTTTTGTGAATACCCATGTGGATTAGACCGGGGGTATTAAGAGCTAGACACTTGCCCTTGGCCTTGGTAGTGACTTTGGTATTGACCTTGTTTAGGTGGCATGGGAGATGCATAAGTGTTAGGCCCATGAAGAGTAGGATTCTGATTTCTCTAACTAAAGTTCGGGTGATTGCCCCAATCCAAATTGGAAGTGTTTGAATTTAGAGAGAATGATTGCCTCGATTGATTAGAGGCATTAACCTGCTCGTGGTACAAGTCCTTAAGCTCCAGAATGTTAGGGCATTTTGATATGGAATGTTCCACACTCTCACAAATCAAGCAAGACTCCTCGGTCCTTGAAACATTGGACACCTCGTGTCTCCTATTGACCTCAAGACTTTCAACTTTTGTAGACAACTTAGAAATTTTTTAAAGCAAGTCTTTCCGGTCTCTCAAGTCATACATCCCTCTCCCATGAGCTTGACTGCTCCTTTGAGGAGAAGACCTTGGTACATCAGTGGGATCCGTAATGTCCCATGATTGTGCATTCTGTGCTAATGTATCAAAATATTCTAAGGCCTCATCGGGGTCTTTGTTCAAAAACTCCCTATTGCACATCATGTCAATGAACTGTCTATGGCCCAGTGTGATTCCTTTGTTAAAGAAACTCACTATTGCCATGGTGTGGAATGGATTGTAGTAATTCATTATAACTATCCCAACATTAGTAGAATTGCTCATTAGACTTCTCCAAAAATTTTGAATTTATTTTTTTAAAGCGGTGGTTTTAGGTATCGAAAAGAAATTGTTTAAAAACTTGGAGAGTATTTGATTCCAAAATGTGATGGATCGAGGCTTCAAGGAATTAAGCCACATTTTTGCCTTATCTTTCAGGGAAAAGTGAAACAATTTCATTCAAGCCATATCTTCCATTCCATGATTGGTGAGGAAGGTTGCAACTATTTCCTCAAAATCTTTTATGTGCAAATAGGGGGTTCCTCCTTTCAATTCCGTGGGACATGGGAATGAATTGCAACATCCTTGACTTAACTAGGAAGAGATGAGCTTGGACTGGCAAGAGGATGCATGAGGGGGTGGTGCTTCGTGTGGGTTGAAGGTAATCCCTAATTGACCTCGCTGGAGACTCAATATGGATGTTGTTCCCTTCATTCGCGGGAGGGGGAAATTGCATTCATTGATTGGGCATCTTAGGTTCTTGTCCTCCCCCACCCCTTTGCATGTTTGGATTGGCACCTACTGATGAAAACCAAGGTGGGCCTATTCTTAAAGATCCTTTGCAAATCTAGATGGGCCAATTACAAGATCAAGAAAGCAATGCAAGGATTGGTGAATCCGCTTGGGATGAAGCTAGCAAGATTAAGAGAGCCATGTTTTCAAATCAGCCGATGATTTTACTTTTGTACAAAGAGGCACTTTTAAATACTAACGAACTTGACCTTGCTTTGCCTAGTTCTGTTGTTTCTCTTTTGCAGGAGTATGAGGATGTCTTTCCAGAGGAAACACCACATGGGTTACCTCCAATCCGAGGGATTGAACATCAAATTGATTTTGTTGCCGGTGCAACAATTCCAAACCGACCAGCCTATAGGAGCAATCCCGAGGGGACAAAGGAGCTTCAACGGCAGGTGAGTGAGTTGTTGGAGAAAGGGCACGTGAGGGAGAGCATGAGCCCATGCGTTGTTCTGGTTTTACTTGTACCTAAGAAGGATGGGACGTGGAGAATGTGCGCCGATTGCCGGGCCATCAACAACATAACGGTAAAGTATCGTCATCCAATTCCTCGCTTAGATTATATGTTAGATGAGCTGCATGGATCTTGTGTATTTTCTAAGATTGACTTAAAGAGTGGTTATCATCAGATTAGAATAAAAGAAGAAGATGATCAAAATTATGTTGTTAGGAGACATGTAGGGCGGTTTAGAGAAGCTAGGAACCGGGAAGATAACAAATTAGGTGGTATTAAGATGAAAATTCCATCCTTTCAAGGTAGATCCGATCCTGAAGCATACCTTGAGTGGGAGAAGAAGATGGAGTTCATATTTGACTGTTATAACTATTCTGATGCAAAGAAGGTAAAATTAGCGGTGATTGAGTTTTCTAACTATGCTATTACTTGGTGGGATCAGCTTGTTATAAACCGGAGGCGAAATAGAGAACGTCCAATAGAGACAATATACAATGAATTTTGATAGTGAGTTGAGTTGAGTTTACTCCTCTTGTTCTTGATTGAACTTTTTGAACTTATCAAAGGTAAATCACAAGCTTTGTGGCGTTCCTCCTTGTAATTTGGGTTCTTGAGACGGGTTCTTCAATGGGTCTAGATTTTAATATAATCTAGGTTCTTGAAACAAGATCTCAACGGGTCTAGATTCTCCATCCATTGACCTGAGTTTGGCTTTCTTGGGTTGTATTTCCAATATTGTTGTTGGGTCTCAAAGCAAGACTATTGGGGTTCACATCACCTACATTCTCAAAATTTTCACCTGCATCCTCAGGAAAGTCTTGGTCAATGTTTATGTTGGGGCCTAAGGGGTTGTCTAACCAATCAGTTTTGTTTGTCCCGTCCCCACATGCAACACACTATCTACAAATGAAAATATAAACAACCAAAGTATGTACAAGGATCAACATACCTCAGCCCATGATGAACATCACGGGATTTACCTCCATTATTCAAAAATCACCTTCTTGATTCAACGTTTTGCCTTCCTTGACAACGACGCCAAAAATGCTTGATCGTTTCTATTCTATTCCCAAAAATGTGGCTTATTGGGATAGGGAAGTGTCACTCTCCCTCAGAATGATACAAGATATAGGGAAATGGAATGACGTGGTGGAATGAAGGAAATGTGTGTGTGTGTGTGTGTGTGAACAAAAATGCTCCCCAAGCGTAGGGAGACTTTTGTGTGTTGTGTTTTACTTGGAAATGTATTCCAAGGTCATCTCCTCAAGGAAGGAGGTGAATCGTGTTGAAAGTGATTTGTATCTTAATGGTATTTTAAATGGAAAATAAATGTTGGCTAATCCGTGAGGTTCACTCCGATTCGAATGCCAAGTCAACTCGAAACCTTCCTCCAATAGTGCCTATATGTTCGATTGATTTGTGGGAAGCACGAGACGATATAGAAGTGAGGATCCAAGCATAACCCATGACAAGTCTATGGGATATCAAAGACTCACCATCACATCCACACTCAATTCAGTCAAACCGAACCATCGTACACTGAGAGGAGGAAAAAAATGAGTTGACATACCCAAGAGGAGGTCTCTCTTGGATTAGCCAACTTAAAAGCTTAGCTACTCATAATGAAAACAAGAACATAAACAAAATGAAGAGACATTGTAACAAATGGAGCTTGGAACTTAAACTTATGTAAGATAACAAAAAACTACTGGAAAGTGCATTTACTACCCATTTGAAAAGTTTTGAGATGAAAACTTAAATGCATTAATGGTGAAAGCTAGAATAGAGGATTAAAATTGAAATGAACTTGCAATAAATGACATTCAAGACGTTAAACAAAGCTTAGAAGATCCTTACAAGAGATTACAAGACAATGTATTAATGAAAATGCAAAAATATTAACTTTTCTGTCTAGCACTATTCATCTTCTTCCTTGGACTCTCTTTCTCTCTATATTACAATGTATATATATCTAAGGCTAAATAATGGTGAAGGAGCTTGTCCAAAAATGTCCATGGAGCCCTCCTACCTGTGTGATGTGATCCTAGTCAATAGGGGCCTGAAAGGGGATAGGTTGGATAGGCTAGTTCAGGCATAGCCTACACACCCAACATGTTCTCTCTCCACTCACCTCATTAATGTCCAAAGCTCCAAAAGTCCAAGCATGAGTGTATGAGGGGATGTTCTGTGTGTAAGGTATGTTAGGGACAAGTCGGAGAGTGCTAGGTGGGACCCCCAAAGTTGAAGAGCTTGAGATGTAGAAGTTGAGCTGTTTCAGCAAAACCTACCGGTAGCTCAATGGAAACCTGCTGGTAGGTTTCACCCCAGTAAGCAAAACCTATAGGTTGATTTGCGGTAGGTGCAAGTTCAGTAGCTAAAACCTACCAGTAGGTTTTTCCTTATTTTGCAAAATTCTTGGTTTTCTCCATCGTTCAAGTAACATCAAGCCTCCACCTCATCTCCAATCAACTCAAGCATCATGAAAAGGCCTAAAAGGCACCATTTGAACACCTTTTCCAGTAACACATATCTAAACTCCATTAAATGCTCGAATAGTGTTATTCTGCTCATTTTAACCAAAAAATTAACTGTAACAAAAATGTAGATGCACAAAAAATATACAATGTTTTGTGCTAATCACACAACCCCAAGAGAATCCCAAGGGTCAGCATGGGATGGAGAGTTCTAATGGCATGTCTAATGAGGAGCAGCTTAAGTCCATTAGCAGTCTTCGAAGTGGTAAGGAATTCAACCAAACTATCCCACCCAGAGTCTATAAGCCTATAAAAAACAAACTGAAGGCACTCCAATTAATGGTGAGTCACTTAAGTCTCCCAAGCTTGTTGGGTCTGATGAGATTGTTTGTCCCATTCCTACTTCTTACTGTAAAACTCGGGAAAATTTTAAACTTTTTCAAAAAAAGGGCAAAATCATAATTTGCCACTGTAATGTGGGTTTAAAATTTCATATTTTTCTAGAGCTCGGATGACACAACAGACCTCACCGTTGGATTCGTATCGCGAAATCGAGCTGCCTATCAATTTTTGTCAAATTTTGAGGTAGTTAGATTTTGCAACGTTTTACGAGATAATTGAGTGACGAATGACCTTTCGAAGGTTCCCAAAAATAAAATTTATAAAATTTCCCCATAATTGAATAAAATTTTAAATAAAATTAATTTGAACTTAAACTGGGATGAAATAAATTATTTCGGGACAAAAAACAGACCCGAAAGTAGAAAATATGCGGTGCAACGTGGACCACACATTTGAGACTATAAATATCAACTAATCAGATTTTTTTTAGAGAAAATATCTCCCCATATCAGCTAAAACCAGTGTGTTTAATGTGTGAGAGGAAGAGAGAAGAAAAGTGAGAAATCCAATCTTTCTCCCTACGATTTCCGTAGTTCTGTCGGTCGGACTTCTTTGGGACAAGAATTAAAGTTGATCTCCTTGACGAGGGCTATGCTTACATACCAAAAATGAAAGTTTTCACCGAAGATCCAAAGAGAGGATTTTGGGAAATCAAGACTTGGAGGTTGGTGTTAGTGTTCTTGAAGGTTCTATCCTTTGTTTTACACTCCAAGAAGTAGGGTTCCCTCCTACTTTGATTTATTTCTAACCTATGGTGTCTATAGGGAATGTGTGGGATTTTTTTGTGTATTTTAACACTTGTCTATTATATTTGGTTTAATGGAAATGGGTAGACTCAATTCTAGTGTGAATTGGTAATTAGAAATTGCTAGTTTGTGATTTCTTGGAAGTTTTAATAAATGGGTATTTGGAAATCATTTATTCTGATTTTTTTTGAGTTCTGTGATAAATTTGGGCATTGTATGTGATTACATGATATGGTGCCTTGAAGGTGTTTGATTAAATGCCTATATGAAATAAAGTGGGTTATATTGACATAGATTATGTAATAACATGCTTATGTTTGGTTGTTAAGTATAAAATGTTGATATATTAACAGTGTGACAAAAGGTGGTAATTATATGTATAATATATAAATTGTCAAGACATATGTGAAAAAATGTAGTAAGTGAGTGTGTTTAACTCATAAATTAGTGTGCGTTCAACTTCTAGCTTGAATTTGATATGTGGAAGTACTTGTGTAATTTCTTGGTGATGAAAATTAAGTGTGCTTTAAGATGTAGTAAAGTTAGTGTGTTCAACTCATAAATTAGTATGTGTGTGTGTGTGTGTTCATCTTCTAGCTTGATTTTGATATGTGGGAGTTACTTGTGTAATCCCTTGAAAAATTGGTTTATGCAGGCATGTTATATGTTTATATTTTGCCTTGTGATTAAGTGTGATTGGCATGAAATTGTGAAATGCCATACTTGAGCCTTGTAATGGGAATAAATCTTGATACATGCTAGTTGATGTATTGACATGATAATGAATTTTGGTGATTCTAGGCATGTGATATAAATTGCCATGGAACATGTAGACCTGTGGTTGAATTGCTCATTTAACATTCATTGCATTTTGGGAATGAAATTAGCATCACATTCATGGGCATGAGGCATGGGTGTGGGTGTGTGTACATGGTTGATTAAACACCATTCTTGGTGGTTGATAAGTGGACTCAAGAAGGTTTGATCAAAGATCCCGTGGAGTCGCATGGTTGCACGAAAAACTTGTGTGGGGTATAGCAAGAAGGGCTAGACTCTCCCTTGGGTGCAAGACCCGACTACTTGGTTCATACACTTCCCTGCGGTGAAATTTCAAAGAAGTGTATTGGTTTGCGGAACCTATGGTATGATTCCAAAACTCCGCTACACAACAAAGACACATGATTTTGTTTATAAAATACCTAGTTTGCACACTCTCCTGAGATGAAATTCTAGAAAAGTGTACTTGTTTTTAAAAAGTATTCATTCGATGGGAAACATCCAACAATGAATTGGTTTTATAAACACAATAACTAGTATTTCAAAAATGATCATTGGATGTATTTCATCAGTGACAAATGTTTTACACATTTGCATTGCATTGTGTTGTGAGAGTCGGTGAGGACTCGAGTTAAAGTGCATGATTGAGTCTCGTCTCATTTCATAGCATTACATAAAATTCCTATCATTGGATGTATATTCTTGATTGAAATGTTTGAATTATTGATTGGTTGTATTTTGAACATTTCATATGCATCTAGATTGAGGAGTAGCCTCTGTAGGAGATACTCTATTGGGCGTAGCTAACCCTATACGGGAAAATATTTTAGGTGGAGGATACACGCCTTTGGACGGTGCTCATTCAGGGCCCTAGTGACGAAGAAAGGCCGACTTGTGGATTTTAGTTCTTTTTTTTGTAAAACTTTTGCAAAGTTAGTTTTTGGGCATGTAATGTATGTAAAAGAATTATAGTTTTAAATTTGTATTAACTATGTTTAATGCATAAAATCATGATGTGGGAGTATGTATTGATATATATTGGACCTCAGATGGGTCATGTGATTAAATGTTGTTATATGAATATAGATAAATGGACCTGGTGTGGTCAATGTTGTATATTAGACCTCAAATGGGTCGTGTGATTGTATAGTGCACAGGTTGTGTTTTGGGTGGAGCTCTCCATACAAAGGAGACTCTGTCCAAATTTTTCTTAAATTATGGACCTCTGTAAATAGGGCATAATGGTGTGATACCGAGTTACTCGGTATCCACGGGTATTTCGCGGGTTGATGGGTAATCAACGAACCCCCAGATTTTGGGGTGTCACACTTACCCTCACCGTTTGAAATGTCTTAAAAAACAAGCCAACCATGCTGAAATAAAGTATTTATTCAAGTAGGTAAAAATCAATATTCCTCTCCTTGATGCAATTCAACAGGTGTCATCATATGCAAAGTTTTTAAAAGACTTGTGCACTATCAAGAGGAAGTTACATGTTAAAAAAAGGCATTCCGGATGGAGCAGGTAAGTGCTATTCTTCGAACCAACACTCCACCCAAGTATAAAGATCTTGGTTGTCCTACCATTGGGGATTGTGGGGTTGAATAAGCATTGTTGGACTTGGGTGCAAGTGTATATTTACTATCCTTTTCGGTCTACCAGCGGTTGGGCTTGGGAGAATTGAAACCCACTTCAATTTCTCTGTAGTTGGAAGACCATAGTGTAAAAATACTAAGAAGGGTGGAGGAAGATGTTTGGTTTAACTAGATAGGTTATACTTTCTAGTGGATTTTATAGTATTAGACATTGCATTTATTGTTGACCATTCTTCTCAAATTCTAGTGATTTTGGGAAGACCATTCCTTGATACATCTAATGCTGTTACCAATTGCAAGAATGAAATCATAGAGCTTACATTCAGTAACATGAGATGGAGCTGAATGTGTTCACATTGGAAAACAAATATCTAATAATGTGGGCTCTCTTGAAGTCCAAATATTTGACGCCATTGAAAAAGAACATGTAACTAATTGTACTATTGATAATGTAGAGGAAATTCATTTAAAAGAAAATCAGGATGTAGAAAAATTATGTGAAGTAGGTAACTAGTTACCTATGTTTGAAGAACTTCCACCAATAGAGAAAAAAAGTCTTCGATCTCCTATTCACCCACCTAAGCTAGAATTGAAGCCACTACCTTCCACACTTAAATATGCATACTTAGGTAGTTCAGCGACTTGAACTGTGGCGATTAGCACATCTTTATAACCATAACAAGAAGAAAGGTTGTTGAGAGTGTTAAGGTCTAATAAAGAAGTAATAGGTTGGACCATAGCTAACTTAAGGGAATTTAGTCCTCTTATTTGTACACACTGGAATAATTTGGAAGAGGAAACCAAGTCATACTGACAACCACAACATAAGTTGAACATAATCATAAAATATGTGGTTAGGTCTGAAGTCTTGAAGCTACTGGATGTGGGAATCATTTACCCAATTGTTGATAGTAAATGGGTAAGTCCCACACAAGTGGTACCTAAAAAGTTAGGGGTCACCATGGTAGCTAATGAAAAAATGAATTGATTACCACTCGAGGGGTCACTTGGTGATGGGTGTGTGCAGATTATACAAAGCTAAATGTGTGTACATGTAAAGACCACTTTCCACTTTCATTTATCGATCAGATCTTAGAGTGGGTGGTAGGTCATTTATTCTATTGTTTCCTTGATGGGTATTCCAAATATAACTAAATTGAGATTGCCCTGGGCTATGTAATGCCCTAGTTACCTTCCCACGATGTATGATGGGTATTTTTGGTGTTATGGTAGAGAAAATTGTGGAGGTGTTCATGGACAACTTCTCTATGCCTGGTGATTCTTTTGAGGGATGCTTGGAAAATTTAGAAAAGCTTTTAGTTCGATATAAGGAGAAAAATATGGTGCTTAATGCTTGACAAAATTCCTTGTTGTTTCCTAACCTCTAAACATCACCTTTTAGCATATATAGTATATGGATTAAGGGAGTGTCACTCTCCTTGGGATGATGTCAAAAGAAAGGGCAACAAAATGGTGGATGAATGAAATGTCAAATGTGTGTGTGTGTGAACAAAAATGCTCCCCAAGCGCAAGGAGACTTTCATAGATCGTGTTTTACATGGTGGTATTCCAAGGTCGTTTCCAAGGGGAAGGAAGTAAACCGAGGGGAAGGTGATTTTTAGGAGAATGAAAGTGTAAAATCTTTGATTATTGGAAGTTGTTTTGATGCTATTAAAATGAGAAACAAATGTTGGCAAATCAAGAGGTCACTCTAATAGGAATACTGTCTTAACTCGAAACCCTGCTCCAATAGAGCATAAATGAACGATTTGATTCGTGGGAAGCTAGGGATAAGATTGGTGACTATCTAAGCATAAACCGTGACTAGGCCCACGGAATATCAAAGACTCACCGAGTTATCCACCCTCAACCCAATCAAACTGAACCATTGAAGTCTAAAAGAAGGGAGGAGAATGAGTTGAAAATGGTATATCCAAGTGGAGGTTCCCCTTGGTTTTGCCAACTAAGAGATTTAGCTATTCATGCTTAAAATAAAGACAACAATATGATGTGAAGACATTATGAAGAAATAAAGACTAGATAAGCATAAACGAAATGCATAAATATAACTTTCGGATAATCACCTCTTACTAAAGATTGGATGAGAAACTACAGACTCTTCATGGCTTTGTTAAAGCTAGGAAAGTGAGTGATGCTCATCCCTCCAAGTAGAAGAGTTACAAGGTAAAACACTTTACACAAGGAGCCGATCTTTGACAAAGAATGAATGAATCACGTTCCACCCTTCACGGCTTTGGTAAAGCTCTAGAAAAGTGGAAGAGTTTCACTCCTCTAAGGGAAGAAGGAAGCTCAAGCAATGGAAGTAAAAGAAAGCAATAATACAATGAAAGAAAGGAATACTTAAAGAAAGCAATAAGCAATAAGGAAAGCAATAATACTTTTGGAGGGTTTTCCACTACCAAAAGATGAATGCTTTACAAGTCCTAAGGGGTGGTATTTATAGGCAACATGGGAGGGTGAAATTCTTGTTTGGTGGCTTTGAATTACATTAAAGTCTTGTTTGGTGGCCTTGAATTACATGAAACTCTTGTTTAGTGACCTTGAATTACATGAAAGTCTTGTTTGGTGGCCTTGAATTACATGAAAGTCTTGTTTGGTGGCCTTGAATTCTTTGATCCCCCTTTGTTTTGATCTTTGATAATTGGCACCCCAGTAGTTTGTAGCTTTAATGCAATTGGCCCCCCAGTAGTTTGTAGTTTTGACGCACAAAACCCTAAAAAAACAACAATTAATGCATTATCCTTTATTCACACACTAACCATAATTTGACTAGTTTAACTTTGTTTAACTAATACAACTGACCTATTAACTTAATTAAATTATGCATTAATTAGGGTTAATCACTTAACTAGAACAAGTATCATTTTATGGTCACTCAGTGTATTATGTTGGGACACAATGTCAGAGCAGAGAATAGAGTTACATAAATCCAAAGTTGAATTAATTTCAAATCTCCCTATCCCTAAATGTGTAAAAGAAGTTAGATTTTTTCTTGGACATGCTAGCTTTTATGGATGGTTTATAAAGGATTTTAGTGCTTTGTCACGACCTTTATACAACCTTTTGGCCAAGGATGTTCCATTTGAGTGGTCACAAGGTTGTGAGGTATCATTTAAAAAGTTGAAAAAATATGCTGATAACACCTCCAATTATGTAATCACCCAATTTGAAACTTCCGTTTGAGCTCATGTACGACGCTAGTGATTACATAGTCGGAGTTGTGCTTGGCCAAAGATAGGATAAGAAATTCCATGTCATTTACTATGCTAGTAAAGCATTGAATGAGGCTCAAAATGAATTACACAATAACTGAAAACGAATTACTAGCTGTGACCTTTACTATTGATAAATTTAGGTCATACATCATTTGGTTCACCTATTATTGTTTATACTGATCATGCTACTTTCAAGTATTTGTTGTCTGAGTAAGATGCAAATCCAAGGCTTATTAGGTGGATCCTCCTCCTATAAGAATTCCATTTGATTATTGTCACATCTTGTTTTTAAAGACACGCATGATCACATTCCAATACTTGACACTTTCCTTGATGAGAGCTTATTTGTAGTTAATACGATTAGTCCCTGGTATGCTGACATAGTAAATTTTTTTGTTACATGGAAATTATTGGTGCATTGGTTTCCTTTGGAGAAAAGAAAATTTTTGGTAGAGGTAAAGAAGTTCTATTTTAATAATCCCTTCTTCTTCATGTGTTGCCCTGATTAGGTAAAGAGCAGATGCGTGCCAGATGATAAACAATAGTAAATCATTTCCTTTTGCCATTCGGAGGAATGTGGATGTCAATTCTCCTCCAATAAAACTTTAGCTAAGATCTTGAGTGTGGCTTCTATTGGTCAACCCTTTTCAAAGATGGCTACCCATTTTGTAAGAGATGTGAGTGTTGCCAAAGGTTAGGTAGTGTCACTTATCAAAATATGTTGCCCTTGACCCCCATCCTTGTGTCAAAATGAGTAGAGGCTATCTTGACTCGGACTAATGATCATAAGGTTGTGATCAAATTTCTTAAAGAACGCATTTTTATATATTTGGGATGCCTAGGGAAATTATTGGTGAGGTGGTTTATATTTTTCTAACCACCACCCATTTGCTGTCTTTATGCATAAATATGGTATTACACATAAGCTCTCTACTGCCTACCATCCACAAACCAACGGCCAAGCCGAGTTGGCCAATAGGGATATTAAGCATATCTTATAAAAAAATGATTAACCCTAATCAAAAGGATTGGTCACTTTGGTTGACTAATGCTTTGTAGGCATATTATAAAACATATAACACAAATTTAGGCATGTCTCCCTATCAATTGGTCTATGTTAGAGCATGTCAATTGCTAGTTGAGATGGAGCATTGAGCTTATTGGGTCACCATGTCCCGTAATTTTAATTTGGGTGAAGTTGTTTGTCAGAGAAAATTGGAATTGAATGAGTTAGAAGAAATCTATAGAGACACATATGAGAGTACTTGTATTTATAAGGAAAGGACATAAGTTTTTCATTATTAGTCAATTTTGAGGAAGAATTTTGAGCTGAGACAAAAAGATTCTCTTATACAACTCTCGGCTTCACCACTTTCTTTAAAAAATATGCTTTCATTGGGCCGGTCCTTTTATGATATGTATGGTTTACCGTCATGGTGCAATAGAGGTTGAAAACCCTAAGAATTGTCAGACTTTTAAGGTCAATGGCCAATGACTAAAGCCATTCGTAGTGGATTTCTCAATGGAGGAGACTATAGAGGAGCTTGTTGATCCTGTATATCGGGACTATCCATCTATGTAATGAACAACCCTTGTATAATAGCATATATTAGTTAGATATGTAAAACTCGGGTGAATTTAAACATTTTATAACAAGGGCAAAACGATAATTTGCCACTACGATATGGGTTGTAAACTTGAATTTTTCTAGATCTCGAATGATGAAACAGACCTCACTATTGGATTCATCTCGCGAAATCTAGTTACCCTGTCAAATTTCATTGAATTCTGAGATAGTCGAATTTTTCACGTTTTATGAGGCGATCGAGTCTCGGATGACCCAAAAACGAGATTTTTGATAAATTTTCAAATTTTAAAAAATTATTTAAGGTAAGTGAAAAAAAAATATTTTGAGCAAGAACTGGGACGAAATTTAATCGTTTCAGGGCGAAAACGGACCCGGAGAAAAGAGAGTCGTGTGGCGCGTTATGGGGCAAGAGTTTAGGGACTATAAATAGGGGGCAAAAATCAGATTTCACCCCCATTCTTCAGCTGGTTTCAACATGAGAAAAGAAGAGAGGGAAAAAGAAAAGTCCTCCACCTTCTCTCTACGATCTAGGAAGCTACGGAGCTCAAATCCACACAGGCCAAGAATTAAAGTTGGTCGTCTTGCCAAAAGCTACGTGGCCACACCAAAAACGATTGGTTTTATCGAAGATCAAGGTACAGGATTTTTGAAAGTTTGGAATTTGGGCTAGAAGTGGGTTCTTGGAACTTCCTACAGTCGTTCCTTACGCTTCAAGAGGTAGGGTTCCTTCCTACTTGAGTTTATTTTACAACCTAGGGTGTTATATGTAATGGGTTGATTGATGGTTATATATATCATTTGCCTATGATTGTGGAGTTGATGGAAATTGATGAAATGGGTATGGAAAAGATTTAACAAATGAATTCCTAGCTTGGAATTGATATATGTGTTGATTGCTTGTATAATTCCATGGAATTTTGTACTTTGGAGTTATGTGAATTTTGCCCCAAAGTGATTCATGAAAATTTTTTATTATGTGGGCATGCTATGTGTTTAAATTCATGCTTTGAAAATTAAGTGTGTTATTGGCATATATGAAATAACATGCTATGGATTATGGTTGGATATGAACATGTTAATATAGTAACATTGAGATGAAATATGGTTATTATATGCATATGATATTAATGGCCATGAACTATGAAAATTTATGTTAAAGTTGCTCATACAACATTCATTACATGTGGGCATGACAATTGAAATAACAATGGTGCATTACATTGCATATGCATGGAGACATCACATGTATGGGTGTGTGTGTGTGTGCATGGTTGTTTGTCAACACTACGCTCGGTGGATGATTGGTGGGCTCGAGTAAGCTTGGTCGAAGACCTGGCCGAGTCTCATGGATTACAAGGTGATTAGGGTTGGGGTTAGCAAAAAGGGCTAGAAGATCCCTCGTGTGTAAGGCCTAGTGATGGGATACGCACTCCCTTGGTACAGTCCATGAAGTGTGTGGGTGTACACGGAACCCTCGGTGGAAGTCTGTAAATTTCTTGTGTATTGGGTGACCCTTGGTGTGAGTCCATAAACATCCATCCCTACAAAGACCCTGGAAAACTTTTATAACAGTCATTGGATGAGTGAAACCAATGGCAGGGGATGGAAAACCCGGTCATAATACTCATGGCATTACATGGGGGAAAAAAGCCGGTAAGGGCTCAGGTTGAGTTGCATGAGTGGGTATCATCTCATATCATGGTACGACATTTTAAATTCCAACATAGATTGATTAGTCTTGATTGGAACAATGGTTGTTTATGAAATGTTGCATGTGAACATTGCATATACACTTAGGTTGGGGAGTAGTCTCTATAGGAAGTATTCTACTGGACGTTGGCTCACCTTATATGGGAAACATTTCAGGTGCAGGACATACTCCGGCAGACGACTTGCATTCGGGGCCTCTTGGGTGAAGAAAAGCCGGGTTGTGGCTTTTGAATACAAGTTTGGTGTAAAACTTTTGTTAAAATTCCATTTGACATGTAAATGTATGGAATGGTTTGTAATAGACTTTGTATATAATAGGTTTTATGTGAAAAATTCAATCAAGGATGTTTTGAATGGAAATGAGATGGTTTGAAATGGATTGGAAATGGAAAACAGGTGAAAAAGGCAAAACTGGGCACAGCGTACCGGTACGGCGAGGTCCATAAGGCAAACCATACCGATACGTGTACTGGTACGGCAAGGTCTAGAAGGCAACCCGTACTGGTACAGTGAGGTCCAGTGAGCAACCCGTACCGGCACACTTTGGCAAATCTTGAAATTTTGTTAAAATATTTCTCCCAGGCCTTTGGGCTATGCATCCTTTAGTTCCAATGACACTAATGGACCTTAAATGAGATATATTGGGGTACCTTGAACCTCGATAGCATTAAATGACTAATGGAACATGGGTATTACGTGTGATGTAAAATATCGATAATGGAATAATATTGTGTGAAGTCGGATCAAGCGGCATTCACGAGCATTTCCGTGGGTTGACAGTTTGTCAACGGGACCCCCAGTTTTAGGGGTGTCACAAGATAACTTCTTCTTTTCTTTTTAGATAGTTTTGTCATTATTTGTGCAAATTTTTTCTTTTGTTATTTTGTAGTTAGTTTTGTCTAGGAGCTATGCTCAGGTGTTCTCTTTTCTTTATCTTTTTATTTCTCATTGCATTCTATTTATTGGATTGAGGACAATGCAAATTTTAACTTAGGGGGTGAGGGTTACACCATGGTTTTGCTCCTATTCCTATTTACTTTGGTAGTCTTTGTAGTTTAGAGGAAAAATTGAATTGTTTTTTTAAATATGTCTACTTGAATGATCTTCTTGTTTTCTTAAGGGCTGTGAGATTTGGATATGCTATGTGATACCCAAATTGGTTGCATTTGTACTCTAGAGACTTATAGTCTATGCCAGGACATCATAGTGATGTTTGTATTGGAAACTTAAACTTTGTCCACAATGAGCATGTAACTTTTGTTGAGATTTATGAGATTAGATTCATATTTGAAAAAGTTAGACATCCATAGTAGAGATGCATGTATAAACCCAATCAGTATTGTGCTTATCATGATTGGAGGGGTATAATACATTTAATCTTATTATATTCATTTCAAACCCATTATTTTTCAATAATCTCATTATTCTAGCTTTAGATAAGAGCATAACAAAATCTCAATAAAGCGCAACACTTCTCCATACTTTCTAAAAGATGATTTTCGGTCATCTTTGAATTTTATTTGAGCATTAAGCCTATTATTTTCAATTCATTATTTCTAGTATCAGTGATTGAGCCATGATGAGTTTTGATATCTGTACCTCAATTAATAACCAAGCCGAGCACATAAGTATATATCTTACGTTGGTTATCCCTAGATGTGTGTTTATTTGGTATGTGTAGGGAGTTGAGGTGAAATATTCAATCATGAATGAATGAAAATGAAAGATGATAAAATGAAAAATTTTAGAAAGTGAGATGGAAATGTCAAAAAAAATGTTGAAAATGAGAAACGCAAAGGCTTGTGAAAGGAGAATGAGGGATAGGAGCTTATATGTTGTATAAAAAGAAGGGTTAAGTGTATGTTGAATATGGAAATTGTCTATGGGATAACCCATTTTGAATCCTTAATTCCTTCATTTCTTAAACCTTCACTCAAGACCCCATTACAACCAGATTAAGCCCTATTTGATTTTAGGTGGTATGGTTGAGTGTGTAAACTTTAATGTCTATGAAACATATCAACTGTATTGATTATATGTCTCGTAATATTCCTTTTATGAGATTATGCCAAGGTTGTTCCATTTAACTTATGTACTTCATTTTTTAGAAATATTGTGAGTAAAAATTTGTCTTGATTACTTAAATTTGATCCTCACATATACATATGAGTGGAACAGGCATGATAATTAAATAATTTCTTTTCTAAATGTAAAACCTTGGATTTGAAACTAGCTTTGGATAGCTAATAGAAATATGATTTTTTTTTTTTTTATGAATCTGTTGAGTTGCATGATCATATCACACACACATGGGTTTTAAGTACTAACACCATTGTAAATATTCTTACATAGCCTTGAAGCCTTTACAGGGACCGTGTGTTAATTAGTTTGAGCATATATGGTATGTCTTTGATTTCATGGTAATTGGGAAACAGTAACTTGAAATCCGAATAGAACAAATTGAAGTTTGTAGGTATCTTCTCTGAAAACCTTCAGGAGACAACACTTGTCCGCTAGGGGAAACGTAGGGGTTCAAAGGCTTAGTACATTTGTGTTGCCTATGAAAGTGGTTTCGTATTTCTAAGTTTGCATTTAATTTTACATTCCATTAGATTGGTTATCATGCTTTAAATTCCTTAGCACTGTATTTGTTATTTTGTATCATAACTTGCATTGCATATCCTTATAATTTGTGGCTCATTAGAATGTGATTAAAGATTTAATTGGGTATATTTTGAGTCTTAGGATTTAGATTTTAATTAGTTTTGAAAAAAAATCGGTAAAAATTTTGTAATTATGAATTGAGCTACCGAAAGGTTGAATGTTGCTTCCTACCAGTAGGTTCCTGTTCAGACCAAAAAAATAAAAAGGGTTTCTATTGGTAGGAAGTCATTCTATTCACTCCAAGTTGTGAGACCCACCTCTCTAAACCCCCTCTTTAGCTGCTGAAAAACCCTAACAAGACCCTTTAAACCCTCAAATCTCTTCAATCGCTTCTTGATTCTATTCTTCATCTTGATTTTCAAAATGGCTCCGAGAAAAGTTTTGAATTCAACTCTCTCTAATGAGATCTCTGGGGCTACTCTTCTAGCTTGGGTTCTTTTTGTCTCCATGACTTCTATTATAGTGGCCAAGATGGCAAGAACGAAGGGAAGCCAAGGGACACCTGAAGCCAAAGCTCCAGTGGCAGCTTCTCTAAGTAGGTGAACGTTAGCAAGGGAAAAGGGTGGTTGAGTTAGGCTCTGAGGAGGATGTGGTTGCTCGTCCTGTGACTAAAAAGGCCAATAAGCCCAAGAAATCTGGTATAGGGAGACCATCGAGAAATGGGGCATGATGTCTGAAAGAATGGTAGACTTGAAGAGTTTAGGTAAGAATTTTGTAAAACCTGGGAAAATTAAAATCTTAGTGAAAGGGGAAATAATGGAATTAAGCTATTTAATTATGGGTTTAAAATATGAATTTTTATGTAACTCGAATGACAAAACAGATTTCACCTTTAGATTCATCTCACAAAATCTAGTTAGCTAGTTAAATTTCATTAAATTATGAGACAACTTGAATTTTCACTTAAAACAAGGCAAAACATGCGATCAGGTGACGAGCGATTAAACTTCTTGAAATTTGGTTTTATTCGCGAGACCTATAATATAAATAATCTAGATATTTTAAGGAGCATTATCCAATCAGAAAAGTGTTGCATTATGATTGGCTTTCTGGGATTTCCAATCAATCAAAAGGTAACACGTGGCACATTGTGAGCCAAGTATGGAAAAAGTATTTAAGGAGGGAAAATTCAGATTTTCCCCTACTTGCCTTGCCAAAACCATTGGAAAGAGAAAGAGAGAGTGAGAGAGAAGGGCTTCCAAAATCCTTCAACCTCTCTCACTTTCTTTGGATCATAACTTTTGATCCAACCGTTAGAATTCGCTCAACCAATAATTAAAATTATTCTATTCGATGAGGGCAATGCGGCAACACCAATTTCAAGCATTTTCCACCAATTCTGAAATTTAAAGGCTTGGGGCTAGGGCTTTTAAGGAGCCTATTTTGGGCATTTTTTTATGATTTTTCACCTTATTTATGCTTCAAGAGGTGAAGATTTCCTCCTATTTAGAATTACTTGTAATTACAAGTTGTATATGGTATGGGTAGGGTTATGTAGAATATTTACATAGCTACTGCATATCTAGTATGGATTGTGGGATGTTTGGATGGAATGATGAGCATGCTATGCCTAATTCTATTTGATTTTGGGTGTTGAACATGTTAAATGTGAGTTATATGAATGGGTATACTATATGTTTTTAGTTTATGCCTTATGGATGTTTGATAAAATGCCAAAGTATGTTCACGTGTGTTATTTGAATTGATATTGCTTATAACATGTTTAATGATGGTAATGGAATGTTATTATATGCCTTATTATATAATTAACATGTTGATGTTTATGAGTGTTGTCACATGCTTAAATGATTTAGTTAGTATCGTGATGGGATAGAATTTTAATTGTAAAATACGTTGTATATGCAAAGGTTGTACTATATTCATGGGCATTCACATGAGTGTTACTGTATGTGCATGGGAATTACCACATGGTGAGTTGATTGGTGGGCTCAAAAAAGTTGGACAAATGTCTAATTGAGTCACACAAAATATTGCATGAAAAATGTGTCAGGAATAACATGAAGGGATAGATTCTCCCTCAGGTGCAAGGTCTGGTTACTTGGTTCACACATTTGCCCGACGGTGTAATTCCAAAAAAGGTGTGTAAGTGTACTCAAAAAAGGAGGTGGGATGCCTTTAAATGTTGTGTCGGTTTGGTAGCCCACTGATGTGATGTCTATAAATTACCTAGCCAACAAAAGCACAAGTATTGATAAATGGTCATTGGATGCTTAGCATTAATGGTGGAGGCTTGGAATTCTCGATTCATGCCATGACATTGTATCATGTGTCATGCATGGGAACCCGGGAGAGGGTTCGATATTGGACATGTTGATGCATAGTTAAAATTAACATCTTTTATGCTTTTGTAATAGTAATTGTGCTTTGATGGAGTTCAAGTGATAACATTTTAGGGGAAAAGTTGTACAAGTGCCTAAAGTCAACAACATCAAACTTTCAAGCAACACACACGTGGTCTGGAAGAGAAAGGAAGAAAGAGGAAACAAAGCACCCACGTTTAAACACCATCTTGAAATAATTAAGGACTCCCAGCAGATTTCTAGGGCGATGACACGTGGCCTGTTGTAGCTATTTACTGTGGAGGACAAAAGTTACATGAGTGCCACGTTCAAACCTCAATAGAGTTCAAACGCTCATAAAAAAGAAAAGCTTCCAAGTTCGAGCGCCAATAACGTTCGAACATAAACCCCAAATAGGCTGTAGGAAGATTAGATCTCCATTCGGATTTTGTGGCATTCACATGGACTTTAAGCACTTGGGTCGGTTCTTTTTCCCTCTCCTCCTTCCCTATAAAAACCTTCCTTTGGAACTTGTTAAAGATCATCTTTTGGAAGAGGAAGAAACAATCCAAAAGTAACTAGCTTTCTTCTACTTTCATTATTAGTTTCATTAACTTCCATTGTAAAAGCTTCTTTCTTCACCTAGATGAGTGAAACTCTCTCGCCTTTCTAGCTCTCTTGTAGTCTTGAAAGGTGGGAAGTGATTCACTCATTCTTCGTTGAAGGTAGACTTATTATGTAATGTATTTTCTTTTGTAATTCCTCTACTTGGAGGGATGAGGATCACTCCTTTTTCTAGCTTTCCCAAAGCCATGAAGAGAGAGTAGTTTCTCATTCACTCTTTAGTAATAGGCGATGGACATGTATAAATCATTTGGAAGTTATATTTGTGCATTTTATTTATGCTTAATGCTTTGTCTTTTGATTGATTATTGAATGATTGAATGCATCTAGCAAAACTAAGGTATTTTGTACAATCATGAGTCCTTTCTAAGACATGTTATCTCTTGGCATCGGTGGATTTATTGGTTCTTTGCAAGTACTCAAGCTAGACCTTCATGACAATATTTCAATCTTCATTATTATTGTACTTTAACTAAGAATGTAATAATATCGTAGTGGTTGGATGATTTGTAGAATTACTTGCTTGTTTGTAGACGGGTTGAGTCCTAGCATTGACAATTCTTGTAAATCTCTACAAAGGCATCAAAATTTGGCTCTTAATTCTCATCATTCATCTTTTATCGTCCAATTAACTTGCTATTGACATAGGGATTAATTGAGTTGTCAAGCACAAATATAACAATCGGATAATTGACTACATTTCCAGATCCTTGAGCTAAAGGGTGACTCTTTCATTTGAGAGAATCTTTTATTCTGTCTAGAAAATCCTATATTCATCATAACTTCAAATCTCAAAGGTTCCAGTAACTCTAGTCTCTATCACAATTTACTTCAAAATACCAACATTAGGTCCATGTGGATTCGACTCCAGACTTAACATGATTATAACTACAACTTGATCACCTACACTTGGATGTACACATTTTGGATCTAATCACATGTATTCATGAAGCATTATTCATGTTTGGCATGCATGGAAGCATTCATATGTTACATCAGATATTGGGAAGTATTCTCCATAGGAGATATGATTAACCCTAAAAGGTGTGAAATTGAATTAGGGTTTAGGGTTAATAGTGTGCGTTAATTGAAATTTTTCTTTTTGAGGAACAACGACATTACGAGGGAATTTTATTGATTTTCAAAATAAATTACACCTGCGAGGAGGATGTATGTACCTTACCTCGATATGCATCTAAATACATTATGTATAAAATAAAGTAAATAAAAATGCATGAAAGCAATTACACCATAATGCAATTAAAAAATAAAGAAAAGAATAATAAAATTCTTAAATCTAAACCGTAAGGAGTTTGATCTTATCCTAGGTACTGAAAATTCTGTGATTGCCATGTAATTCTGATAAAATCCCCTAGTAGATAAAATCCCCAAGCTGATAAAATCGGTAGGAGCCTCAATTCGCTGGACTGTAGACTGCCTGATCTCCTAGTAGCAGACAAAGACTGGAATTCTATTCATAGAAGACTCCTTAATTCACAAAACTCTCAGCTGCTTCCTTTCTATAATGGTGATGTGAAACCTGCCAAGAATAACGAGAACTAACAACGAAAAGGAATCCAAGATCGTTTTATGATCAGATCTGATGCTAGACCGTTGTTTACGACAAATAAGAACCTTGGTATATAGACCTCAACCTGCAGTTTATGAAACATGAACCATGGTATAAAGGAAGACGCCACAAACGGTGTGGAAACCCGTTTGATAAGTTACTGGTGAATGCCACGAAAAATCCCGATAAGTTCGTTTAGTTCTTCAAAGAACCGTAGAGAATAATACTCTCACAATTTGCTGAATAATAATATGACTTTTCGTTGATTTGAATGCCTATTTATAGGATGGTCATTACAAGGATTAGGAAACTTCCTAAAATAGCTACCATATTTAATAAATATCTCTTACTTGTTGGTAAAGAAATATCTCTTAAGTTCCTAAGACTCGTGAAGAAAAAGAAAGACATTTAGCCCTTTAATTGGCTGATCACATGCCTAAATAGAAAAAGGAAATTACTTGGCATACGAGCCTTACAATCAGACCCCCAAAAAGAGTGAATAGTGCACTGTTACTGTAGCGTGAACAGTGTGGCGCTACAGTAACTTCGAAAACCCTACTTCATAAGAAATAAAAAATGTGGGCTAAGCATCCTCAAGCCGACTTATAATAATAATCCTTTAAACAAATTGGAGGCATTAACAACAACAGACTAATTTAAGCTTAGCCTTAGCCCCTAGCTGGATTTTACTAGAACTTGAATCATGTCGATGAATCTTTGTTACCCAAGTGGATCATGGTCAATGGGCCTCCACGAACTTGCTTGCTTTCACACCTCTTGAATCAGTCCATTGAGTACATCTTTAAGCTTCTTTGCTCGTGCTCTCGTAATTGGCCCAATTGGAACTTGAACTAAATCCCTTAAAGTTGTGCTATGATTTGCATCATTCCCCTCCTCTTGAAAAGGTATTTGCCCTCAAATCATCACCTACATCAAAAGGACTCAAATCAATAACTTTAAAAGTAGCACTTACATTGTACTCACGATGTAAATCTAGCTTGTAGGCATTGTCATTGATGTGCTCTAGGACTTGGAAAGGACCATCTCCCCTGGGAAGCAATTTGGAATGTCTTTGTGCCGAAAATTTCTCTTTTCTCATATGTAGCTAAACCCAATCTCCGGGTTCAAAAATCAGCTTGTGACGCCCCTTGTTGGCTTGCTTTGCATACGGCTCCATTCTTCGCTCAATGTTGAGTCTTGCTTTTTCATGAATCTGCTTGACAAAGTCAGCTTTCTTCTTGCCATCTAAATTAATATGCTCAGTCAAAGGTAAAGGAGATAAATCCAATTGGGTTAAAGGATTAAATCCATACACAATTTCAAATGATGAAAATTAAGTAGCAGAATGAACAGATCGGTTATAAGAAAACTCAATATGTGGTAAACATGTTTCCCATGTCTTGATGTTCTTTTTAATGATTGCCCTCAACAATGTAGACAAGGTCCTATTTACTACTTCAGTTTGGCCATCAGTTTGTGGATGACAAGTAGTAGAAAACAATAGCTTAGTACCTAGCTTACACCACAAAGGTCTTACAAAAATAGCTCAAGAACTTAGCATCTCGATCTGAAACAATTGTCCTAGGCATGCCATGTAATCTCACAATCTCTCTAAAGAACAAGTCAGCCACATGCGAAGCGTCATCCATTTTGTGACATGGAATAAAGTGTGCCATCTTAGAAAATCTATCCACAACCACAAAAATTGAATCTCTCCCATGCTTAGTCCTACGCAATCCTAACACAAAGTCCACTGAAATATCAATCCATGGCTCACTAGGATTTGGTAAAGGAGTATACAAACCATTGGGCTGCACTTTGGATTTAGCTTGCCTACACGTGACACATCTACCACAAATTATCTCAACATCTCTTTTCATGTGAGGCCAATAGAAGTGTTCTTGCAACACAACTAAAGTTTTTGTAACTCCAAAATGTCCCATTAATCCCCCACCATGAGATTCCTGCATTAACAACTCCCTCAAGGAACAATTAGGCACGCATAACTTGTTCTCTTGAAACAGGAATCCATTAAGCCTAAAGAACTTACCACAACTAGTTTTCTCACAAGCCCGGTATTCCTCACAAAATTTGTGATCATCAGTGTATAAATTTTTAATCAGCTCAAAACCAACCAATTTTGGATCAAGTGTAGAGAGTAGTGCAAACCTGCGAGAAAGTGCATCGGCAACCACATTCGTCTTACCTTGCTTATACTAGATGACGTATGGGAACGTCTCAATATACTCCACCCATCATGCATGCCTTTTATTTAGCTTGTGCTGGACCTTCAAGTGTTTCAAGGACTCGTGATCGGTGTGAATCACGAATTCCTTAGGTCATAGGTAGTGTTGCCAAGTCTCTAAAGCTCGAACGAATGCATACAACTCCTTATCGTAAGTTGGGTAGTTTAAGGCTGCCCCGCTTAGTTTCTTCCTGAAGTAAGCAATTGGTCATCCTTCCTACATAGGCACTGCACCTATGCCAATACCTGACGCATCACATTCAATCTCAAACGTTTTCAAAAAGTTAGGTAAAGAAAATAAGGGGGTGTTGGTCAGTTTCTCTTTGATTAATTGAAACGCCTTTTCTTGTTCTTCTCCCCATCTAAATCCAACGTTCTTCTTGATCACTTCGGTAAGTAGCACGGCTTTGCTACTAAAGTCCTCCACAAACTGCTGATAGAAACCAGCAAGTCCATGAAAACTAGAAACATTACTTACACTTGTGGGACTCGGCCATTCTTGATTGTACGTACCTTCTTTTCATCAACCTGTATACCTTGTGCACTAACAACATATCCCAAAAATACAAGCTTATTGGTATAAAAAGTACATTTCTTTAGATTAGCAAACAACTTTTCTTTCCTAAGCACATCTAAAACATATTTCAAATGTATTACATGATCGTCCTTGTTTTTGTTATAAATGAGTATATCAACAAAGTAGACAACAATAAAACATGATTCATAAGTTTCATAAAGGTGTTCGGAGTGTTAGTCAATCCAAAGGGCATAACTAACCATTCATACAAACCATATTTTATTTTAAAGGCTGTTTTCCATTCATCTCCTTCTTTTATTCTAATATGATGATAACCACTCTATAAGTCAATCTTAGAAAATAGACAAGATCCATGACGATACTTTACCGTTATGTTGTTGATTGCCCGACAATTAGTGCACATTCACCACATCCCATCCTCTTTAGGTACAAGTACAACCGGAACTGCGCATGGGCTCATGCTCTCGCTCACGTGCCCTTTCTCCAACAACTCACTTACCTGTCATTGAAGCTCCTTTGTCTCCTCAGGATTGCTCCTACAAGCTGATCGGTTTGGAATTGTCGCACTGGGAACAAAATCAATTTGATGTTCAATCCCTCGGATTGGAGGTAACCCATGTGGTGTTTTCTCTAGAAAGACATCCTCATACTCCTGCAAAAGAGAAACAATAGAACTAGGCAAAGCAAGGTCAAGTTTGTTAGTGTTTAAAAGTGCCTCTTTGTACAAAAGTACAATCATCAGCTGATTTCAAAATATGGCTCGCTTAATCTCACTCACTTTTGCATAGAAATTCTTTTGTTTTCTCTCTGATTTTTTTTCAATGGCCGCATTTTGATTTTCTTTCTCTCTCTCATTTTTCTCGGCCTCTCTCTGATTTTCGCTCTTTTTCTTTTTATTTGGTTCACTCTCTTTCCTTTGATCACTCTCTTTTTGCAATCTCACTTGATCCTCATATACTTGCTACTATGTCAATGGTACAAGAGTGATTGACCGTTAATTAAGCACAAAGGAGTATTTTTTCGTAAAGCCATCATGCTTCACATGCCTATCAAACTGCCATGGACGCCTTAACAATAAGTGTCCCTCTTGTATTGGTACTACATCACACAACACTTCATCTTCGTACTTACCAATTCGGAATGCAACTAACACCTGCTTATTCACCCTTATCTCACCACTATCATTTAACCATTGCAACTTATACGGTTTAGTGTGCTTCAACAACGGTAGTCCTAATTTCCCCACAATAATTGTGCTTGCAACATTAGTACAACTACCACCACCAATAATCACACTACACACCTTGTCTTTGATGTAGCACCTAGTATGAAAGATGTTCTCTCGCTGCACTTCATCAACCTCTTTGTCATGTACGCTCAATGCTCTCCTCGCCACCAATGTCAACGCATCAGGGGCTAAATATTCCTGCTCGGTAATGTCCTTCCATGGTGGCATGTCATTGGTGTTGGTCATAATTTCACCATTGTCTTGCAACACCATGACCTGCTTCTTTGGACATTGACTTGCTATGTGTCCCCTGCCTTGACATTTAAAACATTTAATGTCACGATTCCTAGAGGTAGAATTGTCTATTTTACCATGAGGAATGTGGCTCGTGTTCGCGACCTTGGGCTCTGCTTTGGACGTTTGTGTCTTGTCCAATTGCTTAGTATAACTTGGTTTCCAAGATGTAGAACTAGAGTTATGGGTTGCACGTGACCCAGTCCCCTCTTGAATTGTTGCTCCAATTTGATGGCCATGTGCACCATGTCTTCCAACTCCACATAATGCTGCATCTCTACCTTATCTAGGATTTCCCATTTAATCCAAGTAAAAACCTAGCCATGGTAGCCTCTCGATCCACCTCTACATTAGCTCAAATTAAAGCAATCTCCATCTCCTTGTAGTAATCCTCTACGCTCTGGCTTCCCTGTCTAAGACCTTGTAGTTTTCTGTACAACTCTCGGTAGTAGTAGCTTGGAATGAACTGCTTCCTCATCACCATTTTCATCTCATCCCATGTCTCTATTGGACGTTCTCTATTTCACCTCCGATTTATAACAAGTTGATCCCACCAAGTAATAGCATAGTCAGAAAACTCTATCACCGCTAATTTTATCTTTTTTGTATTAGAATAGTTATGGCAGTCAAATACGAACTCCATATTTTTCTCCCACTCAAGATATGCTTCAGGATCTGGTTTTCCTTGAAACGATGGAATCCTCATCTTAATACCACCCAAGTTGTTATCTTTCCGGTTCCTAGCTTCTCTAAACCGCCCTCCATGTCTCCTATTACTAACAACAGAATTCTGAACATCTTATTCATAAAAACTAGCCCCATAAGGCTCTTCATCTTCAACTCTTACTTCCCTTCGTTGCACTCTTTCTCTTCTATGCACATTAGGGACGTTTTGTGGCTGTCTCTCATGTGTTTTCTCTATCTGATCTATCCGTTTGTGAACTTGCTCCAGTTCCAACTTCATCACACGCCTCATCTCACTCGTCATGGCCTCTATAAACAATTTTGGGTCAGCAAGATCCGTAGCATTGTTGTGAGACATGATTGCTGCAAAACAAAGTTAGAAAAAAGAAAGAAAAAAAAAAAGAGTCTCACAATTCTCTCCCTTATGTGTTTACACTCAAGAATGTGGATCACTATACACTCGTGTTTCACTCAAAATACATGGCTTTTTTTTACCCTCTAATGTTCTCACCACTCTTGCCTTTTTTCACACGATAATTTCTCTTTTAGTTCTTTTGAAACTAAACAAACAATTCTCAAAATTTTCAGCAACAATTCACCAAGAAATCATCAAGGAATTTCAAGTTTGAAGAGCAAGAATTCAAGGAACATGACTAATTAGATTTTCAGAAACAAAAATTAGCAAGATTTCTGAAAAAATATGAGTTTGGGGTGAGGTGGTTTTCGGGCTTATTGGACCCAAGATGGATGAATTACAAACAATTTTTTTTTTTGGGCGATGGATGAACACAAACAATTTGGCTTCTTTTTTTTTTTTTGATCAGCAACTAACTTTTTTGTGGTAACAGAATATGAATTTGTAATAAGTAGAACCAACAAAATACGAGCGGAATGGGGTAAAGGAAATTTAGCTACACTAGGGTATGTGAACCGAATTTTTAGGAACTAAAAGAACACAAAATAACGAAGAGAAAATAACAAGGAATAACGAAGACAAAGGTTTTAAGAGATAGGAAAAACTGAACTCGAACCTTGGCTCTGATACCAAATGATGTGAAACCTGCCAAGAATAACGAGAACCAACAATGAAACGGAATCCAAGATCGTTTTACAATCAGATTTGATGCTAGACCTTAACCCGTTGTTTACGACAAACAAGAACCTTGGTTTATAGACCTCAACCTGCTGTTTGTGAAACAAAAACCTCGGTATAAAAGAAGACACCACAAACGGTGTGGAAACCCGTTTGATAAGTCACTGGTGAACGCCACATAAAATCCCGATAGGTTCATTTAGTTCTTTAAAGAACCGTAGATAATAATACTCTCACAATTTACTGAATAATAATCTGACTTTTCATTGATTTGAATGCCTATTTATAGGCTGGTCATTACAAGGATTAGGAAACTTCCTAAACTAGCTATCCTATTTAAGAAATATCTCTTACTTTCCTAAGACTCTTGAAGAAAAAGAAAGGACATTCAACCCTTTAATTGGCTGATCACATGCGTAAATAGAAAAAGGAAAGTACTTGGCATACAAGCCTTACAATCAGGCCCCAAAAAGAGTGAATAGTGCGTTGTTACTGTAGCGTGAATAGTGCGACGCTAGAGTAACTTCAAAAAACCGTACTTCATAAGAAATAAAAAATGTGGGCTAAGCATCCTCAAGCCCACTTATAATAATAATCCTTTAAACAAATTAGAGGCATTAACAACAACAGGCCAATTTAAGCTTAGCCTTAGCCCCTAGCTAGATTCTTCTTTAACTTGAATCATGTTGATAAATTTTTGTTGCCCAAGTGGATCATGGTCAGTGGGTCTCCACAAACTTGCTTGATTCCATACCTCTTGAATCAGTCAATTGAGTACCTCTTTAAGCTTCCTTGCTCGTGCTCTCGTAACTGGCCCAATTGGAACTTGAACTAAATCCCTTAAAGTTGTGCTATGATTTGCATCACGTGCCATCCATAATTATACGTGAGGATCAAATTGGAATCTGCTGGAAGTGCATTCTTCAAACTTTTTTGGCCTATATAAGCTGTGCTACTAGTGAAACTTGTTATCCCCAGAGTAAAGTAGCATTAATTGAATTAAAATGATTAATTTGAACAATATTATGGCTAATGTTTAATTTGTATAATTTGTAAGGTGTCATATGTAATTATCAAAACTTGGAAGGATGAAAGTACAGAAGACGAATGAACATAGAAGGGAGGGAAAAGTAATTTCAGTAGGAACCCTCACCATCTGAATGGTAAACCACCATCCAAACACCAACAAATCAACAAGTTCAACAAAGGAGGCCCCACCCAAAAATCTAGTAGATTAGCACCATTCAGACGGTGGTGGTGGCATTCAACGGTGGCTAAACTGTCTTAAGCCCTCCTCTCCTCCTATTGGTCCAAAAGTGCAACAAGAAGCTCTGATTAGTTTCTCTAGGTGTCTGCCACCCCTGAGTCCCTTCAAGAAGCCTATAAATAGCCTAGTTCAACCATTTTGAGGAAGAGCTTTAGAGAAGAAACCTGTGATGCCCCTAAAATTAGGGGTCCTTTGTCAACCCGTTGATCACCCATCAACCTGAGAAAATGTCCATGAATGTCGCATAACCTGACACCATGGCACAACATCCCCTTTACCTATAATTAATGTCCCAAAAACTAGATAACATCTCAGTTTTACAAAAATGTGATTTAAGGCCATATTTTGGCTCTTCTTCATCAATGGAGGCCCGAGTAAGAGTTGTCCACCAGTGCATATTCTGATGCAATGCAATCTGATCCGTTGAGCATAAATGGAGGTCCTACGACTCGGGCGAAAGTGAAAAGGATGAAGGAAACATTGAACGGGCTGATTCAAGATATATGGGCTGATTGTGCAAGTTTAAGCATGAAGGGTGCGTTTGGAGGCTTTTCTACCATGGCATGCGTGGGCTTTAAGGGGAAAAGGCCTGAAGTTTGTTTTAATGTAAATCAATTCCAACAAACCTGATTAAGTGGCTGTACGATTTAGGTTATTTAGGGATTTTGGGCTGATTACTTGTTTTAAGCCCAACTTTAGTAATTCCTATTTGGATTAGGATTTGTTTTAAGGCTTTATATACACACATAAGACCTGGTAAAAAAAGGCATAATATATTTTTTTTATGAGTTTTGTCAGGTTTCTACCTTATTGTTCTTCCAAGAACTATTTCAAGAACTTATCAAGAATTAATCTTTCTTGTGGCGTTCATTGACTTATCGCTCAAATCTTGAGTGTGGCGTCATTCTCTTGAAGTTTTAACCTTGGGTTCTTGTGTCTTGAAAACATTGGGTCTAGGGTTCTTGGTTCTTATAATCTAGTTTGTGAACTTTCTTGGGGAGTCTTCAATCAATTTGCCCGTGGGTTCTTGAATTCATTTAAGGGTTCGCATCATATTCCAGACCTGAAATGTTGTCCCCATAAAGGGTGAGTCTCACTCAATAGGGTATCTCCTAAAGAGGCTACTCCCCAACCTAGATGCATATAAAATGTTCACATGCAAATTTGATAAATAACAATTAATCCATTCAAGAATATGTAATCCATAATGGATTCTCTATGCCATGGCATGTTAAGAGATGAGACTCACACATGCAACTCATCCCAAGCATTTACCAACTCCCATAACCCATGCAATGCCATGAGTATAAAATCAGGCATTCCAAGCCCTTGCCATTTTTGTTGCATGTCCAACGGCCTTCTTTTAAAAAAAAAATAAACCATGTGGCTTTGTTGGGTACCGGGATTTTGGTGTCTCTCCGCCGGTTTCGCACACCAATACACTTTTTTGGACTTTCACCGGTAGAAGTGTATATACCAATAATCGGGTCTTGCACCCGAGGTAGTAAATAGCCCTTCTTGCTATATCCAACACAAGTTTTTCGTACAACTGTGCAACTCTATCGAACCTTGGTCCGACTGTAACGAGCCCACTTATCAACCACCAAGAATGGTGTTTGATCCAACATCATGCACACACCAACACTCATGTAATGCCCACGAATGTAATGTTTCCCATGCTTATACAAATGTATATGTACAATTTACAATTCTCATCATTATGCAACTAAGATCTCAATTGCAATTTCAATAATATGTTCCAAATGTCATGTGCACTATATGAACATTTCATTATCCATCAACAATCACAATGTCAATATATCATATGCATATACCAACATTTTCTAACATCAATTTCCAATCATGTTCCAACATAGTCAATGTAATTAACACACTTAGTCCACATATGCATTTAATCACATACCTTCAAGGCACTATAATCATCTAATCACATAAAATGCCCAATTTCATCACATATTCAAGAAATCACCTCAAGTTATTTCTATATACCCAATTCAATCTAGAATTGATTTTACCCATTTCAATATCCATTTTCCACATTTCAACAACAATAGGCAAGTGCTAAATATGAGATCAGATCTTTAACAACCTACCCATTTCATATTTCAAACCTAAGTTGAAAAATAACCTAGTTAGGATGAAAACCCTACCTCTTAAAGCATAAAACAAGATTGTAGAACCTTCAAGAACACCAACCAAGTTCAACCCCTTTGACTTCCCAAAATTTCGTCTAGGAAACTTCGGTGAAATATGTCTTTTTGGTACGTAGACGTAGCCCTCATCGCGTAGATCAACTTTAATACTTGGCCCGAATGATTCCAACCAACAGAGCTCCGTAGATTATAAAGAGAAGTTAGATTTTTTGTCTTTTTCCCTCTCTTGCTCTCTCCAACAAAACCCAAAAAAAGGTGTGGGGGAGAAAATCTGATTTTCTCCCCTATTTATACCCTTTAGTGCTTGGTCCATATCGCGCCACATGTTCCTCATTCCCTGGTCTGATTTTGACCCAAAACAATTAAATTTTATCCCGGTTCAAGTTCAAAATATTTTTATATGAACTTCCTTTAAATTATTTTGTAACTTTCAAAATTTTATTCCATATCTCATTTTTAGGTCACGTGACACCCAATCCAACAAAAATTGACAGGGTAGCTAGATTTTATGAGATGAATCGAACATTGAGGTTCGTATCATCATCCGAGCTCTACAAAAATTTGAGTTTTTAACCCATACTGAAGTGACAAATTATCGTTTTGCCCTTTTTCATAGAAATTCAAATTTACCCGTGTTTTACAAAACTAGAGCTAGAGAAGAATGAACCCTGCCCTAAACACTTCATAAAAATTGTTATATACTTCATGCATGATACAATGATGCACGTAGCTGGGCTTTATGTACGAGTCAAAAGATTCGTTATAGATAGGTTAAATATGGCATAGCTAATGCTTTTGATTTAATGCATACACTGGAACCCCATCATCATCGAATCATCGATCTGCCAATCAAATAACTAAAGTGAACCTTTTGAATGGTTCACCTTCGGGTTTACTGAGGTTAGTTGGTTGTTGTATGGCGCATAAAATTTCTGGCTAACCTAATCAGTAGTTGTGATATGGTTCAATTTATATATCAAACCTACCGGTTAACTTTCCAATAACATAGGAGTTAATTGTTGTAAGGTGGCAATTTCATAATCAAGCAAAAAATGCATGTTGGATCCCCAAACTAAAAAGTAGCTAAATTATTGTAATAAAAAATCTAGTTTAAGCGTTTGTCTATCAGTTCTAAGTTTACACCACAAGCTATTGTAAAGCACACTATGTGCACAACAATCTTACCTTTCAATTTTAAATTCCAACAAATAGCTCCCTACGGGTTCGACTGCAGACTTAACTGAGTAATACTACAATTTCACCACTTATACTTGGGTGTATGATTTAAATTAGGAGAACATACCCTACTAGGTTTTGACTCACCCCGTTGTGGGAACTTTTTTCAGCTATTGGACGAGCTTCCATTGATAGCCCTCACTAGGGCTCACTTTAAAGGACAAAGTCAAGTTGTGATTCCTGATTTGGATTTTGTAGTCCATTGTATAGAATTACATTTTGGCCTTGAATAATTTTAAATACAAAACTTATATATTCTTTTGGACAAAAGGCATGTAATTGGACTTTATAGATATATATTCTCTTGGGATTGAGTGTATGTTGTATAATGATGGATATTCAATGTATGAATTTCTTAGATATTAACGTTGGACCTTAAAATGGTTATATGGGTGTTGTATACAAGGTTGTGTATTGGTAAGCTCCTCGTACAAAGGAGGCTCTGTCGAAATTTCATTTAATTATGGATCCTGGTAAATGGGGCATAACAGTGTGGTATCAAGTTATACGGTATTCATGGGTATTCTGCAGGTTGATTGGTGATCAACGGGTAAAAAAAGGACCCTTGAATTTTGGGGCGTCACAAATTCTACGATATAGGCTATTATTGATGGCGGTCTAGAGTTTTCTTCAAGTCTATTGAAGGCTACATTTTGGCTTTGTGTCATGAATTCTATTTGTGTTTGAGTGTTATGAAAGCGAATTTGATGGTGTTGAGGACCAAGGTCCAGGGGAAGATGATTGATGTTACCTCGGCCTCAACAACTGAATATATGAGCTACAAGAGATCAAATCCTTCTAAAATTGACTAACCCAAAGTTATTTTTGCTACCAAAGATCCCTCCAAGTATGTTAAAGATATATACAAGACCCCCGAGGACTTCAAGGGCACTTTATACATGAATTTTTTGATGGTGATTACCATTTGCCTAATAAGATCCTCCACTATAATGTCTATCCCAAGGGCTCTAAGAAGTAGCCATAAATGCCAAAGGTGGTATATCGACCTCGCCTTGATGATTTGGGGCATGTTGAGTGACTATTGCACTACCACCAAGCCGAAGGGGAACATGCCCTTTGAGAGTATGATTACCCAACTTTGTCTGAAAGCTGGGATGGAGAAGTTGGCATTCGATACCCCCAGCGCTAGGCCCTATCGACAGTGTGGTGGAGAGGATCAATCAAGGGTTAGCTGATGAAAGAATAAGAGCAAGGCCACTCCTTCTACTTTCGCTGAAGCTACTAAAGAGACTGCCCCTACTTCTCGTGCCACTGTTAATCAGAGGGTAAGCAAGTTGGAGGAATGACTGTGTGGTATTAAGAATGAGGGTAGGACTATTAGGAGAGTTTAGGAGGGGATTAAGTCCAAGGTGGACATTTGCATGGGGATGTTGAGGAGGCTATTTGAGCTTGCTTTTTCTAGAGGTAATTCAAGAAAGATGACAACACCTACTTCTGCTTCTACTCCTACCCCCACTTTTGGATCAGGACTGAACCTTGTTGCTACTACACCTCTCAGCATGGCTATGGAGAGCACTATTAATGATGAAGAGTCCTCAGATGAGAAGGAGGAGGATGAGAGAGAGTACGAGGAGGGGGATGCCTTCGACTAACTAAGGGACCTACCTTTCTACTTTTCCATTTTCATTTTTCATCTTTTTAGCTGTCTAGTAAGTGTATATGTTCTAGTAGAACCTTAGGCATTTTGTTTTGGGTAGTAGTAGCCTTAGTAGAAAAACCCAAAGGTGGAAGGATTAATGATTCTTTTCTTTTGTACCCGGAAGCACACAGTGGATATATGAATGAAATCCTTTTGATTCCATTGGTGCACCATTTATTTCTTTCAGCATATGTAGTTCAATTTGATAATATTTGTTATGTGATTGAGTATGCTTTGGAATTCGTAGTATAATGTTTAGGAATTTTGATGTTTGTTTACTTTGGTTTCCTAAGGTACTAGAAAAATCTAAGTTGAGGGTGTGATGAGAGCATAATATTGCATATTATAGGCCTCATTATCATTCATCTTAGTCATGCTAGTCACAATTTGTGTGTTTGCAAGTGAATTGGTGTAAGAACATGGATTTGTACGTGTTACAATGCCATACAAGACTTGAAGGATGAGCTAGAAGGTCTAGGAGTGAAGCCAGGCCCACTACTAGCAGAATTGAGAAAAGAACCTTTCTACTGGTACAACGAAGGCTAGAAATTGGTTCTACCAGCAGGAATTCAATCCTATCGATAGGTTCAAAATAGAGGGTTGTTATATTTGTTAGTGCATACTGTCGTACATGTAGGTTGAAGATAGAAATGTGTTCTACTTGTAGGAGAGTAAGGCATTCAATAAAAGGAAATAGCAAAAATTCCTACTAGTAGGTCATTTTCTACTTCCTAATGGTAGGTTACTGTATTTCAGTAATTCAGAATCTTATTTAAGGCAATCGGCTGGCTTATTTCGAGGGCCATGATTGGTGGACTAAAAGGCGAAAAATTAGCAGAAAATCCCTTATAAATACCCAAGTCTAGCAAGAGAGACATGGCTCCATTCCATCATTTAATTTACCATTCTTTTGTTTTCTCTTTCCTAGGGTTTTAGATTTTCTTCTTCTTCTTCTTCTTTTTAGGCTTTCTCCGTTGTTTTACTTTACAAGCTTTGTTTAAATTCAAGTATTACATTTTTTAAGCACAATTACTTTTGGTTTTTTTCTTTAAATGATTTTCATTGCAATTTCAATACAAGATATTTACTTTTCTGGCAATTTCAATTCTTGTCTTTGTTCATTCATTTACAATGATGTTTTCTTTAATTACTTCCAATTTCAATTCAGTCATGAGTGAATAGTCATTTATCGATTTGATCAGACGAAGTGGTATCATCCGTGAATTAGGGTTTTGACACAAAACTAAGGCTTGTCTACTGCCGAGTTATTTGGATTAATTAAATGATTTAAATTGAAGACGCTATCGATTTGTATATCTTCTTGCTAATCCGTCAACAACTAAGACTTGACATGGGTAATACTTATAATCACTACAATCAATGTGAATTCCTATTAATCAATTTAATTTTCTTGAAAACACATTTGTCATTTATAGTTGGGCATTAAACGATTATCTACCACTTGAGTGCATTTGACCACAATCTCGAGTGAATTATAACGTTTGAGTCAAAATGCCTATTTTCAGTGAGGTGATTTCTAATTAGCACAAAACATTGCATATTTATAAAGTTTGTTTGCATCCCTTTTTGTGCTGGCTTTTGAGGTTAATATGAGTTGATATGCATTATTTGTGTTATTTACAGAATTTTGGTATGATAGCAGATAAAAGGTGATACATGATGCATGTTATACCCTCCTCATAGTGTTTGAGATGAATGATGATGAAGGAATGGCTTGACCCTTACTCAGGAGGTGAAGAAACCAAGAAATCAACAAAATAAGTAAAAAACTACCGGTGGGTTTCAGCCACTGGATCTGCAGCTATCGCCAGGCCTACCGGTAGGTTTCCATCGACCAACCAATAGGTTTTACTGAAAAAATGCCAGATTCTGCATGTCAAGCTCTACAATCTTGAGGGTCCCCCCAGACATTCTCCTACCTACCCCTGCCACTCTAAACACCATGGACATCCTTCTTGCACCTTTTCCTAGAATTTGGGATGTTTTATCATTGATGAGGAAAGAAGAGAGAGAAGGTGTTGGTGTCGAGACAAGGCCTGCACAAACCCTATCCAGCCCATCCCTTTTCAGCCCCTAAGGAGGGAAAGCACATCACACTGCTATAGCATCACTCTATGGATATTTTTGGGGGACACACCATACATTATTAGAGATATACATTTGTAATAGAGAGAGGGGGAGTCTTGGAAGAAGATGAATAGTGTACATAGAGAAGTTAAGATTTTTGCATTTTCTTCCTCACATTGTCTTGTAATTTCATGTAAGAATCTTCTCAATTTTGTTTGAAGTCTTTAATGCCATTTATTTTAAGTTGCTTTCAAATTTAATCTTCCATTCAAGCTTTCACCATTAATGTATTCATATTCTTCATTTTCTTAGTTTTAAAATGGGTATTAAATACATTCTCTCTTAGTTTATGTTTCCTTGCATTAATTTGGCTCCAATCTTAATTTCTTTATAATGTCTTCTCATTATATTGTTGTCTCTACTTTAAGCATGAGTAGCTAAGTATTTTAGTTGGCTAATCCAAGTGAGACCTCCACTTGGGTATGCCATTTCAACTCATTTTATTTTCTCTTCTCAGAGTACGATGGTTCAGTTTGACTGGGTTGAGGGTGGACGAGATTGTGAGTCTTTAATATCATGTAGACTTGTCATGGGTTATGCTTGGATCCTCACTTCCATCTCGTCCCTAGCTTCCATGAATCAATCATACATTTATGCTCTATTGGAGGAAGGATTCGAGTTGATTTGCATTCCCATTAGAGTGAATCCCGCGGATTATCCAACACTTGTTTTCCATTTTAATTTTCATCAAAACACAAATCACAAACCAATTTCAACAACAAAAGATTTTACACTTTTCTTTCACCAAAATCACCTTCTACACAATTCACCTCCTTCCCTAAGGAGACGACCTTTGAATACAATTTCAAGTAAAACATGACACACAAGAGTCTTCTTGAGCTTGGGAAGCATTTTTGTTCACATACACATGCACACACATTTCTTTCATCCACCATTCTATTGCCCTTTCTTTTGACATCATCCGAAGGGAGAGTGACACTCCCCTCCACATATAGACCATACATAGATTGAGGGATGATGGCTGGAGGTTAATGATTAACCCTAATTTATGCATAATTTAATTGAGTTAATAGGCTAATTGTATTAGTTAAATGATTTTGTTTGACTGGGTTGAGGGTGGATAACTTGGTGAGTCTTTGATATTCCATGGGCCTAGTCACGATTTATGCTGAGATACTCACCAATCTTATCTCTAGCTTCCCACAAATCAATCATTCATTCATGCTCTATTGGAGGAGGGTTTCGAGTTGAGACGATATTCCTATTGGAGTGACCTCTTTGGATTTGCCAACATTTATTTCTCATTTTACTAGCATCAAAACAACTTCCAACAATCAAAGATTTTACACTTTCTTTCTCCCAAAATCACCTTCCCCTCGTTTACTTCCTTACCCGTGGAAACGACCTTGGAATACCACCAAGTAAAACATAATTTGTGAAAGTCTCCTTGTGCTTGGGGAGCAATTTTGTTCACACACACACATATTTGACATTTCATTCATCTACCATTTCGTTGCCCTTTCTTTTGACATCATCCCAAGGAGAGTGACACTCCCCTTCATCCATATATTATACATGCTAAAAGGTGACGTTCAGAGGTTAGGAAACAACAAGGAATTTTGTCAAGCATTTTTGGCGTTGTTGCCGAGGAAGGCAAGTGTCAAACCAAGAAGGTGATTTCCAGACGATGGAGGTAAGTCCCATGATCTTCATCATGGACTGAGGTACGTTGTTCCGTGTACATAATCTTGTTTGTGCATAATTTTGTTTGTATATATTTTGTTTTATGTAGAGGCAGAACGACCGAAACTGACTTGTTAGACAAAACTTGGCCCCTACCATGAATATTAACCAAGATCAACCCGAGGATGCGGGTGACAATTTTGACAATATAGGTGCAAATCCAAATGTGGAAAGGGGTGCAAATCCAAATGACCAAAGGGGTGAGGGACCACAAGAACCCCAATTACTAAATCCGAGAATGAATTTTCCCCCTCCCGTGAATGAGGGGAATAATTTCCAAATGGATCCTCTGGTGTGGTCAATAAGGGATTTCCTACAACCAACATGAAGCACCACACCATCATGCATCCTCCTTTAGGTCCAAGCTCATCTTTTCATAGTTAAGCCAGGGATGTTGCAACTAATTCCCACGTTCAACGAATTTGAAACTCAAATCCCCTATTAACACATAAGGGATTTCAAGGAAGTGGTTACGACCTTCCTTCCCAATCATGGGATGGAAGAGATAGCTAGAATGAAATTGTTATCCTTTTCCCTGAGAGATAAGGCAAAAACATGGCTTTGGTCCTTAAGGCCTCGAACCATAACATCGTGGTGCCAAATGAATTTTGAGTTTTTGAACAAATTCTTTCTGGTGCACAAAATCACCAACCTAAGAAAACAAATTCAGAATTTTTCAAAAAATCCCAATGAACAATTTTATTAATGTTGGGATCAATATAAGGAGTTGCTCCAATCCCTTCCACACTATGGCTTTGAACCTTGGCAATTGGTGAGTTTCTTCTACGAAGGAATTACACTGGGCCATCGATAGTTCATAGATATGATGTGCAATGGTGAGTTCCTAAACAAAGACCTTGACGAGGCTTTAGACTATTTTTATACATTGGCCCAAATTGCACAGTCATAGCACACTACTGACCTAACCGATGTACCAAGGTCTTTGCCACAAGGAAGTGGCCAACCTCATGGGGGAGGGATTTATGGTTTAAGGGATAGGGAGGACTTACTTTCAAGAATTTCCAAATTGTCTAGGAAAGTGGAAACTCTTAAAGTCAACCTGAGACGTGAGGTGTCTAACCTGTCAAAGATCGAGGAGGGGTGCACGATTTGTGAGAGTATAGAGCATTCCATATCTGAGTGTCCTAACATGCCAGCACTTAAGGAGGTATAACATGAACAAGTTCATGCCTTCAATCAAATGAGACAATCATTTTCTCCCAACGCGAACACTTATAATTCGGGTTGGAGTAATCACCCAAATTTTAGTTGGAGAAATGAGAACCCCATTCCTCATAGGTCAAGTGCATATTCATCTCTCATGCCTCCCAAGCAAAACCAATACCATAGCCAAGGGCAAGTATCTAGCTCTCAATACCCAAGGACCAATCACAAACGGTATCAGTCAAACACGCCACCACAAAACTTTTCTCTGAATCCACCTCCACAAAGTTTTTATCAAGGACCGTCCAATCCACCCACATACCAACCTGCTCACAAAAGGAATTTGGAGGATATGGTCCATTCCTTCATTCAAAGTCAAACCGTCATCAATAACCAAAATGCCACAGCCATCAATGATGTAAGAGCCCAACTCACAAAGTTGACAAACTCCATAGGGGCGTCTGAACAAGAAAAGGGGAAGTTCCTTGCTCAACCACAAGAGAACCCTAGGGGTCAACACTTTGTTGAGTCGTCGAAACCTTCGAGAGAGAGTTGCGAGCAACTCAAAGCTATCACCACCCTCTGCAAGGGCAAAGAAATTGACAAAACCATTTTGCCAACGGTCTCACCTAAGACCACTTTGCCAAAAGAAAAAGATATCTTGGGTGACACCGACAAGAGTGAGGTGAGTGAAGAGAAAGAAAGAGAGGTTGTTGAGAAAGAAAAATTAATTGATGATTGTGTGTTTATTCCTCCCATGCCTGCCCCTTTCCTAAGTCGTTTGAAGCCACCTGTCAATGTGGCTAATTATACTGATATTTTGGAAATATTTAAGCAGGTGAAGATTAACATTCCACTTCTCGACGCCATCAAGCAAATTCCATCATGTGCTAAGATTTTGAAGGACTTATGCATGGTGAAGAGGAAACTTAATGTCCACAAGAAAGCATTCCTCACCGAGCAAGTGAGCTCAATATTGAGGACCAACACTCCTCTCCAATTCAAAGACCTCGGTTGTCTAACCAAAGCCATCACCATTGGAAATTATCAAGTGGAGCAAGCACTCCTCGATTTGGGGGCAAGTGTGAATCTTCTCCCCTACTCAGTGTACTAACAGTTGTAGCTTGAGGAGTTAAAGCCCACCTGAATCACGCTTCAATTGGCGGATTGTAGTATCCGTACACCAAGGGGAGTAGTTGAGGATGTCTTAATTCAAATTGATAAATTTTACTTCCCTATCAATTTCATTGTGCTTGATACACACCCTATTGCAAACCTTAGCTCCCAAATTCCCGCAATACTTGGAAGACCCTTCCTTACTACATCTAATGTCGTGATAAATTGCAGGAACGGTTTAATGAAGTTGGCATTTAGAAATATGACAATGGAGCACAATTTATTCAACTTGGCAAAGCAATCGGGTGATGATGAGGAAGTAAGTGAGGTCAATAGAATCGACACTTTGGTTGAGGAGCACTTAGAGCTGGAGGGGATGTTGAAATTCAAGGAAGAAGGAATTATGGATCTTGAGAATTATGATGAGCAAAAGGAGGTAGAAGATTTAAAAGGGATGGAAAGGTGAATCCCTACATTCGAAGAGTTACCCCATCGAGAAAAGAAAAATTTTCCTTCGGATGAACAAAAGCCCAACTTGGAGTTGAAGCCTTGCCCTCCTATTGGAAGTACGCCTATCTTGGGGAAGGTGAAACATTTCTGGTGGTCATTAGCTCTACATTGAACATGGAACAAGAAAAAGAACTCTTCGAGGTATTGAGAAAGCATAAAGGAGCAATTAGGTGGACCATTACGGATATCAAGGGGATAGGCCCTCTCATTTGCACCCACCGCATATATGTTGAGGAGGATTCCAAACCTTCCTGACAACCACAAAGACGGTTGAATCCCATTATGAAGGAGGTGGTGAGGGATGAGGTTCTAAAACTACTTGATGTGGGGATCAATTTTTCCAATTGCCGATAATAAATGGGTTAGTCCCACGCAAGTAATACCTGAGAAATCCAGAGTTACGGTGGACGAGAATTATGAGAATGAGCTTATACCTACAAGAGTAATCACCGGATGAAGGGTATGCATTGATTACCGAAAGCTAAATGCTTGCACAAGAAAAGACCACTTCCCATTGCCATTCTTCGATCAAGTTCTAGAACGAGTAGCGGGGCATCTATTTTATGATTTTTTAGATGGATACTCCAGCTACAATCAGATTGAGATTGCTTTGGAGGATCCAGAAAATACCACTTTCACGTGCCCCCTATGGTACCTTTGCCTACCACCGCATGCCATTGGACTGTGCAATGCTCTAAGGACTTTTCAACGCTGTATGATGGGAATTTTTAGTGGCATGGTGGAAAAGATAGTGGAGGTCTTTATGGACGACTTTTCGGTGTTTGGGGATTAATTCGAGGGATGTTTGGCAAACTTAGAGAAAGTGCTAACAAGATGTGAGGAGAAGAATCTAGTCTTGAATTGGGAAAAATGTCACTTTATGGTGACAGAAGGAATTGTGTTTGGCCATATAGTTTTTGGAAGGGGTATTGAAGTCGATAAATCCAAGGTGGAGGCCATCTCCAACGTCCCCAAGCCTAGAGCCATCAAAGGCATCCGGTCGTTTTTGGGCCATGTAGGTTTTTATCGCCAATTCATAAAGAATTTCAGTGCATTGGCCCGACCCTTGACCAACCTGTTGTCTAAGGAGGTCCCATTTGAGTGGTCGGATGATTTGAGGCATCCTTTAAAAAACTTAAAAGCATGCTAGTCACACCTCCGATCATGCGACCACCCAATTGGGATCTACTTTTTGAGCTCATGTGCGACATGAGTGATTACGCGATCGGCGCAGTGCTTGGTCAAAGGGAGGAAAATAGACCATATGAGATACACTATGCTAGCAAAACACTTAATGAGGCTCAGATGAATTACACTACCACCGAGAAAGAGTTGCTAGCAGTAGTGTTTGCCTTAGATAAATTATGTTCTTACATCATCGGTTCGCCTATTTTTGTCTTTACTGATCACTCTGCTTTGAAGTATTTGTTGTCTAAGCAGGATGCAAAATTGAGACTCATTAGGTGGATATGCCTCCTACAAGAATTCGACTTGACGATCAAGGACAAGAAAGGAGTTGAGAACATGGTGGCGGATCATTTATCCCGACTGGTGGTGCAAGAGACGGATGAAAGCATTCCTATCCCTGATTCCTTCCCCGATGAGCATTTATTTTCAATTTATTCTATCTGTTCGTGGTATGCTAATATATGTAATTATTTTGCAGTAGGACAAATACCACCGCATTGGAACCTAGAGGATCGGAGGAGATTTATGGCAGATGTGAAGTACTTTTATTTCAACAACTTGTACCTGTTCAAATACTGCCCTGACCAAGTCATGAGGAGATGCGTGCCAGAAAATGAACAGTGGAAAATTCTTTCATTCTATCATTCACAAGCATGCGGTGGTCATTTCTTAGCAAAGAAAACTTCGGCGAAAATTCTTCAATCAGGTTTTTACTGGCCCTCACTTAACAAAGACTGTGTTTCATTTTGTAAAGAATGTGATAGATGCCAGCGTTTGTGTAGTGTGACCCGAAGGAACATGAAGCCCCTCTCCCTTGTACTCGTTATAGAAATATTTGATTGTTGGGACATCGACTTTATGGGTCCCTTCCCTACGTCGTTTGGCTATCTATACATCCTACTGGCAATGGACTATGCATCCAAGTGGGTGGAGGAGATCCCAACCAAGACCAATGACCACCAGGTCATGGTCAAGTTTGTCAAGGAGAACATTTTTTCAAGGTTTGGGATGCCTCGTGCAATGATAAGTGATGGTGGATCACATTTATGCAATAGGCCATTCACATCTTTAATGTTCAAATATGGCGTCACTCATAAAGTATCCACTGCATACCACCCACAAACCAATGGCCAAGCCGAGTTGGCCAATAGGGAGATCAAGAACATTTTGGAGAAAATGGTGAAGCCCAATAGGAAAGATTGGTCAAATAGATTGACCGATGGCCTATGGGAGTACCGCACCGCCTACAAGACTATTTTAGGCATGTCTCCCTATCAGCTCGTCTATGGAAAGGCTTGCTATTTGCTAGTCGAAATGGAACACAAGGCCTATTGGGCCATCAAAACTTTGAAATTCAATCTAAGAATGGTCAGAGGGCAAAGAAAGTTAGAACTAAATGAGTTCGAAGAGATTAGAAGAGATGCGTATGAAAGCTCCAAAATTTCAAAGGAAAGGGCTAAATTCTTTCATGACAAATCCATTGTGAGGAAATCATTTGAGCCTGGGCAAAAAGTGCTTTTATACAACTCTCAGCTCTCCATTTTCCAAGGCAAACTTCGATCCCGTTGGGATGGCCCATAACTTGTCAAGGTGGCCGCCTACCCCAATGAAGCTGTGGATGTCCAAAACCCCAAAAATGCTCATGCATTCAAGGTTAATGGCCAAAGACTTAAGTCATTTTGTTGGGGCTTTGAAAAACAAGTGGTGGAGGAGAATTTAATGGATCCGGTATACCTGGAAGTTGTGGAGGAATAATTAGTTTTTTTTTCTGCTTTTCAATGTACAGGCTTTTATTTACTTACTTTATTTTTATTCCATGTTAATTATGTTCTTTTGTCGTACAGTTTTGTTCTTCTTAGTCACAGATATTTGTATTTTTGTCAAAGCTCAAGTGCCAGGTGTTCTCTAACTCTACGAATCTTTTTACTGTCCGTCATTGAATATCATACCTTTTTTGTTTCATTGAGGACAATGCATGAATCAAGTTGGGGGGTGAGGTTGCACTATTTGCATCTTACACCAATGTTTGTGGGAATATCTCGCGCGGATATTCACGCCTTCCGACACTAAATAGAAAACAAAAACCAAGTGGGAATATTCTGCATGGATATGCGGCTGCCGACACTCAAAAAGAAAAAAAAATGGGATGCCTTTATAAGGCCTTCAATTTTTTTTTTCTTTTTTCTCCCATCCACCGGTGATTGGTCTCCCCTTCTTCTTCTTCTTCTTCGTCGTTCTCTCTATTCTCTGTAAAAACAACCCACCTCCTGCAAATCCATGACCATATACGCCGACGACCCAGTCCTTTGTTTAATAATTTGCCTTATATGTTTGTATTTGTACATGAGTGTTCTTCTTCTGTTTGCACATAGGGTGAAGAGTTTCCAACCTAACCCAGATCTCCCTCGAGTTGGTTAATTTGTGTATTTTCTTTGTAGGTTTCGGCAGCTGGACATATCTTTTTCCCCACCGCTTTTTCCTTTTTTGTTTTTTTTTCTTTGTCATCTTCTTTTTCTTCTGTCTGCACTTAGACTCAATGGTTTTCGTCCTAGAGGAAACCCAAATCTGTGTTGAGAAGATTAATTTGTGTATTTTCTTTGTAGGTTTCGATAACTGAACAGATCTCTACCCTACAACCTGATCTCCAAACTCCACACACTGGTAAATTCAAAAACATTGGAGACAATGTTCAATTTAGGTTGGGGGGTGTTATCTACGATTTCAGTTTGTCATTGTTTTTTATTTCAAAATAATAATAATAATAATAATTGTTTTGGATTGCATATTTTAACAACATTTTTGCTTATATTTGATGATCACATCAAATGCAACTTCATTCGTCTTTGTGACTGGCAGACGTTAAACAACTAGATAGTGAGTCTTAAAGCATAGAAAGCATGGATATTAAAAATTTTTGGTTTAGTTTGGGAGTCTTGTGCACATTTCCATCTGATGTGTATGCTGTGATCATGAGAAAAGCAAGATTGGTAAGAAATAATGAAATCCGAGAAGAACAAGCGAAACCCCTATGTGGCAAAAGTACTTTTGCTAAATGCCATCGTGTCAAACGACTGGTTGCTTGTAAGTAATGTGGCAGGTGTTTTCACATGAAAAAATACAATCAGTGTTCCGAACCAATTAACTAGATAGTGTATGGATAGAGTAAGGATTTTTCTGACATGCCATCTTATATCAATCTGAGACTTACACGTTATGTGCGACAAGAAGTTGGAAGGGTCACTAATAATGACATAGACACAACCGATGACTCAGATTAAATTTTGACTAATAATGACAAAGCTGTGGAAAAACGTATTTTGGGGATGAAGGTTGATGGTCCGAATTTTTTTTTTGTGTAAATATGTTTATGTACAAAGTCTTTTTGTTGAAATAAAGATGTGGGCCGAGTAAAGAATGTCCTAAAATGCCAACCTGTAGCGTGGGTAAAGACTTATCCTGAGACGCTATAGTTTTGCAAGTTCAATGTGTGTATTTAGTCTTCTTTCAATTTTCATAGATAAATGCGTATATAAATAACTTTGATTTTTATTTGAGTTCGAATGCCAGTAAAAAAAAAAAACTGCATTTCCTTGAAAAATGGTCTTTTCTCTATGCTTAAATGTCAAATGTACATTGGTATTTGTTAATCTTAATGTACAAAATGACCAGACTCGAAAATAGAATTAATATATAACCAACATTCTTTGGAAACCTGACATAACCAGTGGAGATAACGAAAAATACCATTGTAAATTTTGAGCCTTGTGATGCTTTCCGAAAGACAATCAACATTTACTCAAGTAAGCTCTTTCACATTCAATTTTTGAATAATCTCATTAAACTTGCTTTGATTAATGCAACTAAAGTGATCTATTGACATATCCCACAGGGAACCTCTGCATGCGACACATACATAGGCACATACTTGAGAAAGGATTTTAGGCCATCTTTGAGTTGATTTTGAGCCTTAGCCATTGATTCTACGAAATTATATCCCTAGTTAGCCATGTTTTAGCGTTCAATGAATGATTTCTTTTTTTGAAAAACCAATATGATAACCGAGCCATTAGAGAATACACTTAACATACCTTGCTATTCAATTTTCTTGCACCTTTTTATAAATCGGTGTGATACAGAAAGGCAAGAAAAGCAGAAAAGAAGATGGTGGCTACTTTTTCAATGAAAAATTGGTAAAAACAACCAAAAAAAAAAATTGCCAAGAAAGTGAAAAATGAGAAAAATGAAAGAAAGAAATACCATTTCTAGGCAAAAGATCGAAAAACAAGAAAGATGTGTGCTACACTACATTAAAAAGGGGATAGCTTTTGAATACCATTGACGTCATTTCGTTAGCCACTGACCTCTGGCCACATTACAACCTATACAAAGCCCTAATTGGTCTCAAGTCTGATGCATGTGTGTGTTGTCGACAGAAAACTGGGATATGTTAAATAGTATTTTTTTAATTGCATTGATTATGCCAAGAACACGATTAGTCTACTTTCTTAAGACTTTCACTCCCTTTCTAACTGTGCATGTGATTTTTTGATTGGCCATCCTCTGATCACATGCCCATTGAGAGACAAATCACTATAATCGGAGTGAATTTTTGCTGAGATCATTCTAAGAGAGGTTTGAGAAATCAAAGCTATCTATGGAAGGTGGTAAAATGGAATGTTTGTTATATAAAAATTCTTGTTACTAGAATGATCATTCCTACTACACAGGGAATTCCAAATACCAACGGAACAAGTGTTTATTTTTGTATAAAGTACGTACCAATGACAAAGAAGTGTTCGGGAAACAATTCGAAATTAAGGGATGTGTGTCTTGACGATCCTGTTGCTAACTCATTCTGACAAAAAAATCTTACATATACACATCTTTTTAACTGGAGTTTGTAGGTAGCTTCACTGGAAACCTTCACCAGACAAAACTCCTCCACTAGGGATCACCTAGGGGTTTAACGGTTTGTTGCATATGCTAAATGCAATCGTGATATCTACGAAAGTGATTTTATTTTGTTCTATTGTTATTTATTACTAGGGACTAGTAATGTTTAGGTTCGGGGGTATGATTAAACCTAATTTATGCATAATTTAATCAAGTTAATAGGTCAATTGTATTAGTTAAACAAAGTTAAATAGTAAAAATAAGTCAAATTAGGGTTAGTGTATAAATAAAGGATAATGCATTAATTGTTGTTATTTTCAGGGTATTGTGCGTCAAAACAACAAACTACTGGGGAGCCAATTGCATTAAAGCTACAAACTACTGGGTGCCAATTATCAAAGCTCAAAACAAAGGGGGATCAAAGAATTCCAACCCACTAAACAAGACTTTCATGTAATTCAAAGCCACCGAACAAGAATTTCACCCTCCCTTGTTGCCTATAAATACCACCCCTTAGGACTTGTAAAGCATTGATCTTTTGGTAGTGGACAACCCTCCAAAAGTATTATTGCTTATTGCTTTCTTTAAGTATTGCTTTCTTTTGTTGTATTATTGCTTCCTTTTAATTTATTGCTTTCTTTTACTTTAAGTATTGCTTTCTTTTATTATGTTATTGCTTTCTTTTACTTCCATTGCTTGAGTTTTCTTCTTCCCTTAGACGAGTGAAACTCTTCCACTTTTTTAAAGCATTACCAAAGCCGTGAGGGGTGGAACGTGATTCACTCATTCTTTGTCGAAGATCAGCTCCTTGTGCAAAGTGGTTTACCTTGTAACTCCTCTACCTGGAGGGATGAGCATCACTCACTTTTCTAGCTTTAACAAAGCCATGAAGAGTGAGTAGTTTCTCATCCAATCTTTAGTAAGAGGTGATGATCTGGAAGTTATATTTATGCATTTCGTTTGTGCTTAGCTCTAGTCTTTATTTCTTCATAATGTCTTCTCATCATATTGTTCTCTTTATTTTAAGCATGAATAGCTAAATCTCTTCGTTGGAAAAACCAAGGGGAACCTCCACTTGGATATACCATTTTCAACTCATTCTCCTCCTTTTTTACAGAGTTCAATGCTTCGGTTTGACTGGGTTGAAGGTGGATAACTTGGTGAGTCTTTGATATTTCGTGGGCCTAGTCATGGTTTATGTTTAGATACTCACCAATCTTATGCCTAGCTTCCCACGAATCAATCGTTCATTTATGCTCTATTGGAGGATGGTTTCGAGTTAAGACAGTATTTCTATTGGTGTGACCTCTTGGATTTGCCAACATTTGTTTCTCATTTTACTAGCATCAAAACAACTTCCAATAATCAAAGATTTTGCACTTTCTTTCTCCCGAAATCACCTTCCCCTCGATTTACTTCCTTTCCCGTGGAAACGACCTTGGAATACCACCAATTAAAACATGATCCATGAAAGTCTTCTTGCGCTTGGGGAGCATTTTTGTTCACACACACACACATTTGACATTTCATTCATCTACCATTTCGTTGCCCTTTCTTTTGACATCATCCCAAGGAGAGTGACACTCCCTTTCATCCATACACTATACATGCTAAAAGGTGATGTTTAAATGTTAGGAAACAACAAGGAATTTTGTCAAGTAGTTAGGATACTACAATGGAAACAACCAAGCATTTTTGGCACCGTTGCCGAGGTAGGCAAGAGTTGAATCGAGAAGGTGATTTTCGAACAATAGAGGTAAGCCCCATGATGTTCATCATGGGCTGAGGTACGTTGATCCATGAATATACTTTTGTTTGTGTACATTTTTATTTGTAGGTAGTTTTGTTATATATGGGGATGGGATGAACAAAACCGACTAGTTAGACAACCCTTGGGCTTCAATATGAACATTGACCAAGACCCACTTGAGGATACGAGTGATAATTTTCAGAATGTAGGTGCTAACTCAAACATGCAAAGGGGTGGGAGAGGACAAGAACCTAGAATGCCAAATTCGAGAATGCAATTTCTCCCTTCCATGAATGAAGGGGACAACACCCACATTGAGCCTTCGACAAAGTCAATGATGGATTTCCTTCAACCCACATAAAACACCGCACCATCATGCTTCCTCCTTCTGGCCCATGCTCATCTCTTCCTAGTTAAGCCGGGAATGTTGTAACTACTTCCCACGTTCCACAGAATTGAGAAGGAAAAAATCCCTATTTGCACAAAGGATTTGGAGGAAATAGTTGTAACCTTCCTTGCTAATCATGATATGGAAGACATAGCTAGGCTGAAGTTATTTCCTTTTTCCTATAGAGATAAGGCAAAAACATGGGTTAATTCCTTGATACCTCGATCCATAACATCTTGGAACCAATTGCTCTCTAGTTTTTAAACAAATTTTTTCTGGTGCATAAAACCACCGATCTTAAGAAACAAATTCAAAACTTTTTGGAGAAGCTCAGTGAGAAATTCTACTAATGTTGGGATCAGTACAAGGAATTATTACATTCCATTCCACACCATAGCTTTGAACCATGGCAATTGGTGAGTTTCTTCTATGAGGGAATTACACCGAGCCATCGAAAGTTCATCTACATGATGTGTAATCGGGAATTTTTGAACAAGGACCCCGATGAGGCCTTAGATTACTTTGATACATTGGCACCAAATGCACAATCATGGGGCATTATAGATCCCACCGATGTACCGAGGTCTTCTCCTCAAGGGAGTAGTCAAACTCATGGGAGAGGAATTTATGATTTGAGAGACCAGGAAGACTTGTTTTCCAACATTGTCAAATTGTCTAGGAAGGTTGAGAGTCTTGAAGTCAATAGGAGACACGAGGTGTCTAATGTTTCAAAGAGTGAAGAGGGCTGCTCAATTTGTGAGAGTGTACATCATTCTATATCATAGTGTCCTAAGATTCTGGCACTTAAGGAAGTGTATCACGAGCAAGTCAACGCCTTTAACCAAACAAGGCAATCTTTCTCTCCACATTTAAACACTTACAATCCGAGTTAGAGTAATCACCAGAACTTTAGTTGGAAAAATGAGAATCCCATTACTCATGGTTCAAATGCATATTCATCTCCCAAGCCTCCTTGGCAAAATCAATTTCAAGGCTAAGGTTAAGCGTCTAGCTCCCAATAAACCCAGACCAATCCGTAAGGGTATTCATCAAACCCACCACTATAGAATTTTTCAGCAAGTCCACCCTCAAATTTTTTCCAAAGACCATCCAATCCTCCCACCTATTAACCTCCCCACAAGAGGAATATGGAGGATATGGTTCATGCTTTCATTCAAAGTCAAACTACAATCAATCAAAACCAAACTAATTTCATTCAAAGCCAGACTGCTATCAACAATCAAAATGCTATAGCTTTTAATGACATTCGAGCCCAACACACAAAGTTGACAAACTCCATAGGGGCATCACAATAAGAGAAGGGAAAATTTCCCACTCAACCTCAAGAGAACCCTAGAGGTCAGCATATTTTTGAGTCACTGGAGCCCTTAAGAGAGAGTTGTGAGCAACTCAAGGTGGTTACCATCCTTCATAGTGGCAAACAAATTGATAAAACCATTATGCCAAAGGTCTCACCCAAGGCCACATTGCCTAAAGAAAAAGAAGTCATGGTTGACATTGATGAGGGTGAAGTGAGTGAGAAAAAAGAAAGTGAGGTAGTTGAGAAAAAATAATTGATTGATGAGAGTGTTCTTGTTTCTCCCATGCCTGCTCCTTTTCCTAATCGTTTGAAGCCACCTGTCAAGGTGGCTAATTATGCTGATATAATTGAAATGTTCAAATAGGTAAAGATCAACATTCCACTCCTTGATGCCATAAAACTAATTCCATCTTGTGCAAAAGATCTTGAAGGACTTGTGCACAGTAAAGAGGAGACTCAATTTTCACAAGAAAGCGTTTCTAACCGAGCAAGTGAGCTTGATTTTGAGGACAAGCACCACTCCAAAGTTTAAAGACCCCAACTATCCTACCATTACCATAATTATCAGGAATTACTGAGTAGAGTAAGCACTTCTTGATTTGGGGGCTATTGTGAACCTCCTTTTCGTACTCAATGTACCAACAACTTTAGCTTGAAGAATTGAAGCCTACTCTAATCACACTTCAATTGGCAAACTGTAGTGTCTAAACACTGAGGGGAGTAGTTGAGGATGTTTTAATGCAGGTTGATAAATTTTACGTTCTTGTTGATTTCATTGTGCTTGACACTCACCCAGTTGCAAATCTTAGCTCTCAAATCCCTGTAATACTTGGAAGACCTTTTCTTGCCACGTCAAATGTTGTGATTAATTGTAGGAACAGTCTTATGAAGATAGCATTTGGGAACATGACTATGGATCTCAATGTGTTCAACTTGTCTAAGCAACCAGGGGATGATGAGGAAGTGCATGAAGTCAATAGGATTAATACCTTGGCAGAAGAACACTTAAAACTTTTAAGCATGTTAAAGTTGAAAGAAGTGGAGACTGTTGATCAAGAGGAAGTGGATGAGCAGGAGGAATTAGAGAGTTTGAAAAGTGTAGAAAGTGGATCCCTACTTTTGAGAAACTCCCACAACAAGACAAGAAGATTTTCCCATCAAATGAGCAAAAGCCCAACTTGGAATTAAAGCCATTATTACCTTCCAATTTTAAGTATGCATATCTTGGGGAAGATGAGATATTTTTGGTGGTAATTAGCTCAACATTTGATGCAAAGCAAAAAGAAGAGCTTTTGGAAGTGTTGAGGAGGCATAAAGGGGAGATTGATTGGACAATTGCCGACACGAAGGGGATAAGCCCCCTCATTTGCACACACCGTATTTATCTTGAGGATGACTCCAAGCCTTCTGGACGGCCACAAAGAAGGTTGAACCCAATCATGAAGGATGTGATGAGAGGACAGATGTTAAAGCTACTTGAAATGGGCATCATCTTTCCAATTGCCAATAGTAAGTGGGTCTGCCCCACGCAAGTAGTCTTCAAGAAGTTGGGAGTCACCGTGGTGGCAAATGATGATAATGAGCTTATTTCAACAAGGGTGAGCACCGAATGGAGGGTGTCCATTGATTAACGCAAGCTCAACGCATGCACAAGAAAAGACCACTTTCCATTGCCATTTCTCGACCAAGTGTTGGAACAAGTAGCGGGGCTTCTATTCGCTTTTTAGATGGATACTGCGACTATAATCAAATCAAGATTGCATTGGAAGACTAGGAGAAGATCAGTTTCACTTGTCCCTACGGTACGTTTGCTTGCTGTCGCATGCCTTTTAGGCTATGTAATGGCCCTGGAACTTTTCAATTTTGCATGCTAGGGATCTTTAGTTACATGGTGGAGAAGATAGTAGAGGTCTTTATGGATGACTTTTCGGAGTTTGAGGATTCATTTGAAGAATGTCTGGAAAATTTAGAGAATGTTCTAGATAGATGTGTGGAAAAGAACTTAGTCCTCAACTGGAAAAAATGTCACTTCATGGTGACAGAGGGAATTGTTCTCAGCCATATAGTTTCGGCAAAGGGTATTGAAGTTGATAAAACAGAGGTGGAGGCCATCTCCAACCTCCCTATGTTGAGAGTTGTCAAGGATATCAGGTCATTTATAGGTGATGCTGGCTTTTTACCATCGCTTTATAAAGAATTTTAGTGCATTGGCCCAACCTCTGACCAATTTATTGTCTAAGGATGTCCCATTCAAGTGGTCAGATAGTTGTGAGACATGTTTTACAAAACTCAAAAGCATGCTTACCATGACTCCAATAATGCGACCACCCAAATGGTATTTACCTTTTGAGCTTATGTGTGGTGCGAGTAATTAAACAAATCGGCATAGTGCTAGGTCAAAGAGAGGAGTATAGACTTTATGTAATATACTACACTATAAAAACACTCAATGAAGCTCAATTGAATTATACCACCACAGAAAAGGAGCTGTTAGCGATAGTATTTGCATTAGATAAATTTTGGTCCTACATCATTGGTTCACTGATAATTGTTTATACTAATCATTCTACTTTAAAGTATCTGTTGTCTAAGCAGGACCCCAAACCAAGACTTCTCAGGTGGATCCTCCTACTTCAGGAATTCAATCTTACAATCAAAAGACAAGAAGGGAGTAGAGAACGTAGTGGCAGACCATTCATCCCGACTGGTGATGCAAGGGGTGGATGAGAACATTCCTATTCCTATTTCCTTCCTTGATGAGCAATTACTTTCAATTCATTCCATTTGTCAATGGTATGCTGACATCTGTAACTATCTTGCAACAAGACAAATACCATCGCAGTGGAGCCCGGAAGATCAAAGGAGATTAATGGCGGATGTGAAGTACTTTTACTTTGATAACCCATACCTGTTCAAGTACTGCCCTGCCAAGTCATGCGGTGATGCGTACCGGAGAATGAACAGCGAGATGTCCTTGCATTCTGCCCCTCAGATGCATGTGGTGGCCATTTCTCTGTGAAGAAAACTTTGGCAAAAATCCTATAGTCAGGTTTTTACTGGGCCTCTCTGATAAAAGATTGTTTTTCATTTTGTAAGGAATGCGATAGATGTCAACGTTTGGATAGTGTGACGCAAATGAACATGATTCGCCTCTCCCCTGTACTTGTTATAGAAATATTTGATTATTGGGGCATCGACTTCATGGGTCACTTTCATATGCCGTTTGGCTATCTATACATTCTACTGCAGTGGACTACGTGTCCAAGTGAGTGGAGGCTATCCCAACCAAGACCAATGACCACTGGGTTATGGTTATGGTTCTCAAGGAGAACATTTTTAGTGGGTTTGGGATGCCTCGTGCAATGATAAGTGATGGTGGATCACATTTCTGTAATAGGCCATTTGCATTTTTAATGTTTAAATATGGTGTCACGCATAAGGTATCCACAACATACCACCCACAAACCAATGGCCAAGCCGAGTTGGCTAATAGGGAGATCAAGAACATTTTAGAAAAGACGGTGAATCCAAATAGGAAAGATTGGTCAGATAGACTGATTGATGCCCCATGGGCTTATCGCACTACCAACAAAACTATCTTAGGCACGTCTCCCTACCGACTCGTCTATGGAAAGGATAGCCATTTGCTGGTTAAGATGGAACACAAGTCCTATTGGGCCATAAAGACTTTGAACTATAATTTGAGAATGGCCGGAGAACATAGGAAGTTACAATTGAATGAATTGGAAGAGATTCGAAGAGATGCGTATGAGAGCTCTAAACTTTCAATGGAGCGGGCTAAGAACTTTCATGAAAAATCCATCGTGAGGAAGTCATTCGAGCCCAGCCAAAAATAGCTCTTATACAACTCTCATCTCTTGATTTTCCAGGGCAAATTCCGATCCCGTTAGGATGACCCCTATCTTGTCAAGGTGGCCTACCCCAATAGAGTTGTGGAAGTCACAAACCCCAAGAATGGTCATACATTCAAGGTCAATGGACAAAGACTTAAGCCATTTTTTGAGGGTTTTGAAGGACAAGAAGTGGAGGAGGACTTGACAAATCTGGTGTATCCAAAATTTGTAGAGGAGTAACCAGTGTTTATGCTTTTTAGTGTACAGTCGTTGTATTTACTTATGTTATTTTTATTTTAATGTTACTTACCTTACTTGGTTGTATATCATTGTTTTTCTTAGTTTCAAATATTGGTGCTTTTGTCAAAGATCCATTGCGATGTGTTCTCTAACCCTACTCATCTATTTACTGTCCTACATTGCAATATCTTTTTGTTGCATTGAGGACAGTGCATGAATCAAGTTGGGGGGTGAGGTGCACCATTTGCATGTCATACCAATAGTAGACATGAGTAAGAACCCATGAGAGCTTTAGTGCCAATTTTTGTTGGAGGGGACTTTCATTTACTCAAGGAACAATTCTTCAAATTTTAAATTCATTCAATAGTCTCATTATGCTTGTTTCGGGTAGGTGCATTTGTGTAGTTGATTGAATTTTCTTGAAATTCATAATGCTCCCCCGTGCTTATCTAGAGGTGATCTTAGGGCATTTTTGAATATTTTGAGCCTTAGCCTTTTTTTTGTTTTGTGAAAATATTATCCCTAGTGTTGTGATTGAGGCTAGTTGAAATTTGTTTCTATGCCACCCATTTGACCAAGCCAATGAAAATGATAAATATCTACCTTACCTTGGTTGTTCCCCAAGCTGAAAATGAGTGATCGCAAAAGTGAAGGAAGTGTGGTGTGGAAATTCAAGCAAGGAATAATTGTTGTTGAAACTCAAAGAGTTGAAAAAAAAAGGAGAATGAAAATTCAAGAAAGGATGAAAAGGGGTGGGCAGAAGAAAAGAACGATCAAAAGGAAAGGAAAATGATAAGGAAAAGAAAGAAAAGAAACAAAGAGTGTGGTGATGTCTAAGAATGAAAACCCATGAAAAGGGAGGTGTTTTTGAAATAAAAGCCTTTCACTCGGAACAACCCTCTTTGTTATCCTATATCGTTCGTTTCTTTTGCCTCAATATCACCCCAAGGCCCGATTATAACCTTCAAATTCCTAAGTGATCTGGACAAGCATGGGAGATGCATAGTTTTAAAGAAAATGATGAGTTAGTCTTGCTACCAAATGCCCTAGCATTCTTTTCATAAGATTATGCCAAAGTCGCTTCATTCTCATACATGAACTTCATTTTTGGATTACATGTGAACACACTTTGTTTTGTTCACAAGATTCTATCTCACATGTACACATGGAGTGCTTTCCAGGATAACGATAGTGTATTTCATTGTTAAGAGTGACCTTTGGTGAGTTTTGCATCGAAGCTGAATTTGGCTAGCCATTCGAATGTGAATTTTGTCGCGTAAATGCTTAAATTACTTGTCCAATTCACACACATGAGTTTGAAAATGAATGTGTAGGTGCATGCTTTAGACAAGTATTTGAGGCTGTGGTACTGCTCATGTGTGCTTAGTTTGACCATCTGAGCAATGTGTTAAATAGCTCCATGCTTGTAGAATAGGGGAATATTGCTCAACTTTTGATGTTTGACAAGATTTAGGGAAACCAGCATTTGTTGAATTCATGTTTTACATATGGGTATTCATTTTGGTATTTAAAAGTAGGAATCCATGCTTTGTTGTTGAATGCATCGTAACTTTAAATCATGTTGCAATTTCGGTAATAGCTTGGGGGCATCATGGTTTAAAGTGTGGTTTTTAAGTTTAGCATATGTCTTGGTTGGAGGAGAGGTCACTTAGTGGGGTACCATTATGGGTAGGTATTGATATGAGGAGGAGTGGGAATGTGTTGGACGACAGTGGTTCATTTTGCAACTAAGCCGAAACCTACCAGTAAGCTATACCGGTAGGTTTTGGCCACTAATCTTGCACCTACCGCCAAACCTACTGGTATTTTTTGCTCACTAGAGTAAAACCTACCAGTAGATTTCCATCGACCTACCAGTAGGTTTTACTTAGAATGCCAAAATTAGGGCTTTTATCTAAAAATTTTTATGAACCCTTTCATTTACCTCCTAAATTTCAAACTCTCTTGCACCCCTCTCTCACCCAATCCACTCCCAAGCTTCCCAAATCACTCCTCTACTACATTAAACTTTCAATCCCCCAACCCTAGCCCTATTGAATTGGTGTTTTCATTGAAGAATTGAAGTTTGCCCTCTTTGGAACCCTAGGATTGCCAAAATTCTCTCAAGCCCAAATCTCCCTTCATCTTTCGAAATTCTCCAAAATCTCTCAAATGGTTCGACATGTGGTGATTCTCCATGAAGCTATGGACCCATTGGATGGCCTTTTCTTGATCCTTTTCACACTTTTGACTATGGGGGCACTGTTGCTTTGCATGGCCCGAACCAAGCGAATCAGACCCGACTCATCTCATCCCACCAAGGAGCCTAACAGTTACAAGAGAAATGGAGAGGGGTCAAGCAGGGACTAGAATGAATAGAGGAAGAAGGCCAGAAATAAGGCAAGGAACCAGTTGATTCAAGATAAGAACGTCACATGTGAATGGCACCTCGACTACATTTCGCTTGGCCAAAGGAACAAGGTTGGCAAGATCATTGCTACTCATGGGATGTCATTCTAGTTCAAGCCTGCAGATGGGTACAATTTATCCTTATGTAGAGAATTCTATCAAAGGCTTCGAGTTGTAGAGGTGAATGAAGTTGAGATTTTGAGGGCAAACGTCATGGGGAAGACGTTTGATGTTACCCCCGCCGTCATTGCCACTCTCTTTCGCTATGAGTGACCGCCCTCCTCCACACTTGTTTATCCTCATAATATCACCCAAGCCAAGACTATTGCTGAGTTTGTAGCTTTGATATATGATGACCCTAGTCAATTCAACGGGATAGTCTACGTGGGGGGATTAAAGCATTCCTATGGGCTATTGAATAAACTTCTTCATTATAATCTACTCCTGAGGGGCACAGAAAAGACGCCGAACATTGAAAAGTTGGCTCTTTTGGATGCAGTCATGTCAGGAAAGACATTTGATTTTGCTCTTTTTGTGTGGGAAGTGATGAAAGGCTTTGTTGTGACACAGAAGCCCAAGGCCAATCTTCCATTCGGGAGTTTGGTGACCTAGATGTGCCAACACTTTAAGTGCAAGGCCTACGCTTTTGACAAGCTCACTCCTCCCGACACTAGGGCAATTGGGAAGGCAAGTAGCAAGAAGAGAAAGACGATGAGCCGAGGGAAAGAGATAGGGTTTCGGGGTGATATTATGAGGCTGCTGTGCCATCCTCATCTACGGGACCTTATTTGTTAGTCCCATCCTCTTCTACATCAGAGCCCTCAATACCTCAGCGCCTTGATGCATTTTAGGCAACTATGCATGGTATTTCTGCAATGATGATAGAGCTATTCATGCATACATTCCTAGGGAGGGTCATCCCAAGTGGGCCATCACATCCAACTTCTGGACCTCCAACTCCTACCTCTGTCCCCTCTGCCCCACAGTAGTTGAAGTGGGTGATGATGATGATGATGAAGACACTGATGAGGTGGAGGGAGAAAGTGACTTTGATAGGGATGATATTGGAGATAGTGTTGAGGGAATGACGGGGATAGTGTCGAGGATGACGATTAGGGTGTTACAGTTATTGCTTTTGCCCTTTATGGAGGAGTAGGATATTGTATTTTCTATCTTTTCTTGTTGATTTTGATTGTACATATATAGGATGGGGTCATTGGCCTTGTTGAAGAAGTCCTTAGGTTTTAGGCCATTTTGTCTCTTTTTGATGTCTGACTCCATGTACTTCAACCTTGAACCACATTAATGAAATACCACAGTTTTGGTTCCATTTGTGCCAAGTTCATTACATTAATTGCATTATGATGTTTAGATTTTAAGTGTTTGATGGATGAATTGTGCAAATGGTTTGTTTCAGTATTATACATGTTATCTTGTTCTGAAAATAGATTTTACTAGGGACTAGCAAAACTCAAGTTGGTGGGAGTGATTAGAAAAAAAACATTGCATATTTAAAGTGTTTTTGCATCCTTTTTTGTGTTGGCTTTTAAGGTTAATATGAGTTGATATGCATTGTTTGTGCGATTTATGGAATTTCAATATGATTATAGATAAAAGATGATAAATGATGCATGTTATAGCCTCCTCACAGTGTTTGAGATGAATGATGATGAAGGAATGGTTTGACACTTGCTCAGGAGGTGAAGAAACCAGGAAATTAGCAAAACAAGGAAAAACATACCGATAGGCCATACCAGTAGGTTTTAGCTACTGGACTTGCACCTACCGTCAGACCTACCGATAGGTTTAGCCCACTGGAATAAAACCTAGTGGTAGGTTTCCATCGACCTACTGGTAGGTTTTACTGAGAAATGCCAGATTCTGCATGTCAAGCTCTGAAATCTTAGGGGTCTCACCAGACATTCTCCTACCTGCCCCTACCACTCCCAACACCATGGACATCCCTCTTGAAACTCTTCTTAGACTTTTTGGATGTTTGATCATTAATGACGAAAGAGGAGAGAGAAGGTGTTGGGTGTGGAGACAAGGCCTACACCAACCCTGTCTAGCCCATCCCTTTTCAGCCCCTAAGGAGGGAGAGCACATCACACAGCTATAGCATCAATCCATGGACGTTTTTGGGGGACACACAATACATTATTTGAGATATACATTTTTAATAGAGAGAATGGGAGAGTAGGAAGACGATGAATGGTGTAGAGGGAGAAGTTAAGATTTTTGCATTTTCTTCCTCACATTTTCTTGTAATTTCATGTAAGAATCTTCTAAGCTTTGTTTGAAGTCTTTAATGCCATTTATTTTAAGTTTCTTTCAAATTTAATCTTTCATCAATCTTTCACCATTAATGCATTCATGTTCTTCATTTTCTTGGCTTTAAAATGGGTATTAAATGCATTCTCTTTTAGTTTATGTTTTCATGCATTAATTTGGCCCCAATCTTCATTTCTTTATAATGTCTTCTCATTACATTGTTATCTCCACTTTCAGCATGAGTTGCTAAGCATTTTAGTTGGCTAATCCAAGGGAGACCTCCACTTGGGTATGTCATTTCAACTCATTTTCTTTCCTCCTCTCAGAGTATGATGGTTTTGTTTGACTAGGATAAGGGTGGACGAGATTGTGAGTCTTTCATATCCCATAGACTTGTCATGGATTATGCGTGCATCCTAACTTCCATCTCATCCCTAGCTTCCCATGAATCAATGGTACATCTATGCTCTATTGGCGGAAGGATTCGAGTTGACTTCGCATTCCCGTTGGAGTGAACCCCGCGGATTAACCAACACTTGTTTCCCATTTCAATTTTCATCAAAACACAAATCAAAAACCAACTTCAACAACAAAAGATTTTACACTTTTCTTTCACCAAAATCACCTTCTACACGATTTACCTCCTTCCCTGAGGAGACAACCTTGGAATACGATTCCAAGCAAAACAAGACACACAAAAGTCTTCTTACGCTTGGGAATCATTTTAGTTGACATACACATGCACACACATTTCATTCATCCACCATTCCTTTTCCCTTTCTTTTGACATCATCCCAAAGGAGAATGACACTCCCCTCCACACATAGACCATACATACATTGAGGGATGATGGTTGGAGGTTAGGATACTACAACAGAAACAACCAAGCGATTTCTACTGATCAACCGACTCTTTTCTTTAATTGTTATTTCTTTTAGTGAAAAATTTCTCCAATCAATGCTCAAAATTCATTGTTTTTATTTTCTTTGACCATTACCTTTTAAACCATTGATTTTCCTTGAGGAGATGACCTCAGTAATCGATCAACTTACAAAAATGATGCGTGGGAATTACTTGATTTATTAAGCCACTGACAAGGTCAAGCAATTTTTGTATAGCCTTTAATTCTATTGATTGACTTGGTATGAACTTATTTTTGTTTCTATTATATATATTGCCACTTTTTTCTAGTTAAATTTATATGTTAAATATAAATTATTGACAAATTAATGGAAGTTTGTAGGCATTTTCCCTAAAACCTTTATGAATAAAACCTGGAGGTTTAAAGGCTTGCTACATATGCTAAATGCAATTATGAGACCTAAAGTGGATTATTCATTATTTTGTTTTAACATTGGATCCGGGAATTACAAAGGACTAGTAATATTCAGGTTGGGGTGTGACTAGCCATCAAAAGTAATGTTTTACCATATTTAATTAATGGCTAATTGAATATTATTTGAGCTTATATGTGATTGATTGTTGAATTTTTAATTTAACTCTTGTTTTTAATGGTTAATCTATGTACTAGGTAAATTGAAGTAAAATTGGATACACTTGGTAAATCATTGATGTTGAAGAGTTAGGTTAACTACGAAGGGTAAATTTGTAATTTGGAGCATGAGTTGAGATTTGAAGCAAAGTTTGTAAAATCCGGATAAATTTAAACTTTTTATGAATGGGCAAAACGGTAATTTGGCGCGATAGTAAGGGTCAAAAACCCAATTTTTTTTTTAGAACTCGAATAACGAAATGGACCTCACTTTTAGATTCGTCTCGTGAAATCTAGCTATCTTGTCAAATTTTGTCGAATTTCGAGACAATCAGATTTTTTGCATTTTATGAGGCAACCGGGTGTCGGGCGACCTCATAAACGAACTCGGGAATAAAATTTCAAAAAGTGGATGGTAATTTAAAACTAGTTCACATAAAAATATTTTAAACTTGAACTAGGACAAAATTTAATCGATTTGGGTCAAAACTAGACCCGAGAAAGTAGAACGTGTGACGGAATGAAAACCAAGTATTTTGAAAGTGTAAAAGGGGAAGAAAATAACATATTTTTTTTAATCCAGTTCTTAGCCTTTTATCCGTTAGAAAAGAGAGAGGAAGAAGAGAGAGAAAGAACAAGAGTTTCAAGCTTCTCTCTACGAGTTACATCTCCATGTTGTTTGAATCAACACAAGCCAAGAACAAAGTTGTTCTCCTCGTCGAGGGCAACAAAATCTTACCGAGAAGCACGGATTTGGGTGAAGTTTCAAAGACGAGGCTTGGAGAAATCAACGGTTTAGGTGTGATTTGGGATTCTTGAAGCTTTCTACCATGGTTTTACGATTTAAGAGATAGGGTTTTCTCCCTAATTAGGTTTATTTCACCCTTAGGGTGATTATATGGAATTCGTAGGTGTTAGAGATGTATAACACTTATGTATTGTTGTTAATTTGATGAAATGGGTATTGAAATTGGGTAAAATCAATTCTAGCTTGAATTGGTAAATATAAATTGCTAGCTTGTAATTTCTTGGAAGATTGTGTTATATGGGAATGCTATGTGCTTATATTATGCCTTTGAGAATTAAGTGTGTTAATTGCATGAGATTATGTGACAACATGCTTGAAAATTATTGTTGAATAAAATGTTGATATATGTTTGATGATGTGTTGACATTGTGATGAAGTATGGTGATTATATGCCTATGATATAATTGGCCATGAGATATATTGAAATGGTTCATATGGCATTCATAACATAATGAACATGACTATAGTGTTGTAATTGTACATTACATTACATATGCACAGAGGCATCGAATTCATGGGCATAAGGCATAAGTGTGGGTGTATGTGCACGTTGGTCATGAAACACCACACTCGGTGAATAATGGGTGGGATCGGGAAAGTTGGATCAAAGATCCAGTTGAATCACATGTTTTGAATTGAAAATAGGGTTGGGGTTAGCAAGAAGGGCTAGGTTATCCCTCAGGTGTAAGACTCAGTTACGTTGGATAAGCACTCCATTGGTATCCAGTCCATAAAGTGTGTCGACGTATGCGGGGCCATTTGTAGAAGTCCATAAATGTCGTGTTAGTTAGGTGATCGTTGGTGGAGGTCTATAAATACCCACCCTAAGAAAGACCCAAGAGTTTAATGGTGCAGGCTTGGAATGTCTAGAGTAACATTCATGACATTTGCATGTGTTGAGGGAGCCAATGAAGGCTTGGGTTGATGTGCATGAGTGAGTCTCACCTCATTTCATGGCATGACATGGTGATTCCTATCATTGATTTACATATTCTTGATTGGAATGTTTGTTGTTTGTTGTATTGTGCATGTAAACATTTCATATTCATTTAGGTTGGGGAGTAGCCTCTTTAGGAAATATCCTATTGAATGTGGATCACCCTTTATGAGATAATATTTCAAGTGCGAGGTATACACCGGCGGACTGCTCTCGTTTGGGGTCCCAAGGATGAGAAAAAGCTGAGATAGGCATTATTCTTCTATCGGTAGATGTGGACTAGTAGGCAGCTTCGACTGGTAGGTTTAGCCGGTAGAACTTTTCCACTAGGGTTCTCCAACTACTAGAACGTCATTGTTCCTATCGATAGAAGAATTCTAGTGGGGTTTTTCTACTGGTAGAACATGGACTACTTCTACCAGTAGGTTTTCACAGATTCCACAAAAACAGAGGTCCGGTGCATAACTTCTACCGATAGGACTTTGACCACTTATATCGGTAGGTTTTCTTAAAACTTCAAATTTTTGAAATGTTTTACTAAGCTTTTGTACATTGATTTCTCTGGCTGAAAGAGGTTATATTAGATATTAATGACCATGAACTAATGTAAAAAGGACCACAAATGTGTGGGTCATGATCTCGGTTATGGGGATGCTATTGCCGTGAATTGTACAACATTCACGGGTACTTCTGCAAATTGAGGGGTGATCAATGCTTGATAAAGGACCCCCAGTTTTAGGGGCGTCACAGCTTGGTATCAGAGCCTAGGTATACAATTTACCTAGGGCTTAATGGGGCATTGGCCTAGACCATTGCATTCATTGTGCATTACATGTTATGTGCTTTAAATGCTACAAGTTATGTGTTATATGTTATGTGAATTATATGCATGGTCAAATGTGTATGGAAAAAAGACATTGGGGTTAGAGAACATAACCTTGGGGGTTGAAAAACAATGGAACAAGACGGTTCACAGTGTAAATGTCTACTAGTGATGGCACACGCTCTACAAGTGATACAAGGAGAGAAATCTCAATGTTTCAACTTTTATCCCTACTTTGTGATACTTAGTACTCTATCTCAATTTGACTTGTGTGTAGATGGCAAATAGTGGGAGAGAAAATTGAAATGGTCAAGGAGGTGGGTGCAGCAACAATCAACTGCCATCGACCTTTGACCAATAAGCCTTTATGGAGGCTATAGGTACGATGGCGACTACCTTTGCACAAACTGGCGCCAATGTGGGTCAAGGAGGCTCAAGTAACCTCCAAAAGTTCAAGGCACACAAGCCTCTAACTTGCATAGGAGGGGCGAATCCGATGGTGTCCGACTATTGGTTCCATGTAGTTGACACGATCCTAGAGGCTATAGAGATCACTTTCGATGCCACTAAGGTCATGTTATCTACATTCCAACAAAAAGGGGAAGCCTATTTGTGGTGCAATTGGGCAAAGGCCTCAAGGCACTTAGAGACAATGACATGGGGAGAGTTTCGGGAGCTCTTCACGGGCAACTTCTTTTCATCGGCTGTTCTACAAGCGAAAGCCAAGGAGTTCTTGGATTTGAAGCAGGGGAACATGAATGTGATGGAATACGTGACTAAGATCACCGAATTAGCCCATTTTGCCGATGACTATGTGGCCACAGACATGGGCAAAGTGATGAGGTTTGATGATGGCTTGAAATTGTTCATCTGATGCAAAATTGTAAACCACCGCCTACAAGATTTGGACTCTAAGACAACAATGGCCGTTAAGAGAGAGGTATATGACCCAAGAAGCATCCGGGAGATGGGTGCAAAGGACAAGAAGATGGAGGGACAATCCTTTTCTTCGAGTTTGAGAAAGAAGTATATGACTTCTACTTCGTAAGGACATGGTCACAACTATCAAGGCCAAGGCCAAGGTCGATCCTCCCAGGGTAGGGGAAACTTCAGAACCACCTACTAGGTAGGTCAGAGGACTTGTTACTTATGCCACCAACTAGGTTACATGAAACGGGATTGTCCTTAGAGGCAGGGATCCTAGGGTTATGAGATACCGCAATCCCAATCATCAATGGGGCAACCATAGACTCACTTCATTCCTCCCTACCCCACCATGGGCCAAGGACATCAATTTTGATTCCAGGGCACTATGTAGGCCCTTACTACTTCACGAGTGGGGACTCCGCAATCAAGCCAGATGGGCTAGGGAATGGGCTGAGGTTGAGGGCAGAGCATGTAGGCCAGTATACAACCAAGGGGTGAGTCTACGCCATCACACCTTAAACTGAGCCAGTCGATCAGTCAGTTATTTAGGGTACATATTTACTCTCTCACTTATGGGCAATGTTATTATTTGACTCTGGTGCATCACATTTATTCATATCTACATCATGTGTGAGGGATTTGGGCTTAGGGTTGAGACCTTGGAAGAGCCATTGCATATGAGTTCACCCATAGGAGCTAGGGTATGTGTTAACTAGATATATCGGGATTGTGAGTTGGAGATCTCAGGGATTCTACTCACTGTGGACCTTAGGGTCATGGACATGTCAAAATTTGTTGGCATCCTAAGGATGGATTAGTTGGCAGCACACCGAGTCATCATTGATTGTGATCAAAAGAGGGTCACTATTTATACACCAAAGGGTGTTTGTTTTAAGTTTCAGGGGAGAAAAATGATATTTTACCCTTGGTAGTATATGATTCCTATTGCCATGGAAGTTAATAGGTTGGCTTGTGAGCCTTACCCTAGAGGATAAGGTGAGACAGAGGTTGGGTCTACCTCAGGTGGTTTGTGAATATCAGGATGTTTTTCCCTATGAACTACCGGGATTACCTCAACATAGGGATGTAGACTTCACTATTGAGTTACACCCTGGTACATTGCCTATTTTTATGACTCCACATAGAATGGCACTTGTAGAGTTGCTAGAACTCAAGGTCCAGTTGTAAGAATTGATGGACAAGTGTTTCATTAGATCGAGTACATCACCTTGGGGTGCTTCGGTGTTATTTGCCAAGAAGAAGGACAAGACCCTTTGGCTATGTATAGACTATTGGCAATTGAATCAGCTTACTATCAATAATAGATACCTTTTGCTGCGAATTGATGATTTATTTGATCAGCTAAGAAGGGTGCGGGTCTACTTCAAGATAAATCTACGCACATGATACTAGCAGTTGAGGAATAGGTAGGCGGATATCCCTAAGACGGCGTTTAGGACGCAGTATGGGCATTTCAAATTTACAATTATGCCTTTTGGATTAATGAATGCCGTAGTGGCATTCATGGATCTCATGCATAGGGTATTCTAACCCTATCTAGATTAGTTCACCGTGGTCTTTAGTAACGACATTTTGATATACTCCATGTCTAAGGAGGAGCATGAGAGTCACTTGAGGGTTGTTCTCTAAACCTTGAGAGATCATTAGTGGTATGCCAAGTTCAGCAAGTGTGAATTTTGACTAATGGAGGTGAAATTTTTGAGACACGTGGTGTCGGTTTTGGGTGTATCCGTGGACCTAGAGAAGGTTGAGGCAGTTATGAGTTGGGAGAGGTCGAAGTCATTCTTGAAGATACGCAGTGTCTTAGGATTGATAGAGTCTTACATGAGGTTCATTAAGGACTTCTCCTAACTAGCTGCACCTATGACTAAGTTGACTCGAAAGGAGGTTAGGTTTCAGTGGGATGACTCGTGTGAGAAAGCATTCCAAGAGTTAAAGAGGAGGCTTACTTCAGCTCCTATTCTAGTAGTTCCGAAAAAGGGATAGAGGTACATTGTGTATTATGATGCCTCTAAAGACGGGCTCGAGTGTGTGTTGATGTAGTCCAAGAGAGTGGTAGCTTATGGTTCTCGACAATTAAAGAGTCACAACCAGAATTACCCCACGTACGACATGGAGTTGGCAGCCATTGTCACAGGAGTCTGAGCGATTTAAGGTGTTTTCAAACCACAGGAGTCTGAAATACATCTATACTCAATGGGACCTCAACATGAGGTAACGCATGTGGATGAAGTACTTGGAGGACTACGAATTCACTTTGCATTACCATCCCGGTATAGCAAATGTAGTGGCTGATGCAGTCAACCAGAAGTCAAGGGGAGTCCTAGCTGGCGTGGTTTCGCAGGAGTGGTTGATACTCGAGACTATGGGACAGTTCGAGCTACACTATAGGGGTCAAGCTCAGGGCACTTTGGGGAGTTTTGTGGCTATGCCTTCCCTACTGAGCAGAGTGATCGAGTCCCATGGGCAAGACACAAAGATATTATCCATCAGGGACTGGTACAGTCGAGTACAGGTGATGAGGGTTGGGCCATTCACGCGAATGGTAGTCTTTGGTATAGGGGAAGGGGTTGTGGTTCCCCAATCTGCAAATTTGAGAGAGGAGATCCTTAGGGAGTTCCATTGCTACCATTTTGTTGTACATCGAGGTGGCACGAAGTTATACCATGATTTTCGCCGCTAGTACTATTAGAGTGGGATGAAGTGGATTGTTAATGACTTTGTTAATCAATGTCTCACGTGTCAATAGGTCAAGGCTGAGCACCAAAGATCTGCAGGTTTGCTCCATCCTTTGGAGGTGACTGAGTGAAAGTGAGAGCATATCACAATTGATTTGTGACCCACTTGCCATGGACATTGCAGGGGCATGATGTGGTGTGGGTGGTCGTGAACTGGCTTACCAAGTTGGCACACTTTTTGGTAGTGTGGATGACCTTTACACTAGAATTATGTAGGTTGTATGTATAGGAGATAGTCTAGTTACATGGGGTGCCCGTACCTATATTATTGGATCAGGATCCCTGATGAGCACATAATATTTCATATTTGACAGCCTCATTACATGCATTTTAACTTAACTTTGCATTTAATTAATTAGAGTTCGTCGAGTTTATGAATAATGTTGAATCTTGTGGTTGCAAGTAATTATAGCTTAAATGATGGATTTTAGAACCTTGCAAGTACATGTGGATGTGTGGTGAAGACATGGACACATTACATGAGGATTTGGAGGCTTAAAAGTGAAATAAATCAAGGAGGTATCAGTGCTTGGTAACATAGGCACCCGCACCATTTGATTGTAGTTTCTCGATTTTCCTCCTTTTCAACCATGATCCACTCTGAATCTGAAAAAGTTAAAACATAAAAGTTGTAGATATGGATGTCCTCTATATTGTGTCAAATTTTTAGCTTAAATCGGATAGTTGGATCAAAAGTTATGATAATTCTATGAAAACTGGCCCAGAACAGGCAAGGTACCTAAAAGACCTGCTGGTAATTTTTACTCGAGTAGCCAAAACCTACCGGTAGAACAACCAAAACCTACCGGTAGGTTTTGCCTAGAATGCCTGCAACTCATGCTTCACTTGCTTGGGGTCCCACCATTGATTCTCCCAATTGTCCCTTGACATTCCTTACACATTTACATGCCTCCTACACCCTAGTTGAAGACTTTGGAGGCAATGGCATTAATGGGGATGGGAGAGAAGGGGGCAGCCATGATGGTTGCAGGCTAAGCTCCTCCTAGCCTGTCCAATGCATCGAATCACCTCCCATTGATGGGAGTCTGCTCTCACAGGCTAGGGGAGCCTCATGGATGAAAATGCATCACTTCTTCACAATATATTCAGCATTCCACAAGATTTTGAAGGGTGGCTACCTAAGCTTAGGAGTAGTTCAAGGAGGAAGATGATGAATAGTGCTAGAGAGATAAAATTTATGTTTCTATATTTTCTTCACCCATTTCATTATAGTAAGTTGTAGTTCGCCTGTAATCTTTATTTCTTGCGTTGTAATCTCTTTTAATTCTAGTGTAATCAAGTTTAATTCAAATGTTCTTGCACTTTTATTTTTTTGCTGGGTTTTCCTTTCAAGCTTTAGTTATGTTTATGAAATGAATTCTTCTTTGTAGTCTACTTCCTTTTAGCATTAATACAAGTTTTAAATTTCATTTTAATACCATGTCTCTTTTCATATTGTATGTCTCTCCTTTTAGCATGAGTAGCTAGATTTTTAGTTGGCTAATCCAAGGTAGACCTCCTATTGGGTATGCCATTTCAACTCATTTTCTTTCCTTATCTCGGTGTATGATGGTTCAGTTTTGACTGGATTGAGTGTGGACATGATTGTGAGTCTTTGATATCGGATAGGCTTGTCACAAGTTATGCTTGGGCCCTCACTTCCATCTTATCCCTCGCTTCCCACGAATCAATCGTTCATTTATAAACCATTAGAGGAAGGTTTCGAGTTGACTTTGGCATTCCCATTGGAGTGAACCCTTCAAATTAGCCAACACTTGTTTTCATTCCATTTTCATCACAACTTCACTCATACAACTCAAACTAAAAGATTTTACACTTTCCCTCCATCTTCACCAAAATCACTTTCAACATAATTCCCTTCCTTCCGTGAGGAGATGACCTTGGAATACTCATTCCAAGTAAAACACGACATTCAAAAGTCTATCTACGCTTGGGGAGCACTTTTGTTCACACACTTCGCATTTCATTCATTCCACCATTATTCCGTTGCCCCATTTCTCACATCATTCTGGGGGAGAGTGACACTCCTCTACATTCATAAGCCACATAGACATTTGAGGGTGACGTGTGGAGATTAGGGAATACAACATAAATAACCAAGCAATCCCAAGTTTATGACCCATTTTTGGGAGAGTTTCCAACGGGCCATGGGGACACAATTGATGACGAGCACCACTTTACATTGCTAGGCAGATGGTCAGTCAGAGAGGATCATCTAGACATTAGAGGACATGCTTCAGGCATGTGTCTTGGATCTCAAAGATAGCTGAGAAGAGCACTTAACCTTAGTGGAGGTTGCCTACAACAATAATTATCAGGCGAGTATCAGGCGAGCATACATATGGCACCCTATGAGATACCTTATGGGAGGCCTTTCCGTTCTCTAGTTTGTTGGATAGAGTTTGGACAGAGACTCTCTATGGGTCTGGATTTGGTTAGAGATAACTCAAAGAATGATGAGAACCAAGGTGGGCTTGCTCTTAAAGATTCTTTGCATGTCCATATGGGCCAATTCCAAGATCAAGAGCCAGGAAGATCAAGGATGCAATGCAAGGATTGGTGCGATCCACCTGGGATGAAGCTAGCAAGAGCCCAACACTCAAGATGAGCTCGAAAGAAGGAGAACCAATTTTGATCCACTTGATGGAAGCTGTGGAAGGCATGAAGACATGACTTAGAGATAGGGCCTTTTGTTGTTAAGGCTTTCAATTTGTTTAAAGGAATTTTATTATTAGTTTATAATAAGTGGGTTTGAGGATGCCTAGCTGACATATGTCTTATTATTTTATTTGAACTAGGGTTTAGAATAAGTTACTGTAGCATGGTACTATTTATGCTATAGTACTATGACACTATTCACTCAAGGGCATTTTTGTGAGAAAGGGTCACAAATTTTAGTCTTTATTTATTCCTATTTAGATTAGGATTTGTTTCCTTAGTAGATTAGGATTTGTTTCCTTGTAATGACCAGCCTAATAAATAGGCGTTTAATCATTGAAAAAGGGGAGACAATATATTGAGTTTTAATCGTGAGTTGAGTTGAGTTTACTCTGCTTGTTCTTGATTGAACTTCTAAACTTATCAAAGGTAAATCACAACCTTTGTGGCGTTCCTCCTCGTAATTTGGGTTCTTGAGATGGGTTCTTCAACGAGTCTAGATTTCATTGATTATCTCCCCTTTTTCAGTGATTAAATGCCTATTTATAAGGCTAGTCATTACAAGGAAACAAATCATAATCTACTAAGGAAAAAAATCCTAATCTAAATAGGAATAAATAAAGACTAAATATGGTGACCCTTTCTCTAAAAAATTCCCTTGAGTGAATAGTATCATGGTACTATAGCATGAATAGTACCATGCTACAATAACTTATTCTAAACCCTAGTTCAAATAAAATAATAAGACATGTGGGCTAGGCATCCTCAAACCCACTTATTCTAAACTAATAATAAAAATCCTTTATGTAAATTGAAAGCCTTAACAACAAAAGGCTCTATCTCTAAGTCATGTCTTCATGTCTTCCACAGCTTGGATCAAGTTGATCAAAATTAGTTCTCCTTTTTTCAAGCCCATCTTGAGTGTTGGGCTTTTGCTAGCTTCATCCCAGGTGGATTACACAAATCCTTGCATTGCTTCCCTGATCTTCCTAGCTCTTGATCTTGTAATTGACCCATCTGGACATGCAAAGGATCTTTAAGAGTAAGCCCACCTTGGTTCTCATCAGAGAAGATGGACTTGATATGAAAGCGCCTTCTCATAGCTCAAAGCTAGCAGAAGAGCTATGCTGACAGACGATGGTGACCTCTGGAGTTGGGGGTAGGAGACCATACTTTTTTGAAAGTAATACCTAAGAGCGGAATGGTCAGATTCAGGAAGTGGGAGAAGTTGTCGCCGAAGTATATTGGGCCCTTTGAGGTACTCGAGAGGGTTGGTAAAGTTGCTTACCGGTTGGCAATATTGCCAAATTTATCAGGTATTCCTGCGGTGTACCCTGTCTCCATGCTCCATAAGTACACTCTAGATCTGACATATGTGGTGGATTGGGGTGACTTAATTGTTGATGTGGTTGGGGGACCTTCGAGGAAGGACCAGTGCATATCATGGATAGTCGAGAGCAGGTTTTGCGAGACAAGATTATGAGGCTGGTGAAGGTGCTATGGTAGCACTAAGGTGTAGAGTAAGCGACATGGGAGCTTGAGGATACTACATGTACCATTTATTCGTTCTTGTTCAAGGATGGAGGTATAATCTTATAGTCATTTGGCATTATATGACTGTTGTGTATGCATGTGGTTGAATGTGCACGTGTGTGTGAATTTCGAGGACAAATTTTTTTTTAGGGGGGAAGAATATAAAACCCAGTTAAATTTAAACTTTTTATGAAAAAGGGCAAAAAGATAACTTTCTATGGCAGTATGGGTCAAAAATCCAATTTTTTTCTAGAACTCGGATGATGACACTGACCTCATAGTTGGATGCGTCTCGCGAAGTCCAGCTACCCCGTTAATTTTCGTCAAATTCTGAGACAGTAGGGTTTTTTGTGTTTTACGAGGCGACCGGGTGTCAGGTGACCTCATAAACAAGCCACAGGAATAAAATTTCAAAAAATTGATGATAATTTAAATCTATTTCATATAAAAATATTTTGAACTTGAACCAAGGCAAAATTCAATTGATTCGGTTCAAAACTGGACCCAGGAAATAAGAACATGCAGCAAAATGAGGACAAAGTATTTGGAGAGTATAAAAGGAGAAGAAAATCTGATTTTCTTCCCCAATTCTTAGCCTTTTACCTGTTAGAAAAGAGAGAGGAAGAAGAGAGAGAAAGAGAAAGGGTTTCAAGCCTTCTTTCCATGATCTATACCTCCACGTTACTCGAATTAACACAAGCCAAGAACAAAAGCTGTTCTCCTCATCAAGGGCTATAAAACCATACCAAGAAGCACGGATTTGGATGAAGTTTCAAAGACGGGACTTGGAGAAATCAATGGTTTAGGCATGATTTGGGATTCTTGAAGCTTTCTACCTTGGGTTTACGCTTCAAGAGGTATGGTATTCTCCCTAATTAGGTTTATTTCCAACCTAGAGTGATTATATGGAATGGGTAAGTGTTAGAGATGTATAACACTTATTGTTGTTAATTTGATAAAATGGGTATTGGAATTGGGTGAAATTAATTCTAGCTTGAATTGATAAATAAGAATTGCTAGATTGTAATTTCTGGGAAGATTTTGCTATATGGGCATGCTATGTGTTTATATTATGCCTTGGAAAATTAAGTGTGTTAATTGCATGAAAATATGTGACAACATGCTTAGAAATTATTGTTGAATAAAATGTTGATATATGCTTGATGATGTGTTGACATTGTGATGACGTATGGTGATTATATGCTTGTGATATAATTGGCCATGGGATATGTTAAAATGGTTCATATGACATTCATAACATAATGAACATGGCTATAGTGTTGCAATTGTACATTACATTGCATATGCACGGAGGCATCGTATTCATGGGCATAAGGCATAAGCATGGGTGTGTGTGTATGGTTGTCATCAAACACCACACTTGGTGAATGATGGGTGGGCTCAAAAAATTTGGATCGAAGATCCGACTGAGTTGCACATTTTGCATTGAAAACAGGGTTGGGGTTAGCAAGAAGGGCTTCACTATGCCTCGGGGGTAAGATCCGGTTATTTCGGATACACACTCCATCGGTATCAAGTCCAAAAAGTGTGTCGACGTATACTGGACCGTTGGTGGAAGTCCATAAATGCCATGTCAGTTGGATGACCTTTGGTGGAAGTCCATGAATACCCACCCCAAGAAAGACCTGGGAATTTAATGGTCATTGGATGTGTAACATCAATGGTGGGGCCTTGGAATTCCTGGAGTAACATGCATGCCATTTGCATGAGTTGAGGGAACCAGTGAAGGCCCGAGTTAATGTGCATGGGTGAGTCTCACCTCATTTCATGGCATGACATGGTGATTCCTATCATTGAATTGCATATTCTTGATTGGAATGTTTGTTGTTTGTTGTATTGTGCATATGAACATTTTATATGCATCTAGGTTGGGGAGTAGCCTCTTTAGGAGACATCCTATTGAGCGTGGCACACCCTTTATGGAACAATATTTCAGGTGCGGGGTACACCCCGGCGGATCAAAGATGAAGAAAAGATGAGATGTGGCTTTATTTTGAGTTTTTTTGTAAAATCATTATGTAAACTTAGTTTTGACATGTAATTATATGAAAATGACTGAAATTGAACTTGTACGAACATTATTTTATGTGAAAACTTCACTATCCATGTGTTGTGTTGATATGCAATGGATTTGAATCGATTAGAAATCAAAAATGAATGAAATGGGAAATTCTAGGTGCACTACCGGTAGGAAGTTGAGCACTTGTACAAGTACATGTAGACTAGTAGGCAACTTCTACCGGTAGGTTTAGCTAGTATAACTTTTCCAGTAGGGTTCTCCTACTGGTAGAATGTCATTGTTCCTACCAGTAGAAGAATTCTAGTAGGCTTTTTCTACCAGTAGAACATGGACTTCTTCTACCATTAGGTTTCTTTAGATTTCCTAAAAGTAGAGGTCCAGTGCACAACTTCTACCGGTAGGACTTTGACCACCTGTACCGGTAGGTTTTCTTAAAACTTCAAATTTTTGAAATGTTTTACTAAGCTCTTAGACATTAATTTGTGTTGCTCAAAGAGGTTATATTGGACATTAATGACATCGAACTAATGTATAAAGGACCACGAATGTGTGGGTCTTGATCCCAGTTAAGGGGATGCTATTGACATGATGTCGGGTTGTACGACATTCACGGGTACTTCTGTGGGTTGAGGAGTCATCAACGGTTGATAAAGGACCCTAGGTTTTAGGAGCATCACAAAGTTGATATCCATGGGCTTTTTGAACACATTCTCAAAACATTGGAGCACAAAACCTGAGGGGACTTGGATGAATAGGACCATCCAGACGCAACAATCACTAGTTGAATGCAATGATTGGGAAGTCAAAAGTTAGATTTTTCACTTACTAAACCAAAGTCAAAATTGAAGACGAAAAGCACTATCCAAATGCAAGCCCTAAGGATGCCAATTCTAGAGGATTTTAATTGTTCGGACACGATACTTACCGTTTGAACCCAAATTTAACTATACAAGCTTCAACCGTTTGTACAAGGCTATCATTGTTCAGAAGCGACTGAAGTTTTAAGAATTCTAGTGACCTTTCACTGTCCAGATGCAGTAAGTGTCATATGTGATCAACCCTAAAATGCTGCATTATTAATAAAAGGTTAAGGGTTAGTTGTGTTAATTAAATAAGTAAAGAGTTAAAATTTAAAGGATATTGATACTAATTGGAGAAAATATGTTATTTTGCAATGGTAGGGTCTTGAAGAGCGAAATCAAAAAGTTGAAGGGATAAAGTGAAAAAAGGAACATTGACACAATACTATCAGCATTCGGACGGGCTTGCACCATCCAAATGGGGGGGGGCCCAGCATTAGTAGAAGATACCAAGAAAAAAGCTACCGAAGTCTAGTGCAAGAGCACCGTCTAGACAGTGGAAGTTGGCGTCCAGACCATGGTGAAACTGACTTACCTCTTTCTCTCCCATTGGTAAACTGTGGCAGTGGTTGAATTTGATTGGCCCATTGTGGAAGCTACCACCCAATTTGCTCCTATAAATACCCTTTCCTACTAGTTTTTCATAGCATTCTTCAGTTATAGTTTAAGGCTTTCCTAGTCTATTCTCTCTCCAACATTTCCTGAAGACCTCTTCCTACTTGGAAGGTTAAACCTCTTTCACGTTTCCTAGCCTTGCCTAGGCAAAGGAAGGGTGGTGGTGTTTCAATCTAACCTCAGGGAAAAGTTAGGAACTTTATTTTGTATTATTGTTTTGTATTGCACTTCCAATCTTACTTGGTGGAATGAAGACCACCCAATTTTCTAGATTGTCTATGACTATGAAGAGTGGGTAGTTTTTCGTTAGATCTTTAGGGAGAGGCAAATGACTTGTGTAACATTGCTTGAGTTACAATAATTGCATTTTTAGTTTATACTTTATTGTTATCACTCTCCCTTAATTGATGGATTGTACTTTCCTTTAATGTTTTATACTTTATATTCCTAATGTGTAACCTAGGTTATGCTCATGGTTCATGCAAGTACAGAACTAGGTTTTGTTATTATTTTCATTCCCTCTTTTTAATATTATGTGCTTCATATATGATTTAATGAATTACTAAGCTAGGTTTTATGTGAAAATGGGAGACTGGAAATAGATGAGTTAAGTCTTGCTATATCCAATACTTTTGATTCCATGCATAATTCGAAGGTATGTTTTTCATTAAACCATAAACCTTCTGATCAATTATCAAAGTGAACTTTTGAACGATTGTATACCTTTAGGTTTGCTAAGGTAATTGGTTGTGGTATGGTGCATATATCTTTTGATAAACCTAATGGTTGTTGTGGTATGGTTTTATATTAAAGGCCTTCCAATTATCTTACCATTAATTTGGGGGTTAATTGTGGCATGGTACCAATATCATAAACTTAAGCAATGGCATGCATGCCCCAATCCCCTAACTAAAGAATGCCTTTTTCCATTTGATACAAACTCTTGTTTTTAAGCAAGTTATTCTCAAATCACTAAGCTCACATTACAATCTTTTTCTAGGTTTCATTCACTTTTTTTGGTTTGAAGTTTCCAATAGATACCTCCCTGTGGAATTGACCTCGGACTTCACCAAGAATATTACAACTTGACCACTAATACTTGGGTGTGTGCGATAAAGACCAAGACAATTTTTTTGTGCGTGGCCGGGGAGTTGCAATAGGTTGTGCAAGTAGAGAAAGGGAAGTTGCCTACATTGTGTTATATGTATATATTGCTTCATTTATCATCTTATCATTTTTGTTTATGTTTGTCGAGTCAGTAGGGTCTATAAATCATTCTAGTTCATCATCATCATCACAAGCATCCACAGATTCATTTGAATTAAACATGGTTGAAAATAATCAAAGAGATCAAGAGGTGGTTCAGAATGCGAGGCATTTGAGATAATATTTGCATCCCACACGCACTAGTGTTCCCTCATGTTTTGTTTTTCCCACAAATGCTCCAAATTATAACATCAAACCCGGGACAATATAGCTTTTATCACAGATTCATGGTCTTGAGTCTGAAAATCCCTATTTGTATATGAAAGATTTTGAGGAAGTTTGTGGTGCATCCTAGATAATTCAAAAATGGCCCAATTGAAATTTTGTCCTTTTTCTTTTAAAGATAAAGCTAAACAATGGATAAATTTTTGAAACTCAATCCATTCCAAGTTGGCAAGTCCTACAAACTAAATTTGTTAACAAATTGTTCCCTATCTACATAACCAATACATTGAGACGCAAAATCATGAATTTCTCTGTGAAAGTGGGAGAAAATTTTTACTAGTGTTAATAGAGATTTAATGACCTTCTCCATGCCTACTCAAATTATGCATTTGAAATTAGACCCTAGTTGGTTTCTTTTTTGTTATGCCCTTTCCTCTGCATTGCGTCAATTTGTAGAAATAATGGCTTAAAGAGAGTTCATGGGGAAGAACCCCAATGAGGCATTTGAGATTTTTTAAACCATTTTTGAGAGTTCTCAAATGTGGGACTCGGCCTAAGCAAACATTGTTGAAACCAGACCATCCTTATCCCAGGGAGGGAAATATGTGTTGATAGAGGAAAATGACCTAAAGGCCAGAATTACTACTTTGTCTTGAAAGCTAGATTCTCTAGAGATGAAAAAGGTCAATGAAGTTCTGTTGTGTCTCCTACTGACCAATTCTGTGGAATTTGTGCTTTGCTAGGACATCCCACGAAGGAGTGTCAAACCATCCCAGCATTTAAGGAAGTCTTGATGGAACAGTCCAATGTCATTTCTAACTTTAACAAGTCTTATTACAATCCATATTTTGAGACTTATAATATAGGGTAGTGGAATCACTTGAATTTTAGTTGGAGGAACACACAACCTGTGAATTAGCAACAAGGTCCACCTCCACCATAACCTTAGACCCAACAACCCTATCCACCTTACTAGCCCCCGCACAAAAGAAGTTTGGAAGATACCATGAATCAGTTCATTCAAAGTTAGATGAGTTTCAATACTCATTCTACTCATGTATTCAATGACTTTAAGGTCCAAACATCACAAACCATTGATGACATCAAAAGTCACATAGCTAAGTTGACCTAGTCTTTAAGCACAAAGGAGAATGGAAAATTCCCTTTTCAACCTAAGCCTCTAGAAGGTTAAACTTATGCTAATGTTTCATCATCTGAATCTTCTCAGGTCCAAGTCCAAGAAATTACCAATTGAGGAGTGGTAAAGTGATTGACAAGACCATGACAGCCAAAATCCTTGATCTAGTAGTGGAGTCAATCCCTAAAATTTATAAGTTGTTTAAGCAAGTGAAGATTAAGATCCCCCGATTGGATGTAATCGAGCAAGTCCCATCATATGCTAAGTTTTTCAAAAACCTGTACATAGTGAATAGAAGGATCAATGTATAGAAAAGATCATTTTTGAATGAACAGGCTAGTGTTATCATTTAGCACAAGGCCCCTCTGAAGTACAACGATCCTAGGAGTCTCACAGTCTCATGCATTATATGAAACTTAAGGATTGAGCAAGTTTTGCTTAATCTTGGAGCAAGTGTCAATGTACTCACGTATACAGTATATGAGTGTTAGGGTTGGGTGAGTTGAAACCAACAAATGTCACATTGCAGTTGGCTAAACGGTTTGTGAAAATTCCACGAGGACTTTTTTAGGATGTTCTTGTTCAAGTTGATAAATTCTATTTTATTATGGATTTTTTTTTTTTGTATACACAACAAATTTTGCATGCCACTACTCAAATTCTTGTCATTTTTGGACGACCATTTCTAGCCACATCAAATGCATTAATCAATTGTCAGAATTGTGTCAGGAAACTTTCATTTGGAACTATGATCAATGAATTGAATATCTTTAATGTGATAAAGCACCCAGGTGAGGACAGAGAAAGTTGTGAGGTGGACATAGTTGACTAGATTTTGGTGCAGAAATTCAACACTTCATGTTTTTACCCTCTATAAGTCTATTTGATTAATTATGTTCAAGATAGTGGGAATTGCAATGTTGATTTTTATGCTAATTTATTAAATTCTTCGCAGTAGTTATCTGGAGATGTAAGAGACTTGAGCAAGACTAAGTTTGTTGAATGAAACAAGCCCCAACTAAAACTGGGCACTAACCCTAATTTGGAACTCAAGCCCAATTGATCCTTCTCCCAAGCACTTCTTATATATAGTAGTTAGAATTTTTATTTTATTTTTTTTTTTTTATTTTGTGGAACTTACTTCTTTTTGTATAGTTCTTTTGATGTTTTGTAGTGAGTGGTTTCTCTGTAAGGAATTCAACACCAAGTCGTACACTTGATTGACTATATTGGATTAAGAATGGGCAAAGTAAGGATTTTCTTGAGACGTCATCTTATTCTAGTTCAATGTTTACAAGATATGTGTGGTGTGAGCAAGGAGGCACCATAAAATCCCAGTTGATGATCAGACTGAAAGGCAAATTCTACTAAGCCTGGAGACTAGGACGATTGAGTTCGAGACCAACTAGAGAGAGATAGTGACTACTTAGTAGGAGATTTTGGGACGTTTGAAGAAAGAGCATTGCCCTGGACCGTCATCGTCAACATATGCTTGGCTAGGCACTTTTGGATCAACTATCTCTCTATCTCTAGACTATCACTTTCAGTTGCTGCATCATTTTCATACTTTGGATGTTGTTTTGGTTTAACTTTACATAGCTGTGGTTTTTCAATTTCAGTTAGTTATGTTTTTTGGATTTTGAGTAGGACTACTTTGATATATCACAGTTGATCAGTTTGAGTTATATTTTAACTACAAAACTTTTGGATGTTAGGATAAAATATTTCATGGAGATCATTATGAAATTATTTTAGCTTTTTTGTCAGTTGGAATGTATAACTCTTGCTACCCTATAGGGGAATTTCATATGTTAATTGTGTGCCATCCCTACATTTTTATTTGAAACTTACCATTTTGTGCATGATATGAATTGTTATCTTCAAAAAACTTTTGGAATAACATGATTCTTTAAAAGCTTACGTGCATAGTGGAGATGTAAAACCCAGGTGCAGTTTTGAGTCTATCTTCTTTGGAGAGATTTTGAACAATTAGTCAAATAAGAATTTCAATTAAGCATTGATCCTTGAATAATCTCATTATTTTGATTTGATTAGCACTTGTTAAATAATATGTTAACAATACCCTTTGCAATTTCATTTAAGAATTATGCATGCAATACATTCTAAAAAATGATCTTAGGCCATTTGTGATTATTATTTGAGCCTTGTCAATTTATTTTACAAAATTATCTCTATTAAGCCATGATTGAGCCTGAAAATAAAAAAAAATTACTTTAAATCCACATTTTTTCCAAGCTAGTGAAAATGTATATATGCCTACCCTGACTATCTAATTTTCTTGCATACTCTCTTAAAAGAAGGTTATATGGAGGGAGAAAAAAGAAAAAGTAAAGGATGTGGGTTGAGAAAAAGAAAAAGCTGAAAAATAGAGAAGAAAAGGAAATGAGGAAAGAGCAAAGAAATAAAGAATTGCGAAAGAAACAAATCAAGCAAGTGAGTTATGAATGGAAAAGAAAAAGAAAAGAAATGGAAGGGGTGAGTTATTCAAAGACAAAAATAAAGAAAATGTGCAAAATTACAATACAATTAGAGAGTCCTTTTTGAATTCATATTATCCATAATTTCATTAACCACTTACCCCCGGCCACAGTACAACCATAAGTAAGTTCTCTGTGATTCCAAGATGTGTTTGCGTGAGTGATTATGTTTCATCTAATGCATGGGGGATGTCGAAAATATTGCTTAATTTAGTGTTGATATTTGCTCATGAGATTATGCCGAAGTCTAGTTCTATTCTAAAACCGTTTGTTGATTTTTACATGTGAAATATTTTGTTTTGATTTACAATATTCATATCACATGTGGATTTTGATTAATAAGTCACGAAAGTTTAAGTGTGTTATTTGTTGAATTTTGATTATCTGAAATAAGAGTTGTGTTATTCCCTAGATTTTTGAATCGTAAAGCATCACACAAAAACACATACACACATACGCACACTATGACACACCAAAATCTAGGGGTCCTTTCTCAACCCGTTGCTCACCCATCAACTCACAAAAGTACACGTGAAGGCTGTATAACCCGACAACACGTCATCACATCCCCTTCACCGGGATTGTAACCCATACAGAGTTTGGGTAGAGTCTCCTAGTGCCGGAGCACTCCCAAATGCTTATCCTGTGCACATATCAACCACTTGACCATTTGAAGGACCATCCCCATCAATTAGAACGTTATGTTTGACCAATTACAACATCCCAATAAGAGGGATCAAGATCTGAAGGCTTGACATAATTATATTGAAAATTTGAAAATTTTTGGAAGAGGTACTAGTACAACGTGTACATGGTACCGGTACTTGAGCCTTCTGTCTACCAAGTCTTCTCATTTTCTAGGTACCAGTACTTAATCATCTAGGTATTAGTACCTGACCCCACTGTTTGCTAGGTATTGATACCTATATGTCATCGCACCAATACTTGAGCCCACTGTCCAACGAAGTACCGATGCCTGAAGCTTTTGTATCGGTACCTGAGCCCACTCTAATCTAGGTATGGGTACCCGTAAGTCTAGGTACTAATACTTGCCCCATCCATCAGCGTGGTACTGGTACTTAAGCACTTAGGTACTAGTACTTGGGCCTAAATTTCGCCAATTCTTTCCGATCTTTAACCTTTAACCATTCAATCTCTTCACAAACACATATATACATTCATTAACACAAATTTATAGTCCATAAGAGTCAATTACAAAAAATTTTACACAATATTACAAGTCCAAAATGAATTACAGCATTGTTTTTACAAAATGTAAATTAATAGCAACATTTTGGCTTCTACTCAACAAAGACCCATGTGAGGGGCCGTCTACCGGCACCGCTCCTGCACATGAAATGTTGTTCCCATAGAGGGTGAGTCATGATCAATAGGCTATCTCCTAAAGAGACTACTCACCAACCTAGATGCATATGAAATGTTCACAATAAATTTCAAAATCAATCAAACATCCACTCATGAATATACAACTGATAAATAGATTTCCACAAAGCCATGCCATGTCATGAGGTGATACTCACACAGGAAACACAATCCAAACCCTCCACGAGCTCCCATAACACATGCAATGTCATGCATATGCATCCAGGCATTCCAAGTCCCCGCCATTGATGTTGAACATCCAATAACCATTTTACAAAGTTTCGGGTCTTTCTTGGGGTAAGTATTTATGGACTTCCATCAACGGGTACCCAACCGATACAACATCTATAGATCTCTACCAATGGCTCCGCATACGCCGACACAATTATGGGTTAAATACAAACACAGTGCATATCCAAAATTTCTAGGTCTTGCACTCGAGGGAGAATTTAGTCTATCTTGCTAACCCTGTCCCTTGTTTTCCATACAACCCATTGATTGATGTTTTTCGTTGTAGTATCCTAACCTCTAAACATCATCCCTCAATGTGTTTATAGTGTATTTATGAAGGGGAGTGTCACTCTCCCTTGGAATGATGTCAAAAGAAACGGCAACGGAAAGGTGAATAAAATGAATGAAGATGTCTATGTATGGAATGAACAAAAATTCTCCCCAAGCGCAGAGAGACTTTTACTTGTCATGTTTTACTTGAAATCATATTCCAAGGTCGTCTCCTCAGGGAAAGAGGTGAATCGTGTAGAAGGTGATTTTGTGCAAAAAGGAAAAAGTGTAAAATCTTTTGTTGGTTGAAGTTTGGGTTGTGATGAAAATGAAATGGGAAATAAGTGTTGGCTAATCCATAAGGTTCACTCCAATGGGAATGTCAAGTCAACTCGAATCCTTCCTCCAATATAGCATAAATGTACAATTGAGGATCCAAGCATAACCCGTGACAAGTCTACAGGATATCAAAGACTCACAATCTCGTTCACCCTCAACCTAGTGAAACTGAACCATCATACTCTGAGAGGAGGAAAGAAAATGAGTTGAAATGGCATACACAAGTGGAGGTCTCCCTTGGATTGGCCAACTAAAAAGTTTAGCTACTCATGCTTAAGGTAAAGACAACAATGTAATGAGAAGACATTATAAAGAAATGAAGATTGGAGCTAAGTTAATTCAAGAAAGCATAAAGTAAAAGAGAGTTCATTGAATACCCATTTTAAAACTAAGGAAATGAAGAACTTGAATGCATTAATGGTGACGGTTTGAAATGAAGACTAAACTTGAAAACAACTAGCAATAAATGGCATTAAAGACTTCAAACAAAGTTTAGGAGATCCTTACAAGAAATTACAAGACAATGTATTGAAGAAAATGTAAAAATTTCAACTTCTCTCTCCAACACTATTCATCTTCTTCTTGGACTCTCTCTCTATATCCCAATGTATATCTTCAACAATGGTGTATGAAGGAGTCTTGAGCTTCCAAAAAACATACATGGCTGTTCTTTGTAGCTTTGTGATGTGATTCCCATCATAGGGAGCTAAAAGGATGGGTTGGTGCTAGCTTGGACAAGCCTCCTCTTTCTCTATTGCCATGCTTCTTCTCTCACCTCCTCATTATTGCACAAACATCTAAAGTCCAAGTAGGGGCGAGCGAGGCCTTCTAGAAATGTAAGAAATGTCAGGGGACTTGTTGGAGAAGTGTAAGTGGGACCACCAAATGGCAGAGCTTGAGTTACAGGCTATTTGAGCAATCTAGGCAAAACCTTCCGAAAGGTCGACAGAAAACTTTCGGAAGGTTTGTGCAAGAACAGTTAAATGAAGAAGTCAATAGAAAAAACCTTTTGAAAGGTTTTTACCCAAACCTTTCTGAAAGTTTTCAACTAATTTGACTTTTCTTGGTTTCGTCCCCCTCCAAACCTTCCTGTGAGCTACCCCTTCCTCTTTATTGACCTCAAACACTTCAATGGGGGTTTAACTCATCACATTTGCATCATTTTACCTGGATCCACACAAAAATCCATCAAAATGAAAGTTATGCACATTTCTCCCGAATTTCATGACAGAAAGCAAATATAAAAAAAGCTTGTTAGCACACAATAAATGTCATGTTTTTGTGCTAATCACCCATGTGACTCAGTGAAAGCTAGATACAACTTTTTCGAGCCCACGTATCAACCTACCAAGGATGATGTTTGATCAAAACCATGCACACATACCCACACTCATGTCAAATGCCCACAAATGTGATGCTACCCTTACATATGCAATTTGATGTACAATTGCATTACCATGTTATGTACAACATATCATAAGCATATTATGAACATATTCCATCTCAATCAGTATTTTTCAATTGTCAATTATATCAAAAGCATATAATCGCAATCCATAACATCAACCAAGTGTGTAATAACATCTTCAATGCAATTAACACACATAATCAACATAGGCATTTTTATCCAACACTATGAAGGCATAATGTAAACACATAGCATGCCTCATTCTTCATATATATTTCAACAAAGCCTAATCATGCAAAATTGTTTTGCATGTCTTTATCCCATTTTCCATACTCTAGTTACACTAGGAGTATATTAAACAAGAGATTACATCTCTAATCATACTACCCATTTCATGTACAACCTTATGTTGAAAATAAACCTAGTTAGGAAAGGAACCCTACCTCTTCAAGTGTAATACACGTAGTAGAAAGCTCAAAAACACCCAACTCAAGCCTCAAAGCTATGTTCTCAACAATCCCGTACTTGTAGCTCTTGTCGCGTAGAACACTTTTTGTTCATGGCCCGAAGCAATTCAAGGAACGGATCGTCCTAGATCTCAAGGAGAATTTTGGACATTTTGCTTTCTCTCTTCTCTTTCCCTATCTCTTTTTTGCGATTATGTATGGCTGAAGAATGGGGAGCAAAATCTGATTTTTCTCCCCTTCTATACTCCTTCAATGCTTGGCCTAGATTCCCCCACACATGCCTATTTTGTTTAGTCTAATTTGATTCCGAATTAATAAGATCTCTTCTTGTGTTATGTTCAATATATTTTATTTGAACAAACCTTAAATTATTTTCTGTGTTCCCCTATTAAATCTTGATCATGTTTATTTTAATCACACGGCGTCCGATCGCATCGTAAAAGGTGAAAATTTTGATTGTCTCAGAATTCGATGAAAATTGACTAGGCAGCTAGATTCCGTAAGGGGAATCCAACGGTAAGGTCTGGTTCACTATTTGAGTTCTAGAAAAATTTGGGGTTTCGACCTATACAATGAAGGTTAGTTACCATTTTACCTTTCACCATAAAAATTTTAGATTTTATTTGGATTTTATATTCTTCCCCTCTTAAAAGAAATTTTATCCTCGAGTTTTACACACACATGCACATATGATCACATGCATATGCAACAAGTCATATAATGCTTTATGACTACAAGAAAATAAGTGGCACAGATAGTGTCCTATGCTCAAATGTCGCTTCCTCCACACCACGGTGCTGCCATAACATTTTCACTAGCCTCAATCTTGCCTCGCAAAACCTGTTCTCGACTATCCATGATACGTATCGGTCCCTCCTCGAATGTTCCATCCACATAAACAACTAGTTCACCCCAATCCACCAAATGTGTAGGATCTGGAGTGTACTTCATGAGCATAGAGACATAGAACACTATGTGAACACCCGATAGATTTGGCGCTAATGCTAACCGATAGGCAACTGTACCAATCCTCTCAAACACCTCAAAGGGCCCAATATACCTCGGTGATAGCTTCCCTCGCTACATGATTGTTTCCGTTGTATTCCCTAATCTCTGGACATCATCCCTCAATATGTGTGTGGCTTATCTGGATGGGGGAGTGTCACTCTCCCTCAGAATGATGCAAGAAATAGGGAAACATAATGATGTGGTGGAATGAATGAAATGTGTGTGTGTATGTGAACAAAAATGCTCCCCAAGCGTAGGGAGACTTTTGTGTGTCGTGTTTTACTTGGAAACCTATTCCAAGGTCGTCTCCTCAGGGAAGGAGGTGAATCATGTCGAAGGTGATTTTGGTAAAAGGAAAAGTGTAAAAAATCTTTTGTTGTTTAAGGGTTGTGATTTGTATCTTGATGGTATTTGAAATGAGAAAAACAAATATTGGCTAATCTAAAAAGTTCACTCCAATGGGAATGTCAAGTCAACTCGAAACCTTCCTCCAATGGTGCATAGATATTTGATTGATTCGTGGGAAGCCAGGGACGAGATGTAAGTGATGATCCAAGCACAACCCGTTACAAGGCTACGAGATATCAAAGACTCATAATCACATCCACACTCAACCCATTCAAATCGAACCATTGTACATTGAGAAGAGGAAAATAAATGAGTTAAAATGGCATACCCAAGAGGAGGTCTCCCTTTGATTAGCCAACTTAAATGCTTAGCTACTGATAATGCAAGCAAGAACATAAAAACAATAAGGAGACATTGTAAGAAATAAAGCTTGGAACTTAAACTAATGTAAGAAAACACAAAACTATAGAAAAATGCATTTAATACCCATTTGAAGAACTTTGAGATGAAAATTTAAATGCATTAATTGTGAAAGCTAGAATAGAAGATTAAAATTGAAATGAACTTACAATAAATGACATTAAATACTTTAAACAAAGCTTAAAAGATCCTTACATGGGATTACAAGACAATGTATAGAAAAAAATGCAAAAAAACTAACTTCTCTCTCAAGCACTATTTATCTTCTTCCTTGGACTCTCTCTCTCTATATATATATTACAATGTATATCTATCTAATCTCAATAATGGTGAAGGAGCTTGCCCAAAAACATCCATGGAGCTCTCCCCTAGCTATGTGATGTGATCCCAATCAATAAGGGCTAAAAGGGATGGGATGGACAGGCTAGTGCATGCATAGCCTGCACACCCAGCATCTTCTCTCTCCTCTCACTTCATTAATGTCCAAAGCTGCAAAAGTACAAGCATGAGTGTATAAGGGGATGTTTTGTGTGTAAGGCATGTCAGGGGATAAGTGGGAGAGTGCTTGGTAGGACCCCCAAAGTTGTAGAGCTTGAGATGCAGAAGCTGAGCTGTTTCAGCAAAACCTACCAGTAGGTCGATGAAAACCTACCAGCAGATTTCACTCCAATGAGAAAAACTTATTGGTAGGTTTGCAGTAGGTGCAGGTCTAGTAGCTAAAACCTACCAGTATGGCCTACCAATAGGTTTTCCCTTATTTTGCTGATTTTCTAGCTCTTTCACTTTCTGAGCTCTCATCAAGCCTCAATCTCAACTCCATTCATCATGAGCACCATGAGAGGGCTTAACTACCATCATTTAACTCCTTTTCCCTGTGAACATATCAAAACTCCATTAAAAGCTATATGCAATGTTTTGTGCTAATCACTCACTTCCCAAACCTGGTTACTCCCCTCTTAGGCATCACCTTCAAGAAGACATGATCTCCAATTTTGAACTCTAAAGGTCATCGTCGCCTGTCAACGTAGCTTTTTTGCCGGCTCTGTACAATAAGAAGACACTTGCATATCAACTCCACCTTCTCTGTGGTGTCTCTGATCAAATCTGGTCCCATACAGAGTCTCTCTCTACCCTCCATCCAACAAACTGAAGAAACAACACAGCCTCGTATAAAGTGCCTCATATGGTGCCATCTGTATGTTTGCTTAACAAGTATTGTTGTGGGAGAACTCCACTATGGGTAAGTGCTCCTTCCAACTACCCTTGAGGTCAAGGACACTTGCCCGAAGCATATCCTCTAAAATCTGGATGGTCTTCTCCGACTGACCATCTGTTTGGGGATGAAAAGTTGCGCTCTTCATCAATTGTGTCTTCATAACCCTCTAGAAGCTCCCCCAGAAATGGGTCCTGAACCTAGGATCCCAATCTAATACAATAGACACACGTACCACATGTAACCGACATATCTCCCTTATATACAATCGGCAAAGTTCCTCTAGTGTAAAGGTTATCTGCACAACCAACAAGTGTGCCAATTTTGTAAGTCAATCCATAATCACCCACACTGCGTCATGCCCCACATGATGACCATGGCAGGTGAGTCACAAAATCCATAGTGATGTGCTTCCACTTCCACTCAGCCATCTCCACAGACTGGAGCAACCCTACCGGTCTCTAGTGCTGGACTTTGACCTAATGGCATGTGAGACATCTACTAACAAATTCCCCAACGTGTCTTTTTATTCTACTCCATTAACTTTGGTGGCGAATATCATGGTACTTCTTCGTACCACCTAGATGCACACCAAAATGGTAGCAATGAAATTCCTTAAAGATCTCTCTCAAATCTGGGGACTGGGGACCCACCATTCTTCGTCGAAATTGGAGACTACCATATGTGTGAATGGCCCAACCCTCATCGTCTGTATCCAACTATACCTGGTCCTTGATGGACAATATCTCTATGTCCTGCCTTGGGAACTGGATCACCCTGCTTAGTAGGGACGGCGTAGTACTAGGCTTACCAAAGTGCCCTGAGCCTGATCCTTGTAGTGTAGCCCAAATTGTCCCACAGTCTCAAGCAGCTTCCACTCCTGGGAAGCTACAATAGCCAAGACTCCCTATGCACTCGTAGTCCTTCAAGTACTGCATCCACCTATGCTACTTCATGTTGAGGTCCTGTTGAGTGAAGATGTACTTCAAATTCTTGTGATCCGAAAACACCTCAAACTACTCTCTAGACAGATAGTGGTGCATGCCTTCAAGGCAAAGACGATGCCCGCTAACTCCATGTCATGCGTTGGATAGTTCTGCTTGTGGCTCTTCAACTATCATAAACCATAAACTACCATCCTCCTAGATTGTGTCAAAAACACACCCAAGTTTGTCCTTGGAGGCATCATAGTATATTGTGTCCCTCTGTCCCCTCTCTGGAACTATCAAAATGGGGACTGAAGTAAACCACTTCTTTAACTCCTAGAATGCCCTCTCACATGAGTTATTCCACTAGAATTTGACCTTCTTCCTAGCCAACCTAGTCATATGTGCGGTTAGCCATGGGAAGTCCTCAATGAACCTCTGGTAATATCCTACCAATTTTAGGAAACTACGTATCTCGAAGACTAGCTTCAACCTCTCCCAACTCATGACTACCTCTACCTTCTCTGGGTCTATTGATACACCCGTAGTCGACACTACGTGTCCCATAAATATCACCGCTGTCAACCAAAATTCGCACTTGTTGAACTTAGCATATAGCTGGTGGTCTCTCAAGGTCTAGAGGACAATCCTCAAGTAACTCATGCTTCCCCTCAAACTTGGAGTAAATCAAAATGTCATCAACAAATACCACAACAAACTGATCAATATAGGATTAGAACACCTTATCCATGAGATCTATGAATGTCACTGGGGTATTTGTCAACCCAGAAGGCTTCACAGTAAACTCAAAATGTGTATGCCACGTTCTAAACGTCATCTTACGGATATCAGCCTCCCTAATCCTCAATTGATGGTATTCTATATGTAGATCTATCTTGGAGTAGATCTGTGTCTCTCTAAGTTGATCAAGCAAGTCAATAATTCAAGTTAATGGGTACCTATTCTTGATGGTGACCCGATTCAACCGTTAGTAGTCTATACAAAGTCTACGGGTCTTGTCCTTCTTATTGGCGAATAATACAGGAGTGCCCTAGGGTAAAGTACTCGGTCTAATGAAACCCTTGTCCAACCACTCTTGTAACTAGACTTTAAGTTCTTACAACTCAGGAGATGCCATTATATGCGGTGTCATAGAAATAGGGGATGCACTGGGTTGTAACTCAATGATGAAGTCTACATCCTGATGTGGAGGTAATCCCGACAAGTTGCCTAGGAAAATGTTTGCATACTCACACACTACCTAAGCAGATCCAAATCCTATCTCGCCTCATTCTCCAATGTAAGATTCGCAAGCCAACCCATCAACTACCTTTGCCAATGAGATTCATATATAACCTAGGGTAAAACATCATGATTTTCCTCTTGAATCTTGAAACAAACACCCTTTTGTGTATATGCGGTAACCCTCTTTCGATCATAATTAATGACTACTCGATGTGCCCCCATCCAATCCATCCTGAGGATGACATCAAACTCCGACATGTCCATAATCTTAAGGTCTACAGTGAGTAGAATCCCCAAGATCTCTAGCTCACAATCCTGACATATCTGATCAATGCAAACCCTAGCTCCTAGGGAAGAAATCACATGCATTGGCTCTTCCAAGGTCTCAACGTCTAACCACAAATCTTTCACATAGGATGTAAAAGTGAATGAATGAGATGCACCTGAATCAAATAACACCCTTGCCCACAAGAAAGAGAGTAGAAATGTACCCTAAATCACCAACTGATCCACAGGCTCGGTCTAAGGTGTAATAGCGTAGACTTGCCCCCAATTCCTCAAAGTTTTAGCCTGTAAGCCGTACCTTCGGCCTTGACCCAAACCCTGGCCCATCTAGCCTAATTGTTGAGTTCCTGCACGTGAAGTAGTGAGGAATGAGGAAAATATGTGGGTACCCCACCGATGACTAGGACTGAGATGTCTCGTAACTTTGGGATCCCTGCCTCAAAGGGTAATCTCGCTTCATGTAGTTCGGCTGGTGACACATGCAACATGTCCTATTGCCCGCCTAATAGGTCTCCCATTTTGCCAGGATTGACCTTGGCCTTTTCTTTGACAGTTGGCTTGGTCCGAAATGTGTACACCCAAGTACAAGTGGTCAAGTTGTAGAAATAATCCGGTTAAGTCCAGAGTCAAATAAACAGGGAACTATCATCAGTGTTTCGAAGTAAATAGTGACAGAGACCAAGAACTAAAACCCTTGAGATTTAAAGTTATGGGATTTTTTTGGATAGAATATAAGATTCTTTCAGAGGGGTTTTTTTAATACAAAATATAATAAATTATCAAATGTAACAGTCACCCTTTAGCCCCAAGGATCTGAACATGCTGTTAATCATCTAGTTTATTATACTTGTGCTTGGTAACTCAACTAACCCCTATGTCAACAAAAAGTTAATCAAAAGATAAAGATGGATTGTGAGAATTAAGAGCATGGTTCTGATGTCCTTGTAGATGTTTACAAGAATTGTCTGTACCGAGACTCAATCAGTCTACAAACAAGCAAGTGTCTCTGCAAGGCATCCAACCATTGCATTAGTATTCCATTCTTTAAATGAAGCATAATAATGGTGAAGATCGAAAGATAGTTATGAAGATCTAGCTGGGGTACTTGCCTTGCACCAATGGGTCTTTCTATGCAAGAGTCATCTATTTCATAGAAAGTACTCTTGGAAGCAAATGAAACAAAAACAAAATGAAAGTAGAAGAAAGCTAGTCCAATTTGGAGGGGTTCCACCTCAACCAAAAGTTGATCTATCTTCCTCTATGCAGGTAAATGTAAATCTAATTCTAAGTCTACAATTAGCTCTAGCTCTATGTATGCTCCCTTGAAGCTCCCACAATGTGAGTATTTATAGGCAAGGAAAAGGGGAAAAATGGGTGTGAAAGAATAGTGCCAGGCCTTCAAAGTCCAAATGAAAGCCACCCATTCTACAGCCTATCTGACGGCAATGTTCGAACATTGTATGGTGTTCAAACGTTGTCTCCTGTCTATGCTTGATGGGTGTTGAAACGTCAGATGGGGTTTACAGCTCCTACTCAAGTGGCCTATGTTCTTTTGTGAAAGCTACTTGAACACGCCATGTACCACTACCCTTGCACTCAGCAGCCTGGTCCTCAATAATTCGGGACAACATTCGAACGTCGATTGGCATTTAAACGTTGTACTCAAGTACCTCTGTGTTTTCTTTCTTAGCTGCAACATGCCATGTATCAGCACTTCCGTAGTCTGGTCTTCAAATAAGTCATAAGAATATTCGAACCTGGATTGGCGTTTGAACATTCTTGCTTTGTTTGAAGCTTCTCTAAATTTCTTCCAGAACATGTTGGTGTTTGCATGAAAATTTGATATTCGTTGCCTTTGGGCCCTTGTACAATTTGTGTCCTGAAATGTCATTATTTAAACTCCATCAAAGTATAATTTGTCTAAAAAAGGCATAGTAATATGTTAATTTTAACTACTAATCACACCCCAACCTGAATATTGCTAGTCTTTAGTAATACGACAACAATTAAATGCGACTTTATTTACAGTGCCATTTTCATAGGTCATTCGGTTGCATTTAGCATATTCAACAAGCCGTTAAACCACTAGGTTTACCCTAGTGAACGAGTATTGTCTCGTGAGGATTTTTAGTGAAGCTAACCATAAACTTCAGTTGAACAGATGTGTATATGAGATTGCTAAATAGAGTGAGTTAGCACCATGGTCGTTGGGACACCCCACCCTTAATTTCCAACTTATCTCCCAGGCACTTCTCTTTTATAGGTATTTATTCTATGCAAAAATAAGCATTTGTTACATTGGCATTTGAAATTCTCGATGTGGTTAGAATAATCATTCTAGCGATAGGAACTATTGTATAACAAACATTCCATTTTACCACCTTCCATGAGTAGCTTTGATTTTGCAAGCCTCTCTTAGAATGCTCTCAACAAGAATTCTCTCCTTTTATAGTGACTTTTCTCTCAACGGGCATGTGATCATAATAAGACTAAATGAAACATCACATGCACCATTAGTACGGGAGTGAAATCTATGGAAACAGACTAATCATGTTTGGCATAATCTCATGGAAGAATATTGATGCAAATAAAGTAATACTATTTAACATACCCCAACTTTTGGTTGACGACCTATACCCGCATCAGATTTAAAATCAATTAGGGCTTTTTATAGGTTGCAATGTGGCCAGAGGTCAGTGGCTAACGAAATGACGTCAATGGTATTCAAAAGCTATACATTCTCTATGTAGTGTAGCACACCTCTTTCTAGCTTTTCAAAATTTCACCAAGATATGGTATTTCTTTCTTTCATTTTTCTCATTTTTTACTTTCTTGGTCATTTTCTATTTTTTTGCCTATTTTCATTCTCAGTTATTTCCATTGACTTTTCTTTTATTGAATAGTAGCCATCATCGTCTTTTTTTTTCTCTTGCTTTTCCGTGTCATATTGATTTATAAGAGGGTGCAAGAAAATTATATAGAAAGGTATGTCACATATATTTTCCTGTGACTTGGTTATCATATGGGTTATTTTGAAAAAGAAATCATTCGTTGATGACTCAATCATGGCTAACTAAGGATATAATTTTGTAAATAAATGGCTAAGGCTCAAAATCAAATATGGCCTAAGATCCTTTCTCAAGTATGTGCACATGTATGTGTCGTATGACCAGATTCTTTTTGGAATACATCAATAGATTACTGTAGTTGCGTCAATCAATAACAATTTTAATGAGATTATTCAAAAATTGAAAGTGAAAGACCTTACCTGAGTAAATGTTGATTGTCCCTCAAAGGCTTCTCAAGGCTCGAAACTTACCATGATATTTTTCATTATCTCCACTGTTTATGTCAGGCGTCTCGAAGAATGTCGGGTATATATCAATTCCATTTCGAGTCTATTCATCTTATACCTTAAGAATAACAAATACCAATGTACATTCGACATTTAAGCATAGAAAAAAATGCCATTTTTCAAAGGTATATGGTTTTAGGTCTTGATTTTTAGGTGAGGTGTAAAACTGATCATGTGCTTTAGTCATTTTTTAGCAATCAATCTCAATATTAACATATGTTCTTAACAATTAACAATGTAATGCTAACTTCTAACAAATGCATTTAAAAAGATAAATGTGATAAATAGAAGACTGATTCATTCATTTCACACAAGTTTACAAAAGATCCAAACATCCACAAAAGAAGCAACACATTCACAAAAACTATCAAGTATATAATTCTCTCTATCACTCCCTCGTTCCACCAACTCCACCCCTTAGAAGGTTGAGAATCTCCTCCTGCTACCGAAGAATCTCAGCTTGCTTGGCTTCAATACCAAGCATAATCTCTCGTACTGGCCATCGGGTGGTGGTGCTGGTGTTGGGCCCTGCCTCCTCCTATGCCTATGTCTGTGCCTGGTCTCTCTCAGCCTTTAGCTCTCTCTCCTCCTCCTCATCCAGGACATCTAGCACCTTATAAGCGCCTTGGGCAGGTGCCACATCCTATCTTGCCGTCGAGGCACCACTATGACCTTGGCTTCCCTGGAAGAAAGTCTTAATTAGTGGCCCCCATCAACTTCTGTATTGCCATCTCCGGCCTCATCCTAACTCCGTGATCCAAGCACATCTTCGTCACAAAGGAGCCAAAGGGGAGTGAATTTCTTTCACGTCACACCCCGTCATCATCTTCGTCAAGATTAAGGAAGAGAGATCTATGCTATGGCCCTTCCCAATTGTGTATAGCAATCGGGCCATCTTATGGAGGATCTCGTTCTTGTGTCCAATGGGAGCGAAGTTTGAGCCGACAATTAAGTTGAGCATCTTGTACTTGTAGGTCCACTCTCCTCACTGAAAGAACCTCCCTCCTCCCCAAGAAAAGGTGACTAATCCCATTAATTCCGCTCCCACAACGTCCATCTCCACTTTCTTCCTCGGGGGGTACGTAGGCTTCGGTACTCGTGGTACCTCTTGCCTCATTTCTCATATGTACTCCTCATCCACATCAATATGGGCCCCCTACATAAGTTTTGATCACCCTATTGGTGATCTTGGCGTTGGAGTAGAACTCCCGCACCAATTCCTTCACGACATCTTCGCCATTTCTAAAGTACAACATCCACCCTCTAGCATTCATTTTGTCAAAAATCCCCAAAATCCACAAAATTAGGCAACACCACCATTTGGTCACAAACCATAACTTGAGTTCAAAAGAAATTCTCACACCTATTTGTTTTGTGGGCATTAGGAAAACGGGTTTGATCATATCATTGGACATTGGGTCTCCGCTCTCTGTCCTTAATCACCTCCTCTATCATGTTTGGCTCTTAGGTGACTGTGTTGCACCTAGCAGGAAGCTTCACCCTTGGAAGCATGGTTCTCAGGTTTAGGGGTGTTAGTACTTTGAAAATTTTGATTTTTTTGGGAGAATGGTGATAAATGAGGTGGGAATGGGTTTGGAATGGTTGATTTTTGGTAGAAATTGAGAATGAGTGGCGTTCTGAGACTTGGGCAGTGAAGAGTTGCCCTAGGTTTTGAGGGATTTCAAGGGTTTTGGGTGTTTTTGAAATGAGGAAGATGAACCAGGTATTTATAGGCTAGAAGTGAACGTTCAAATGTTGATGTCATTCGAATGTGTGTAGAAGGATTTTAGGAACATGGTTCGAACGTTAAGTGGTATTCGAACATGAAGAGCTCCCAGTACTTTGAGTTCTGTCAGAGGCCAAAGTACTGTAAGCTCCTGGCATTCGAACTTGGGTTTGACATTTGAACGTGTGACTCTAGTTCAAATGTTCTGATAGTGTTCGAATGTTTGGAGATCCCAGTACTTTTTGGGTCCCTGCAGAAGCCAAAGTATTGTAAGCATCCAACATTCGTACCTGACCTTGTAGTTATGGCAACTATCGTTTGAACGTTAAGTGGCATTTGAACTCCAACTCAAAAATCACAATTATATGCACATTTATATACACACATTAAAAGAAGGCTATACACATAAATTTTGAACTAAAAATTTGTGGTGTCTTAGGGTAAGTCCCTACCCACGCTTTAGGTTGGTATTCCAGGACATTCCTTACTCTGCCCATTTTTATTTCAACCAAAAGAGTTTTGTACATTTAACAAACTATTTACACATTTTACAAACAAAATTGGACCATTACCCTTCATCCCAAGAAAAACAAAAATGGTTGTTAAGAGCAATCTAATCCAATTCTTGCCTGAACTCGATGTCATTCGAACAACCAGTGACTCTCCAAATTTCCTCTCACACAAAATGGTTAAGCAAAGTACCAGAATAACACGGCGTCTCAGGATAATCCTTACTTAGCCCATTCACTATCCAGTCTAATCGATCAAGTGTGCGACTAAAAATTAATTCAAAACACTAATTATATTCGTTCATGTGAAAGACATTGTCACATTGTTTACAAGCACCAAGTCTTTTAGCATGACGATGTTTAGCAAAAGTGCTTTTGCCACACAATAGTTTTGCTTGCTTTTCTTGAATTTCAATCTATTTTACCAATCGTGTTTTTCTAATGATCACAGCATGCACATCAGACGAAAAAATGCATAAAAATGCCAGACTAAACCAAAAAAGTTTACCATCCATGCTTACTAAGCTTTAAGACTCACTATTTTTTTTTTAACGTCTGCCAGTGACAAGTACGATTGAAGCTGACCCAAAGGCATGATCGTCAATATATACAAAATATGAGACAAGGTACACAATATGATCAAAAACAAAAGAAAAAAAAATTACGGGCATTACATACACAAAATATGAACTGTAGTTCTCACCTCCAATTGAAACTAAACAATGTCCCCAATGTTCCAAATTTACTAGTGTATGGAGCTTGGAGATGAGGTTGAAAACCTACAAGAAAAAACACACAAATTAATCATTTTTACGTAGATCTGGGTTTCGGCTAGGCTGGAAACCCTTGTCTGAGCGTGAAGAGAAGCAAAATACCCATAAATAAATACAAACTTAAAATGCAAAGCATGAAATAGAGGATTGTGTCTATGGAGTGTGTGGTCATGGGGTTGCTGGGGCTGGGTCTTTTTGCAGAAAATAGAGAAAAACGAAGAAGAATAAGAAGAAAGAAAAAAGAAAGAGGGATAGTGATGGATGGGAAATTGAGAAAAAGGGGTGGGGGCCTTATAATGGCGTCCCAACGGGTCGGGTTGGGTTGGATTCTTTCTCACCTGACCCCTTTTTGTGTCGGCAAGCGCGAATCTCAGAGGAATATTATAAATCCATTAAAAGAATGGTTTCCACATTTTTAACTAAGTTTTCGAAAAAGTGGATTCAAATGCTGACCATTGACAGTAAAGATATTACCATTCGATGGGTTTTTCACTTCTATTACTCCATGTCCAAACACTTGTTTGACAATGTAAGGCCTAGTACACCTTGACCTCAACTTACCAGGAAATAGGCAGAGTTTTGAATTGAACAACAAGACTTTTAGGAAGTGGCAAAGGATTTCCTCACTATGTTTTTGTCATGAAAGATTTTCATCCCTTTCTTTGCAATTTCTGCATTATCATATGCCTCATTTCTCAATTCTTCCAATTCGTTAATTTGAAGTTTTCTTGAGAGTCCAGCGTTATCCAAATCAAAGTTCATTGCTTTAATGGCCCAGTATGCTCTATGTTCCAATTCCACAAGTACATGACAAGGCTTACCATTGACTAATCGATAAGAAGACATGCCCAAAATTGGTTTAAAAATAGTGTGATATGCCCATAGTGCAACAGTTACTCTTGACGACTAATCTTTGCAGTCTGGGTTTACCATTTTTTAAAAATTAGTTTGATCTCTCGATTAGCTACTTCAGCCTATCCACTAGTCTGTGAATGATAATGGGTTGCGATTTTGTGAAAAATCAAGTATTTTTTCATCAAATTCTAAAAAAGAACGATTGCAAAAATAAGCATCCCCATCACCTGTGATGGATTTCAGAATTCCAAATCGGGACAAAATATTTTCTTTTAGAAATTTGATCACCATTTGGTGGTTATTATTCCGGCATGGAATTGATTCAACCCTTTTGAACACATAGTCTACAACCACCAAAATGTATAGATATCCAAAGGAAGGAGGAAACGGTCCCATACAATCGATGCCCCAACTAACAAAAATTTTAATCACTAGAATGGGGTTTAAGGGCATCATATTTCTTTTAGAAATGCTTCCTAACCCTTGGTATCTATCACATGTTAGAAAACATGTATGGACATCTTTAAAAAGTGTGGGCCAATAAAATTTCCACAACAGTTTTCCTTGATGAGAAATGACCCCCACATGCTTTAGAATGCCAAAATGATATTACATGTCTGCTCTCATGAGCGGGAGTGCAAAGCCTTGTGTTTTGATCCTTATAGTATTTGAACATGTATGGATACTCCCAAAAGAAATTACGAACCTTCCTAAAAAATTTCTTTTTGTCCATCATTGTAAAGGAAGGAGGAAGCATACCAGTAGCAAGGAAGTTAGCAATATCAACGTACCATGTCGTTTCCTCAATTGTGAACAATTGTTCATCGGGGAAATTCTCATTGATTGGCTACCTATCCTCCTGAAATTCATATGTTAACCTAGATAGATGGTCTGCCACCACATTCTCAACAACTTTCTTGTCCTTAATGATCGAACCAAACTCTTGCAATAAGAATATCCATCTTTAGAGCTGTGGCTTGGCATCCTTTTTTGTGCACAAAAATTTCAGTTCTGCATGGTCAGTGAATACAATAATAGATGAACCAACAAGATAAGAGCGAAATTTTTCTAGAGCAAAAACTATAGCAAGCAATTCTTTTTTAGTTGTAGAGTAATTCATTTGAGCATCATTCAAAGTATTGCTTGCATAGTAAATTACATAGGATTTCTTATCCTTTCTTTGCCCCAACACAGCACCTATAACATAATCACTTGCATCATACATTAGTTTAAAGGGTAGAGTCCAATCAGGGGGTTGCATTATTGGGGTAGAAATTAACATGCCTTTAAGCTTGTTAAAAGCTTTCTGACATGCTTCACTCCACACAAAAATTACGTCCTAACTCAGGAGATGACACATGGGTTTAGCTATGGTACTGAAGTCTTTTATGAATCTCCTATTGAACCTTGCATGTCCTAGAAATGACCGGACACACAATTATACCTAAGACAATGCCTTGTGTTGCCATGAAATGACATTTTCCTAATTGAGCACTAGATTGGCTTCTTCACATCTTATCAACACCATCTCCAAGTTAGTCAGACACAAATCCAATGAGTCACCGTATACAGAAAATTTATCCATGAACACTTCCAAAAATTATTGACCATGTCGCTAAACTAACTCAACATGCACCTTTGGAATGTTGCAGGAGTGTTACAAAGGCCAAATTACATCCTTTTGAATGCAAAGGTGCCAAAGGGACATGTGAGTGTTGTTTTCTCCTAGTCGTCTAATGCTATCTTGATTTGATTATATCCAGAATACCCATCTAAGAAACAGTAGAATTCATGACCTGCAATTCTCTCTAGGACCTGTTCAAGAAATGGAAGAGGAAAATGGTTTTTCCTAGTTACCAAATTGAGTTTTTGATAGTCTATACACATCCACCATCCTATGACAACTTGAGTTGGTACTAGTTCATTTGCATAATTTTTGGCCACTATGACCCCAGATATCTTGGGTACAACTTGGGTTGGACTAACCCATTTGCTATCTAAGATGGAAAAGATTATCCCTACATCTAAGAGCTTGATCACCTCCATTCTCACAATTTCCTTCATGTGAGGGTTCAATCGTCGCTGGATTTGACAAGAGGGTTTTGAATCCTCTTCAAGGTATATAGCATGGTTGTAGATTAACGGGCTTATACCTTTCAAGTCAGTAATGGTCCACCCAATGGTGCTTTTATGGTGTCTAAGAACTTCAATCACCTAAGACTCTTGCAAGTCTGTAAGCTTAGATGAAATAACCACTGAGTATGATTTGTCATCCCCTAAGAATGCATATTTGAGGTCAGATGGGAGAGCTTTTAAATCAGGCTTTGGTGGCCTGACACTTGATGAGAGTGACTTTGTGCCACTTGGTGAAATTTCTTCGAATTTGGGTACCCATGTCCCAATAGTGTGAGCAAGACAATTCTTTGTGTTTTGATCATCATCTGTTGTCTCATATATGATAGACTCCAAGAGATGAGATCCACTGGAGTTTTCACAAAATGTGTTATTTAGATGTTCCTGTATCAGAGAGTTAATGGAATTTATTTCTCTCACTTCCTTGTCCTCTTCTTGGTGTTTGGCAATATTTAAAATATTCAGCTCAAGAGTCATATTCCCAAAAGTTAATTTCATGACTCCACTTCTGAAATTGATTTGTGCATTTGAAATTGCTAGGAAGGGTCAACCAAGAATGATGGGAATTTGATTTTCTAAATGCATTGCTGGCTGAGTATCTAGAACAATGAAGTCAGCAAGGAAGACAAAGTTGTTCACTTGGACAAGTACATCTTCAACAATGCCCCTAGAAATTTTGACAGCTCTGTCTACCAACTGGAGTGTGACACAAATGCGTTTGAGTTCACCTAGACCCAATTGCTGGTAGACAAAAAAAGGGAGTAGATTGACATTGGCTCCAAGATCTAACAGTGCTTGTTCTATTTTGAAGTTTCAATGACACATGCCACAGTTGGACACCTTGAATCCTTGTATTTTGGAAGGGTTTTGTGTTAAAGTAGGGCAATGGCTTGTTCTATCTAAAACGCTCTTTTTTGGACATTCTGGCTTCTTTTGACTGTGCATAAGTCTTTTAAAAACTTGACATAAGATGGAACCTGCTTGATTACATCTAGAAGTGGGATATTGATCATTACTTGCTTAAAAAGCTCAATGGAAAAGTTTTTTTTCCATTGACGGTTCTGGTTCCTATTCAATCATAGGTTTAGTCTCTTCTTCAATCACAAGTTCAGGCTCCATTGGTGTATTGACTGGGATTGACTTAGGTTTTGACTTTGGAATTAGCATGTCTCTGATAGTTTTTTCAATCACCCTGCCACTTCTCAATCTACTGACAACTTGGGCTTAGTCCTGTGGGTTTTCCATGATTGAAGGATTTCCTACATGAAATTGGCCTTGTTGTTGTTTTGGTTGGGCAAGAAACTTGCCCTTCTCGTGTGTGCTTATGGATTGGGTCAATTTTTGAATATGGCTTTTGATATCCTCGAAAGTCTAGGTGGTTTGTGTTTCGAAATCAGTGAAAGCCTACACGAATGGAGTGTTGTTATTCATTTGTGTTTGCATAAACTGGTTCAGTGTATCCTCAAGACTCCTCTTGTGTGATGGTTGGTATGGTTGATATGCGAGAGGTCCTTGAGGTAATGGTTATGAATTTTGTGGATTCATGGGAGTCGGTTGTGTGTTCCTCCACCTAAAGTACTAGTGATTCCGCCACCCTGGATTGTATGATTCAGAATATGGGTTGGACTAAAGCTTTGTTGAAGTTGGAAATTGCATTTGTTTGCTCCAACAAGACCTCTTTGAATGCTAGAATTGTTGGACACTGTAACACCCCAAAACACACCCTGGATGACATTACATTCTAAAATCATTCATATCATGAGAGCACTAATATAATCCCTTAAGAAACAAGACTTCATTTGTCATTCACAAATATTTACAACATTATCCAAAAGAATAAGCCCAAGTCATGGCTATTACATCTCAAAAATTAATTAAAGAAGCGTAGTAGAATAAACAAAAAAAAGCTAGACTACACAATGTTTCAAAAGAATGTCCTAGTCTAGTACAAAAGGAAAGGGGGTCGCTCTACGCATCCACCTTGGGATCCACACTCCCGTCCAGTGGAGTCTCCCAAGTAGTGGGCTCCTTGACCCTTACGTCCTCCTCCTCAAGTGGGTAATCTGAAAAATGTTAGCGATAGGGGGTGAGCACGAAGCTCTGTACAAAAGTTTTTCAAAACCCATACAAGGTTTAGAAAAGCATTTAAAATGGTCGGTCTCAATTTTAACATAACATAGATACATAATTTGAAATAAAGTAGTGACATTTAAAAAGGATCGCAAGTTTATTTAAAAACATTACTTAAATGAATAAAAAAGCACCACATATAAATAATAACCATTAATTGTCATAACCAATTATCAACAATTCTTTCGGTAGGTGGCATACTTTGTGGTAATCTCCACCCCCCTTTAAGTCACATTTTATTCTCAAGCATTCTTACCGGGAACCTCTTGAGAATGGATGAACATCCTTACATGGAACCTCTCACCAATCACTACATTGTTTCCCAAACATCCTTACCGGGAACCTCTTGGGAAGGGGTGAGCATCCTTACAAGGAACCTCTCAATCATGTGCATCACAAACAACCCAACCAAGCATACAATTCTAACATTTATCTCAATTTACAAGCATATATCCAAAATTCTCAAAATATATCATGTAACAATTTTACAATCAACTAAGAAAATACATGATATCACAATAACATCATTTTTCTACCCAACACAAAGCACTAAGGTTTCGAAATCCATAATAAAGAAAGCATTTAGGAAGTAAATACATCACTCTCCAAAAATTAGGGTTTTAAAACTAGAAAGGAGATTTCATGGGTATTAAACCCTACTTTGTTCAAAACATGTAATCCTTGCAAAAAGCCTAAGAGAGGATGATTCCATAGCATATATATATATACCATTGATAGCCAAAACATACATATATAAATACCCTAGCCTCAATGTAAGTGAATGAGAGAAAACCCCTACTTTGAGTCCTTAGTTTGTAGGAAGAACGTAAGCTTTGATCTTGAATCTACCCTTAAATCTCTTGTTTTTCCCTACCTTTATTCCTCTCTAATGCTCTCTAGGGTTCCAAGAGGTGTGGGGTGAGAGTGGAGTGGAAGAAATGAGGGCAAATGAGATGAAAATGGGGTTTAAAACACCTCAGCCCTGAAATTCATTGTTCACGGGCTGTTTCGGTTTTCTTCAAAATTACGGTTTTACCACTAAGAATCTCCAATTTGATCCTTATAACTACCCTAAGATTTTTTGACGTTCCATATTCATTTTTAATGTTATTTTAACCTAAAAACATTTATATTTATGATTTATCTCAAAACCAAAGTTAACATACACCCGAAACACTAAAGTTTCTATTTTATCCATCCGAACCGGCTATTAATGAAGTTTTGCGTTGTTTGCAAATAAAAGCTAATAAAGGGTGCCTCTTAAAGCCTTTTATACTTATTTGAAGCCTAAATGTGCTCATTATTCTTATATTTGGATTTAAGATGCAAATGGAGATGTTAAATGCAAAACGAAGCTAATTGGACTGTTTTGACATCGTTTCGTTATTTGGGCATAACTCTCTCATCCGAGCTCCGATTGAGATGATTCAAGATGATATGGAATGATAAGAAAGAGATCTAAAAATTTACTATTTTTAGTTTTGAGTTTTGAGACATATTGACTGTAGCAAGGTCCAAATCGGGCTTGAAGTTGCAGCCAGTGCACTGTTCAGGCTAATTGGGCTGTTTTGACATCACTTCGTTATCTGAGAATAACTCTCTCATCCGAGCTCTGATTGAGATGATTCAAGATGATATGGAACTCTAAGAAATAGTTCTACAACTTGCATGTTTTGAGTTTTGAGATATATTGACTGAATCAAGGTCGAAATCACGCTTGAAGTTGCAGCCAGTGCACTGTTCCCGTCCTGTTTCATCCCTTTTTCATTTCCAATCCATTCCTAAGCCAACCAAATCCATTCCAAACCTCTCCAACACATATTTCTACACCAAACCTATTTAATACAAGTTCTAGGACCTAAAATGTCATATTTTCACTTATTAAAACCAAATTTCAACTATTATTTCCACTAACATTTTAAATCTCTACTTTTCCAATCTACTAAATTCAAACACACATCACTACACATATCCACATTTTTACCCCAATTATTTACTATATATCTATATACATATATAAAAGAAAATGTGAGGTGTTACAAACATTCCCTAGTTGGGTGTCCTGTCAGTGTATAGATCCCACATACTTGTTCTGTGGGAGGGCCAACATCAACTTTATGTACCTTTTTTTATCTCTAAAGTCTCAAGCTTTTGAGATAGGGTGGACATTTTTGCACGTAGGTCATCATCTTCTTTCAAGACATACTTACCCCCTTGGGTAAGTAGATGGTCTGGCTTCAATAGTGGTAGGAGAGGATGAGTCCCACATCTGAGAACTATCAGATATGAAGTCAAAAAAATTGAATGCCTCCTAAACTCTCCTTGAGCTATCATTTCGACAAACTGACGTAGTCTAGTGGGCAAGGAGTCATAGAAAAATCCTACCAAAGTCCAACTCTCAAAACCATGGTGTGGGTAGGATTGGAGAAGATCTTTGAATCTCTCCCAACATTGGTAGAATGTTTCCCCTTCTTTAACCGAAAAATTCATGATTTGCCTTTTGAGTACATTGGTACGGTGTAAGGGAAAGAACTTTCTAAAGAATTCATTCTATAATGTCTACCAGTTAGGTATTGAATGGGCTTTTAAAGAATTAAGTCATTGTTTGGCTTTGTTTTTTAAAGAGAAAGGAAAAAGTATCAACTTGACCAGCTCAGTGTTGTCTTGAAATGTTCCACATACTTCCTCAAAATCTTTTATGTGCAGATACAAATTTTTAAATTTGAGGAAGTAGTTGCACTCTCGCCGCCTTTACATTAAAGAGGGCCGAATTTGCATGAAAAACAAAAAAAAAGAGGACACTATTTCTTATGGGATGTAAGTAATCCCACAAAGTTTGAATGTTAGGCACTTCCCCCTCTCTCACAGGAACTCCTTGTCTTTTATTATTTGTCATACTATTGTCAAAAAAGTTTACTACTGATCTAGGTGAAGATGGTTCAGACTGATTCACAAACCCAACAGATTTTGCCAGCAAATTTTAAAAGTGAGGATCATCCTCAAACATAAAATCAAAATTATAAACAGTAAATCAAAATTACATATATACAAAAATGAAGGTCTTTTCACATTTTTTTATAAAAACACTTCTTATGGTTGTCCGGCAATGGTGCCAAAGACTTGGCTTGATCCAAAATGTGTACACCCAAGTGCAGGCGGTCAAACTGTAGTAATAATCTAGTTAAGTCCGAAGTCAAATCCACAGGGAACTATTGTCGGTGTTTCGAATTAAGTGGTGACAGAGACCAAGTAACTGGAACCCTTGAGATTTGAATTTATGTGATTTTCTGGACATAATATAAGATTCTTTCTGAGGGGTTTCTTTTCTAGACAAAATATAATAAATTATCAAATTTAACAGTCACCCTTTAACTCGAGGATCTAAACATGTAGTTAATCATCTGGTCTATTATACTTATGCTTGGTAACTCAACTAACCCCTATGTCAATATAAAGTTAATCAGAAGATAAAGATGGGTTGTGAGAATTAAGAGCATGGTTCTGATGTCCTTGTAGAGGTTTACAAGAATTGTCTGTGTTGAGACTCAACCCATTTACAAACAAGCAAGTGTCTCTATAAGACATCCAACCATTACTTTAGTATTCCATTCTTTAAATGAAGCAAAACAATGATGAAGATTGAAAGGTAGTCATGAAGATCTAGTCGGGGTACTTGCCTTGAACCAATGAGTCTTTCTATGCAAGAGTCATCTATGTCATAGGAAGCACTAACGGTTGTACAAAGTACCTTAGCTTTGCTAGATGCATTCAATCATTCAATAAGCAAGTGTAATATTAAGTATTTAAGCATAAACAAAATGCACAAGTATAACTTCTAGATGATTTATACATATCCATTGTCACACCCCATCCTTAGAGACCTTCTTAGATTTCCCAGAGATGGAAATGTAACTCAACATGTGGCGCTACCTATGTTTATAATGCAGTAATGCATTTAAAAATCAATAATGCCACCTAATGCCACAATCAAAACAGAAAACTATATACCAAGTACACAACAGTGCCATTTTTGCCAAAATAAAGGATTAGAGATTTCATCCCTTTACAACAAACAACATGGAAAACAGACACTCCTGTACAGTATGTACATAACCAAATTCCTTAGTTTTTCCCCCATCCCTACCATGCTAGTGCAGTAATGGACCTCACTCTAGACTTCGGCATCCTAAAACCAATAATTTTCCTAAGTGTACTACGTATCATAATAAATGGAAATACTAAAAATATATATCAAATATCATTTCACCAAAATAAACACAATTTGAGGAGAACGTCAAAACCAAAGTGTTTTCAACTCACTTTGAAATCTCATAATCTCTGCCAATATAACAACATAATAAATAGTCCACATGTGCTATGAGTGAACAACAACATTTAAGCAATGTCAGGCTATCAACAATATTTAAGCAATATCAAGCTATCTACAACATTTAAACAAAGTCTACCTGTCTCATGACAATTGCATAGTTTTCAAATCAACAACATGTCAAGCTATCAACAACTCTAGCATAGTGGATACTACTCAAATCACAAGCTTTTGAACAAAACACATGCTTCCCAAACACTTTAGTGAACTTGGCTTGGTACAAGCCAAGCTCTTTCTTTACTCAGCTGAACAGATTGATAAGTTCGTTCATAAAGAGAACCGAACTCTTTCTTTCTTTTTCGAACCTATCGATCAGCATGACTCAATTTATAAGGCTGTGAATGATTTCTCTGTCCCATGACCTGTCTTGTCAACCTCACATGGGTTTCATTTAATGCCATTATTCATGTAATAATGGGGGCTAGCCCCTTCATTAGTTATCTCCTAGAACTATCAGGGAGTTCGACAATCCTGGATGGTTCATGCACTTCGAGGGTTTATTCATGCCCATCATCCAAATATGGTTATCCTCATGGAAACCAAGAATAAAGCGGAGAAACTTGAGAGAATTCGCCGCTCCTTCAATTATCGGAATTCAATGTATGTTGATCCAATTGGCTTGCCTGGAGGCTTAGCCTTATGGTGGAAAGAAGGTATGGATGTTGAAATCGTCTCTTCCAATTGATTTATGATTAATACATATTGTAGTTTGAAGCAGCCACCGATTTTTGGCAATCTACATTTGTTTATGCTCATCCTAAATACCATAGAAGACAAGTTTATGGAGATGTTTAAAGTCTTTAGCTCATAATCAAAAGAGTCCCTGGTTAATTGTGGGCGATCTTAACATAATTGGTTCGGTATGGGATAAGAAAGGAGGGAAAGTGGGAAATTTCAGGAAAATTGAGGAACTTCAAAGTCTAATATCAGAATTTGGAGTTATGGATATAGATTTCAAAGGCCCAACTTATACTTGGTCGAATAACAAAGAAGGGGAAGCAAATGTCTAGAAACTAATTGATCGTGTTTTAGCTAATCTAGATTGGAGGACCACTTTTCCACATGCACAAGTTTTTAATGAAGCAAGGATGGGTTTAGATCACTACCCCATTATTATAAATTTTGGTACTAGACTGAAGAGGATCCCCTATAGATACAAATTTGAGGTGATGTGGATGGAAGAGAAGCAATTTGAGGAAATTATTAAACAGAGTTGGAACCCCATGGAACTGAATCCAAACTTAGTAACAGTACATAGGAAACTGAATGATTGTAGCACAAAACTTGGGGTTTGGAACAGGGAAATTTTTGGAAATAATAAAAAGGTTTTGGCAAAGCTTGAATCCAATCTGCTGGTTGTTCAGATGGTAGAGTTCTCTGCACATAATTTGGAAAATGAAAGAGAAATCCAAGCTCAAATTGATGCCATTTGGATAGGGATGGTAGTGAAATAAAGCACACGCACACGGGGGGATGCGGGTGTAATCTCCATCCCCATACCCGGTTAAAAAACCTCCGTCCATCCCCGGTCCACCCCCATTAACCAGTATAATTTTCATCCTCATCTCCCGTCTGTAAGTAAATTTGTAATTCCCGCCCCTGTCCCCACCTTCAGCCCCCCTCCCAAGCCCAACATAATCCAACATTATAAATAATCCAAAAAATTGCATTTCACCAACTAAAAATTACAATATAATTCTTCTCATCAATAAGGACTAGCATTTGGTATACTGAGTAAGCAAAAAGTCTATCTAGCACTTTTCAAGCAAAAAGTCTATCCAATAATTTTCAAAGAGCAAAAACCATATTCAATAGAATAAACTCAAAAATCAGCAAAAACCATATCTAACACTATATTCAGAATTCAACAAAAATCATATTCAAGTAGCATAAAATTAGAAAATACAAAATATTGCATAGCTAACACAGAAAATCAGATGTAGCACATAAAAATTGCAGATTTAACACACACACACAAAAAAAATTGAACAAGCAACATTTAAAAACCTCGTATCTAACACACCATAGATCCGAAACAAAAATCCTCAATAGCTAACACAACACAAACCTTTAGATCTAACAATAGTTTAAAATAAATAACAATTACCAAATCCAAATCCTTATCTATCTACCCTTAACACGTTATACTCCCATTTCACACTTACGCCCACTCTTTTTTAAGTCTCCCTTTAGCCCGTGTCTCTATCTCTTTTTGATCTCTCCTCCGCATATCAATGAGATAAAATCAGTTTCTAATTTTACCGTCCGCTGGAGCCGATCCCCCATCTATAAGTGAGGTTGGCTATCTCCTACAACGGCAATGTTAATGAAGATACAGAAGGATTGCAGATTAGTTACTAGATAGCATTATCTTTTCATAATTCTTATCTTTTTATATTTTTTTTGTTAGCATGTGCATACCCATTAACATGGGATACTTATCTTTTGTTTCCATATATACGAAATGCAAGGCTTTCCAATCTTTACCGTGAGATAGAGTACTTTTTTAAAATTCTTTAGGCAAGACATTTCCATGTAATCTCTTTCGTTTTTCATTGACCCTCTTTCTGTGTATTTTGGTCAATACATTTCTCCCATTTTCAAATTAAGTTTTCGGAGAAAATCTAATGATCTTGACAATATATTGATGGTGTCAAAAAGAATTTACGTTTTGAAAATGACAGTGCAATTGATAACTCTCTCAAAAGTTGAATAGAGGTGATTTTTTCTTTTTGTGTGCTCACCCTGAGCAATGCTTGGCATGTGTTCTCTCTTTTTTTGGCTGTCATTGTAATCGAACGTTTAGAAAATTTTAAGTTTCGAACACTTTGTAAGGTCATTGAGCATTCTCTTTAGCTGTTAGCATTCACAAATTATTTTAGAAGACAATAGCAAATTAGCAATGCATTATTTCATAACACACACATTAGTTTTGATGATTTTTTTGTGATTCATTGTGTTTTGTTTGACAGCCACCGCTCCCAAAGGTCCACAACTTATTCTGTATGATCCATTGGCAAATCATCATTAGTTGACTTCGAGTTGAACTTTAGAAACATGTTTTTTTCATAAATGGAAAGCTTCTAATTAAATGGCGATGGCAAGGAACCGTACATTTCGCATTCCATCAACGCAGTTAAATGCAGTCTCACGTCCATCAGATTTAAAGACAATGACAATGTACAAGCAGCCAAGTGATCCTTACGGATCAAATTGCATAATGACATCACGTATGAGAATTCGATGTAGTACATACAGCATGTTCCTCTTAGTCTTATGTGTACTATATCTTTTATTTATTTCTTTCTTTTTTTAAGGTAGTTACTAAGCTCAATATATGTTATACCGAATATAGCACTGAAATTTTCCCCGCGGCATGTGTGATTCTATCAGCAATACAAAGAATTTATTTAGCAAAAATACCCATAAAGATTACCTATTTTCCTAGGACATTCAGCAATCCATAGGATTTTATTTACTGAGAATAACTCCAAAGAAATCATTTCTTCCAATTTTTTAACTCAACTTTATCTTTATTTATTGAAAATGTATTTGGTTCCAAAATAATAAATGTGGGGCAATATTATTAGGATCTAATTTAAGAACATAATGCATTTGATTCCTAAATTAGTTACAAATAATTTTATTGTAAAATGTTTGAATTTTAAAATAGTAATTCTTTAAATAAGCCTAACACAACTGTTTCGCCAAATTTATCACTCTTATTTTTAGCCACTGTATCTCATTTTATATTTAACAAATCAAATTGACTAGATGCCAAGGGTGCAAGGGGTCATGCGTAGCTATGGTGGTGAAAGGGGGTAAAGATTAAGATAGGGTGCGGATTGGGGTAGAGTTTGCCTAGGTGGGATGAAGGTGGGGAATGCAGCTAACCCAGAATGTAACCTCATGCTCCTTACAAGCTCTAGAATCGTCCTGTTTATGCGCTCAGCAACTCCATTCTGCCTTGGCTTCTTTGGGATCGTTTTCAACCTTTGAATTCCATTCGCAGCACAGTAAGTCTCAAACTACTGCTACAATACTCGTCACCATTATCTGATTTCAGACACTTCAATATCTTCCTTGTTTCATTCTTAATTAATGTTTTCCAATTCTTGAAAACATCAAACACATCAGATTTATGTTTAAGAAAATAAACTCATAATTTTCTAATAGCTTCATCAATGAAAGTAACAAAATAAGATGAACTACTAAGAGAAAATACCTTTAATGGACCCCACACGTCAGTATGAACAAGCTCCAACTTTTTTGTTTTAAGAGTCTTTACCACATTTATAAAGCTGACCTTCTTCTGTTTCCCGATAATACAATCCTCACAAAAGTGCAAATTTAACGACTTACAACCCAGCAATTTCCCCTTCGACATCATTACTTTCATTCCCTTTTCGTTCATGTGACCTAGCCGATGATGCCACTTAGTGCAGTCAATTCCTGATATTGTCACTGCGATGCTACTATAAGTACCCAAAGTTATATATAGGGTTCTTTCTTTTTTACCACGACCAAGAATCAAAGACCCCTTGCTCATCTTCCAAGTATCTGATGTAAACAATGTGACCACTTCACCCTCTGACAACTGACCCACTAAAATAAGATTTCTTGATAGACTAGGCATGTGTCTAACATCCTTCAATTTTAGAACTGTTCCGTTTGTCTGAGTAATATGCACATCCTCTTTTCCAATTATATTGTAGGCTTCATCATCGCCTAAATACACTTTACGAAAGTTTTCCTGCACATAGTTTTGTAGCACATCCATGCGTGGAGTAGCATGGAATGAAGCTCCAGAATCTACAATCCAAGATTTACTGCGAGAATTCAACGAACAAATCAAAGCATCATTATCAGAATCATTAGCGATATTAGAAATATTTTTACTTCTTTAATTATTCTCATTCTGCTCCTTTCTCGGTGCCTTGCAATCCCGCTTCCAGTGCCCCTTCTGACCACAGTTCTAGCAACCCTCATCTCTACCACGAGATTCACTTCGGCATCTGTTTCTCGAATATGACTTTTCCTTGCCCTTTTTATTGCCTCCCTTATTCATAGCCCTACCTCTCTCCTCTGTATTGAGTGCTGAACCTGGAATAACATTCTCACCCAATGCCCTTCTCTGAGCCTCTTTTTCTAGTATCAATGCCACAACATTCTCCAATTTTACCTTTACAAACCCGGAAGAATTGCTTACTGCCACGACAAGTCCATTCCAACTTTTTGGCAGACTTGATAAAAGGACACGAGCTTTAATTTCATCTTCAAAAACAATACTCACGGATTCTAACTGATTCATAACTGTATTAAATTCGTTGATATGTTCAGCAATAATAGTGTTTTCAGACATCTTTAGATTAAACAACTTTTTCATAAAGATATACCTTACTCACCGCTGAAGGCTTTTCGTACATCTTTTTTAGAGCTTTGAACAAATCTGATATAGTCTTTTCTTTGGCGATGTTCGATGCAACTAACGGCATGAGGCATAGTTGCACAGTCCCCAGGGATTTGCGATCCAGAACATTCCACTTTGCTTGCTCCATATCCGCTGGCTTTACCCCAGCGATAAGTCGATACAAATCCTTCTGATATAAAATATCCTCCATCTGCATCTTCCAAAACGCGTAGTTCGTGCTATTGAAATTTTCAATCTTGACTTTATCTTCAGCCATTGTGTAAACCCTTAACCTGTCAACCCACAGCTCTGATACCAGTTGTTGGGATTTAACACGTTTTACACCCACAAACAAACACACGCAATCAAAGAACAAACCAAGAACATAAAGCAATAAAAAAATAAGAAAGAACAAGACACAGATTTTACGTGGTTCGGCAATTTGTCTACGTCAACGAAGCTGCAGGGTGTTTACTATTGAGAGAAATGAATATAGAGAGTGGTTGTACAAAACACCATAAACCCTAATCACCAAAATAATGGGTTTTATATGTTCTGCTCACTGTGCTACAAAATCGGCCCAAGCCTTCGCTCCATGGCCCAAGCCTCAAAAAAAATTTCATTAAAAAAACTACACAACATTATTTAGGGTCGAGTCATCATCCGAATCAACATACAAATTAGACTTCACAAAAGGCCCAACAAATACAAAAAGGGAGAGACAACGACAGTGAGAGATCCTTTACTCAGCGAGCTCCTCGAGTGAGACACAAAAATATCTCCTCTAGTGTGTGTGTGTGTGAGAGACAGAGAGAGAGATAAAAAAAAAAAAAAAAGAAAGGGAGAGAGAGAGAAGGCATACCTAATTTCTCTGGATGGGCTGTTGGAGGCGATAAGGGTAAAGAAGAGATGCAAAACAGGTTGGTAAAAAAGAGTTGTTTTAACGGTAGTTGGGTAAAATACCCTTGATCCTGTCGGTGGCTTTAACCGGGTACATGAATCCCATATGATTCATGAGTTTCAAATATCCAGCGTAGATGGGATTTGGCTCTTCATTTACTACGGCCCGAGTTTTTGTTACCCAATGAATATCCCATTGCATTTTGTGGATTCAAAGCTGGGTTTTGTGAGCCCTGGATTATTTAACCCAATCCAACTTGTCTTATCCTCCTTAATCCCTCAAACCAAACACCACCAAAGGTGCATTGCAAATGGGGTGTATAAGAAGTGGGGTTGTAAATGGAGTTCCGTGCATTGCACGGGATACTAGTACTGTCTAAGTACATGTTAATTTAATCATAATTTTAGTTCCAATATCATAGAACAAACACATTTTTACATGTCTTGAACATATAGTAAAGTTTTTTTTTTTTTTAAGTACAACATATTGTGCAAGGAAAATATTAGTGATTATTTATCAGATTATAAGAATGGAGGAATAATTAATTGAATTTACGGTACATATGATTGAATTTGTCTCAATTCTGTCTCCCTCAACCTTTCCATTTGAATTTAACAATTTAAAATTTGTTACTTATCCATCAAAGGAACTTTTCGTCATGAGGTGGAGGCTTAATTTCACTTTTCCTCCTAAAGATTTTTAAGTGAGATGATCTTCGAATGGATATGAGAAAGTAGCCTTGCGCGTGAATTTGAGATAGGTTGTGTTATGTCAATCCAATTATTTTGATGCAACTATGCTCTCCAAACTGTCCTGACAAGTATATTCTCCTCTTTGCACTTGTGTAGTGCAGTTCAGATCAATGAAATCCACTCACTCGCACAATGCCTCAGTAGTAAAGAACATCAGGATCAAGTTGGTTTGTAGATTTCAATTTATATTCATAACCATTCAAGCTATTTTATGCATTTTCATTGAAGATTAGAGAATAACATGCTGGCATTTCTAGTATTATGTTATTTTGATAATAGAGAACCATTCTAACTACATGTTTTTTTAACTTGTGCTTGCAAATTAAACTTCTCACAATCACGTGCAAACTAGGTGTGACTCAATTAAGGTGTTTATAACTAGACTTGAACTTAGGATTTCTAGATATTAACCACAAAAGCCTTACCCTATGAGCCATCTTGATGTTCAAGTATCATGTTGATCCATGGATGGCCATGCTGGTTTCATCCAAATTGAATGTTCTTTTCACTAAAATTTGATGTTGGGAATAAAATGGACCTCAACTCGAGCACGACATGGATTCAGCATGCGGCGGGGAGAAAAGAATTTAGCTCCGCCGTCCTATAGAAGCATTGAAGTGACTGTTGCCTTATCAAATCAAATGTTATAGAAATGATACAAAGTGATCTAAATCATCAATGGGGTCATGGGTCAGTCGACCCCACACATGGGTGGATTTAGTACGGGGCTGCCCCACTGAAATTTTAAAAAAATTCAAAAATTATTAAATCTTCCCCCTACTAAAATTTTCATAAAGTATAAGTGGGTTTGTGTAATTTTCAAATCATTAAACATACCTTTGATAACTCACTCATTTCACGCCCTATACTCGTCTAGACATCTTCTTCGTTTAAACTTCGATCTCTGTAACTCTGTATTTCTTCATCAACTTTCGCTTCTTTCTTTCTTTTGATTTCTTTGAAGCTTTGGTATATTTATATAATAAAGTAGGTAGATTTCTTTGTTTTTAGCTTTTTGTGGCTCAGATTGCTCGACAATTATTGATCTGACGGTTCTCATACCAAAATTTTCTAAGACTCTTATCTCTTATCTAACTCTCTCTATATCTATCTTTATACTCTCTTTCTCTTTCCTTGTCTCACTCTTTCTCTCTCTCTTATTATTATCTTATTTTCTTCATAAAACATATAAAACTACATGTTTTACAATTATTTATTCCATGAAATTAATTCAAAGTTTTATACATCTAATGACATGTATTTTGTTACTTATTTATTAATTTGTAAATAACGCTTAATGTAAATAAAAAATAACACATATTTTTCATGATTTGACGACTTTTTTTATTTGAGTTTCACATCTTTGTGTGAAATTAGATCTTAATTGATTCAGGACCTAAATTTCTCTAAAATTTTCATTGACAATGGTTTTTATATAGATTATTTTTGTAGTTTTTTTAATGTTTGCTCTATTTGTTATAATTTTGGTACTAAATTTTTAAAATTTTTTTGAACTATAAATTTTTCAATTTTTTTTATCAACTTTTTAATTTACTTTCCCGTATTTTCATGTAAACCAAAGATTTTTTAATTTAGCAAATAGAGGTGAGCGATTCTCTTAAAAAAAATGGAGGTGAACAATTGGTTTAATTTAAGTATGTGAGATCAATTCTAGACCAAAATAAATTTATCAAATGATATAGTAAAAGGGAAGATGTTATACTATGAAAAAGTTTATATTTAAATTTTATGGGTTAAATTACAAAATTTTAAGTTTATATAAAACAAAAAAATTATAATTTAAAGTCAATTTCATGTTGGTTTAATCAATATCAAATAATATTCAGCACAAAATGAACCATAAATTATAAATTAATAAATAATTTGATCAAAAATTGATATTTAATTTTGTCCAATTTATATTCAACTTTGTTGAAATAATATCAAATTAATTTTTATTGTAATCAAATTAATATTGAAATTCATTTAATCAATTTTTTGGGGTTCTAAATTATATCAATTTTTTAGGTACTAAATCAAATCTTAGTTTATTTTATTAAATTTTTAATTTTTTTGGGTACTAAAGCTGGATAAAGGTAATTATAAAAATAATAAATTTTTTTAGGATGAAATCATCACTTTCCATTAGGAACATTGACGAAAGAGAGATAAAGGGGGATTTTGTGCAATAAATTTTAAACTTCAGGGATTTTTCGTGTTATTTATAAAATATCGGGGGATGTGTCTATAAAATATTGTCAAAACTCGGGGAAAGTCTGTATTTTTTACCCTATTTTTTAATTAAATCTTAATTTATTATTATTTTATTTTAAAAACTTGAATTATTATATTTCTAATAAAAGCAATTGTTGGTTAGAAATGTTTGTTGGTAGCCACAAAAATAAATGTGTAAGAGTGTTTTTCTGTATATATTTATATGTGGAGGATTGGATATTTGATAATTAAATTTATAATTTTATTGTGTCATTTGAGGTTGAATGGTAATAGTGGTGATAAATTCGTGAGTTTCATAAATGAGTAAAATTTGATTGATTTTATTTATCGCTTAAAAATTGTGAATTTAATTCTGTTCGGCTAATTTTTTTTTTCTTGAGATATTTATTACATGGGAATAGAGCGAATTAAAAATATGATAATTGAGTTTATAATTATATTCTGTTATTGGATTCAGTGGTGGTAGATGTGATAAATTCATAAATCTTATAAATGAGAAAAATTATATTTATTACTTAAAGATTGTAAATTTCAATAGGTTATGTTAATATTTTTTTTTTGAGTCATTTGTATATATGGTATTGTTTGAAGAGTTTTTATATATTTTTACGATAGTTCTATTAATATGAAGGATATAATCAACGATATATTTTGAGTCATTTTAAAGAAGAATTGATATAAATATTTTTAAGCCATTTGTTTTTGAATTTGAGGAATGTGTGTAAAAATTTTTGTTTTTTATAGAATACCTTCAGACACGGGTAATGACTAGTTTATCAATAAATAAGCATACTTGGTTGTTAGTGTTGGGATATATAACAGTAATTACCTCATAAAAATCATAAGAACAAGACTCAAGAAAAACAAAATAGTGGTTGATTTTTGCTATAGTATATCACTTTAATTTCAACACAAAATCAAGAATAAATAGGACAAAAAAACTGTTGCAGTGAATGAACAAATTTCACTCCAAAAAACTTGTCCATTTCAATTAAAAATTCTTTACAACAAGACCCAAATACAAGGGAACTAAATCTGAAATTTTAGCAACAAATACACAAGTATTGTTGATTTTATGGATTATATTATCACGGATTTATGGATTATAATTTAATTATATGTAGTACATTATGTCTTTTGTTACAAACTTAATGACAAACTATTAAATTTGAATCTAATTAGATAAAATTATTTTTTATTAGTTATGGATATATTTCTTATCAGAAAATTAATATTGGAACAACCGTCTCATAGCCAGGAAATAGACGATCTTTTGATGTAAAGTCTTTTTTGTTGCCCTTTTTTGTATATCGTTCATATATATGAATTGAGCATCTAAATGTCATTTTTGTGATAAAACTATACATAAAAAAAGTTTATTAAGAATATACATTTTTGATGAAAACAATGTTGCGCTTATAGTTTAAATTTAAAAATTATAGGTTGCCCTAACAAACAAAATCTTGACCTGACCCCCGCATACATGAATTTAGTTCCATCAATTTATAAAATGAGTGAATTAACTGTCATATTATTGAGTCTAATTGAATAGTAAATAGTTTCGATGCAAACTAATCTAAACCATATATACTCAAGGTCACGTACCTGACTTGCTTATATGAATGTGACTCCATCGTGTTATATATGGAATTAATGGATTAATTATTGCATTAGAAAAGTCAAATAGAATAGTAGTTAGTTTTGACGCAACCCGACCTAACCATGCGTGGGCTGTAAATAGTGAACTCATTATTGCATTATTAAGTCCAATAGAATAATAATTTAGTAATCATGTAAGTCGAACTTAACCATTCTTTCATAGAGTCAAATGATCTCACGTACGTAAATTTATCTCCGTTATGTTATGAAAGCAATTGGTTGACTATTATTTTATTGAGGCGAATGAAATAATAATTAATAATGATCCATAAGGATCTAAACCATCAAAAGGGTCAATTGACCTTGCATATGAGAATTTTGCTACGTCGTGCTATGGAAGCAATGGATTGATTATTGTATTATCAGATTAAAAACAATAATAATTAATAATTATGTAAACTAATATAAACTATCAGTAAAGTCATGTGACCCCATATATGTGAATTTAGGTCTGTCGACCTATAAAAGTTATTGGCTGATTGGTGGAATATTGAGTTGGTTTTACTGGCAATGGCTCCACATCCAAGAATTTAGTCCTGCCGTACCAAGTTGGCATAGACTTGACTTGGGCATTACCCAAGTCAAGTGGCTCAGAAGGGCAATAGATTTCACTAGTGGATGAGAGAGGCAATAGACTTGACTTGTTCACTACCCAAGTCTGGTGCAATTAGTCATGAAAGTCCACCGGATGAACCAATGAAGTGTTGGCCAAATACTAAAGAATTAAAATTTTTTTGTTCAATATTTAGACTCGAATCTTTAAAGTTATGACTGGGTTAAATATATTCTTTTGTGTACAGAACATGAGGTAGAATTTTAATTTCGACTCCAACGTAGGTGCTGTGAGGTCTTCTTCAAATAGCTGTGTGGTGTTATAAGACAATACTCTTTAATGAATATATGAAATGACTTATTTGTATATCTATTTTTTATAGCTAAAAAAAGAAAGTCTAGTAGATGAGATTGCTTTACCTGTAAACGAAAAAAAATTGGATTTTAAAATCTTTTGGGATTAATTTAAAGTTTTTAGAAATTTAAATTCTCTTAAATATTTATTCCACTATAAAACTTATGAAAACTTATTGAGATTATTTCGTAAACTAAAAATTTAATCTTAAACTTCTCTCATTCGACTCAATCTCACTTATTTCTCTCCCTTATGCTGCCACACATCAAGTCACCCAGCCAATTTTGTTGCTAATTCAATTAATTAGACATGGATTGATATTTTTGATTAAGTGTATATATGTAAATATGTTATATTAAATTTCACATATCCGTATTTGGATACACTAAAATTGAATGATGATCATTCGGTCCAATTATATATATGTGCACACACGATGAAATTGAGTGGTTATTTGATGAAACTGCAAAGAAATATGATATAGTTTGTTAGAATTATAACTTTAGTTGAATCACAGAACAGACTGGACTAAAATTTTGTACTTCTATTCTTGGGTTATGTAATATTATCAAGAAATTTTTCTGTATACCATTCTACTGATGTAGTCGTGAGAGTAGAAGGTGGACATAGAGCCAACACAATTTTACATGTCTTGAACATAGCGTGAAGACTTTTTAAGTGCAACAAGGAAAATATTAGTGATTATTTATCAGAGAAGAAGAATTGAGAAATAATTAATTGAATTTATGGTACATGTAATTGAATTTTGTCCCAATTCTGTATTTCTTAACCTTCCATGTGAATTTGACAATTTAAAATTAGTTACTTATCCATTAAAGGAACTTTTCGTCATAAAGGGAAGGGTTAATTTCACTTTTCCTCCTAAAGATTTTTAAGTGAGATGATCTTCGAATGGACATAGGAAAACAGCCTTGCGCGTGGGTTTGAGATACTCAATGATAAATTAAAAAAAAAAATCTCATTTACAATGTAAACACGTACTTTTTTTAACCTGCAATGATGAATAACTATTGCAAGCAGTGACAGAACTAGTTTGTAGCCAAGAGGAAAATGGCCCTGCTCGACTTCGTTTGAGTAAATTATTGATCCTAATTGACACTGGTAATGCTTTGTTTTTTTCGAAGAATGAGATGATGCTGAAACTAATGCGAACACAATTATTTTATGCATCTTCATTGAAGATTAGAGAATATCATGAAGTATTTCTAGTACCATGTTTATTTTTGATAACAGAGAATGTGTTATTTGTACTGTGCTTGCAAATTAAACTTGACACAATCACCTGCAAATTAAGTGCATCGACTCAATCAAAGTTTTTTTTTATGAGACTTGAACTTAGGATTTCTAGTTATTAACCACAAAAGCCTTACTGTACGAGCCATCTTGAGGTTCAAGTATCATGTTGATCCATGGATGGCCATGCTAATTTCATTCAAAATGAATGTTCTTTTCACTAAAATTTGATAATGGGAATAAAATGGATCTCAACTCAAGCATGCCATGGATTCAGCATGCTGCGAGGAGAAAACAATAATGCATTATTGAATGTGACTCCATCGTGCTGTGGAATTAGTGGACTGATTATTACATTATTAAGTTGAATAGATAATAATTAATTTCGATGCAAATTGGCCTAACCACATGTGGGCAGCGTATAGGAATTAAACCCGTCTTGCTATGGAATTAGTGGACTGACCATTGCATTATAAAGTCGAGTAGAATAGTAATTTAGTAATAATGCAAGTTTATCTTAACCATTCTTTCGTATAGTCAAGTGATCTCAAGTAAGTTAAATTTAGCTTTTGCATGCTATAAAAGCAATTGACTGACAATTTCTTTATGGAGGTGAATGAAATAGTAATTAACAACAATCAAGAATGATTTAAACTATCAAAGGAGTCAATTGACCCCGTGTACGGGAATTTTGCAATGTCGTGCAATGGAAGCAATAGATTGATTGTTGTATTATCATATTGAAAACAAAATAATTAGTAATTATGTAAACTAATCTAGACCATCAGTAAGGTCAAGTGATCCCATATACGTGAATTTAGGTCTGTCGTGTTGCAAAAGTTGTTGGCTGATTTTGGTTTATTGAGTTGGCTTTACTGCATCCGGTCTTGGCAATGGCTCCACATCCACGAATTTAGGCCTGCCGTGCCATGGACGCAATAGACTTGACTTGTGCATTACCCAAGTCAATGAACTTGACAAGTGGATGAGAGAGGCAATAGACTTGACTTGTTCATTACCCAAGTCAATGAACTTGACAAGTGGATGAGAGAGGCAATAGACTTGACTTGTTCATTACCCAAGTCAAGTGAAATTAGTCTTTAAATTGATGGCCTTGAAGTTGAAAGTCTAGTGTAAAACTTGCGAAAACTTTATTGAGATTATTTCATAAACTAAATATTTAAACTTAAACTTCTCTCGTATGACTCCATCTCACATATTTCTCTTCCTTCTGCTACCATACATCAAGTCACCCAACCAATCTTACTCGTAATTCGATTAGGTAAATATGGATTGACATTTTTGATTAAGTGTATATATGCAAATCTGTTAAATTAAATTTAACATATCCATATTTGGATACACTAAAATTGAATGATGATCATCCGGTCCAATTATATATACGATAGAATTGAGTGGTTATTTGATGAAGCTGCAAAGAAATATGATGTAGTTTGCTAGAATTATAACTATAGCTGAGTCACAAAGCAAACTGGATTTGTAAGTCGATTTTTGATATTGACGAACTTCAATATGGACTATAAAAACAAAATTCATTGGATGATTGAATTGCATTCAGAATGAATTTATAAAATTTAAATTTGAATTAGAGTTCTAAATCTGATTCAAATTACTCAAAATTGGATCGAAATCCAATTGTTGAAAAGCTTAAACATCATCTATTTACATGTCATGATGAATTTTAATACTTGTTTTTTGGTCGTTATCTTAAACCAGATGATTGTCCCAAGAAGTTATGGTATATGATTGGTGACCTCTTGAGGTAGAAGTTAGAACTAAACAGAGGAGAAATTTTCTTATTTCATTTTGATTTTAGTCTCAACTAATTGTGAATCTCAAAGGAGAAATTAAACATCCAAATTTTTAGTGTTGGATTACTAATCCACAATTAATAGGATCCATTTGAATGTATTAAGTCTAATTTAAATTAATGATAAATATCTAATATGAATTACATCTAATACTAATTCAAAAATTTCAATTTTGCTATATACATTAAGGAAGATTATGATTGGTTACAAAAATAACAACAAAAGCAAAGTGCGTCTTAAAGGAAAATTATCACATGGCATTTTTCAATACCGGTTTTAAAATCCATCATGTATTGGATCATTCAAAATGAAATAAAAAATTTTGAGATGTAATTGATTTCAAATCGTTGAAGGAGGAAATTAAAATTGCCATGAAAAATGTTTTTAATAATTTTTAGTGTTGGATAACTAATATTGATGGATTAACCATTAAAATAAAAACTATAATAAGGTCTCATTTGAATTCTTGGAAAGCGATTATTGAGAAAATTTAACATTCTTTTTACTATGCAAACATTATAATTTGGTAATCTTTTTCTCTTTTTTTTTTTTTTTTTTCTCTTTGTTCACCATGTATAATGTTGTAGGGTAAGTCGACCCCACCTACAAGAATTTAGCTTTGCCGTGTTAGGTAGGTTGTTGACTGACTTGTGCATGATTGGTCTAGAGTCATGATTTTGAGAGCTTGGCCTGTGAACTATCCAAAGGCATGTATCAGCCCTGATATGGTTTTGCAGTGGTGGGCGGTAATGATAGCTTTGATATGGTTTTGTGGTGTTGGGAGTTTTGAGGAAGAGAGGATTGCTCTCTTGCAAATCAAACCTAAAACTTTACTGAGATTCTTTTTTAAACTAACAAATTTATACTTAAATTCTCCATTTCACAACTTTCTCTTCGTTTTTCTACCACACATCAAGTCAATGATCCAATCTTTTGCTCTGAACTCAATTAGTAGATATGCATTTATATTCACATATTCATATTTGGATACATAAAATTGAATGATTGTTATCTGATATGCATATATATATGAAGAATTTTAGGGGATATTTAATGGAATTTCACATAAATTAAGATGTAATTTGTTCTAGTGGCGACATAAGTTTGACAAAAAATCAACTTGAGGACCCCATTCTATCGTGGTTTTGCAAACTTGATTATCTTAAGTTTTTGAATATCTGAGAACAACTTGTCAAGCTTTGTGCCAATTTGCTTTAACCCTTCACAGATAACTCATGTCCATCTGAATAAGAACAGATTGAGTAGTCCATTGACTCGTGCATTCTACGGTAGCCCTCCTTTAGTGACATTAGACCTTGGAGTTAACAACTTCACTGGTGCAATTCCAAATTGAATAGACAGTCTTTCTGCACTAAGTATTCTTATCTTGAAAGGGAACAATCTTGGATGGAACATTCCCACTCAATTCTGCCACTTGAAACAAATGAGCTTGATCGATCTTTTTCAAAATAATCTTTCTGGTCCTATTCCTCATTGTCTGATGAACTTGATTGTTGGGGCAAGTAATGCCCTTTTTTTAGCTTCTTGTCTTAATAATTCAAAGTGCAAGGCTATTATCATTATTATACTTGGAGATCACAGATTTGATAAAGGACGAGTTATGGGGCTATTCTATTAAGTTTGAGTATCATATAGTGTGGAATCCCAAAGAAAAGATGGAGTTCACAACAAAGAGTAGGACCTATGCCTACGACGATAATTCCCTTAATTTGATATCGGGAGTTGATTGTTCCTGCAATCAATTAACCGGAAAACTACAAATAGAAGTTGGGAACTTAAGTCAGCTTCATACGATAAATTTGTCTGACAACAGTTTTACTGGATCAATTCCAACAACATTCTCCAACCTAAAACATATTGAGAGTTTAGATCTTTCTTATAACAACTTGACTCTGAGTATCCCCTCAAAACTGACTAAGTTGAACTATTTGGCTGTCTTCAGCGTAGAACATAACTTATCCGGCAAAACTCAAGATTTAAAAGCTCAATTTTCTACATTCAACAAGAATAGCTATGAGGGAAATCCTCATCTTTGTGGACCCCATCATAAAACAATTGCACCGATCTCCGCACACCGTTGCAATGAATGACACTTGTTCACCGAATATACAACCAGTTGATGTGGCATGTTCAAATTCAGGAATAGTTACAATCTCTGAAAAGGAGGAATGAAATGGTTAGATAAAAATTTGAAAAAGCAACAGTTATCAACACCTAATAGTCTCCAAGAATTTGAAAAGTAGAACACTACAGGAAATTGGTCTTTTTGTCGCAAAAATTATTGTGACTAAATGTATAAAAATTAATAATATATACTTTAGTGACAATTTTTTTGTTGCCACTCGGCCGCGGCAATATGTGTGTGACTAAATTATTTAGCTATGACATTTAATTGTTACCACTAAAAATAATTTTTTTGCCGCAATATGAAAAATGTCACTAAATGTGAAATTTTTAGCTACAATAATTATTGTAACAAGTTAACGTAATTTTGCCACTAAAATGTATTAAGTTACCACTAAAAGTCCGATTAAAACCTGACTTTTAGTGATAACAATTACTTGCGGCTAAAAGTATATATTTTATCCACACTTAATATCACCGCTAAATTTTGAGACATGCTTTTAGTAACAACTTATTGTTGCGGCTAATTAATGCATTAAAATGACTAAAAAAAAAATATCACATATTTGAAAGAATTTATTTTTGAATATTACCCAATTTCACATATCTATTATAGTTTAATGAATCAATATATATACTTAATGAGGAAGCCAACAACATAAAACACTCACTTTCAATGATACAATTCCCAAATTAAATCACGTGAAAATAATATTTTGGTATTGGTATAGTTAAATTGTACATGTACAACGCATCATCATTAAAGAATAAAAATAAACAAAAAAGGTCATGATCATGATTTCAAATTGTATCCTAACAACTAGACAATGATTCCCATTCAAAATAAAGTAATTCTATAATAATCAAGTCTCAACTACATATTCATTTTTTTAGCAGGTTATTAGATCTTTCATCTTTAGTCTTCAGAGACGAACCTTCCAAAGCTATTTTCAGAGCTTCCACTGGTTTATACTTAACAAAAATTACCCAAAATTAATAAGAATCACAAAGAATATAACATATGAACAATCAACCACAGATCACATAATGACTTGGACAACTCGGTCGAGTCATCTGAGATTCAGGGTTTATACATACAAAAATTTATAGCATTGCAAGCACAAAAATTCATTTTGTTTAGAAAAATTATTCATTAACAAGGCAATATAGATCGGAAATGGCAATTCCTAAGCCTTGTAGGATGTCTTCCCTAGAAAACTTGTGAAACAAAAAATCAAGCTTTTGTCATTCCAAAGAATTTATACTTCTCACATTGAATTCCAAATCAAATAATGGGGCCTTTATATGATGCAAAGTGAATTTCATATCCTAGAATACATCCATATACACAGTTGAAAAAGAAATAATTTAAATTCTTGCAAGAAAAAAAAAAGGAAATAAATGCATTTTTCATAGCATATAAGTAGACATTATCATATGAAGAAGTAAACCACATCCAATGCAGTTTCACATGAACAACGATAATTTGAACAGTAAGTTAGAAATCATGGTTAAAAAAAATTTAAAAGTTAAAAAAGGGCATTAATTTGGTAATTGATTCCATATTAATATTCATAATATGAAGGTAATATACACACCTGCAAGCATGGTAGGATGGCAGGTCTTTGCAGCTGAAGGAAATCTACTCACCCCAGTTAGGCTAGTAAAAATTGCAAGGCATGTATGGCTAAAGCAACCTGATCCCGAGATCTATGATGTTGCCTTTTATCATTTTTCTCATCCAATCCATTCTCAAGTGCTAAAGAACCCATTAGCTCTTCATCAAAACCATCCAATTCACTTTGACCATGACCCCTACCCCTCCTCATCTTCTCCTGCATCCCATAGCCAGACTCTTCCTCGTCTTCATTGACCACAGGTGCAATTCGAGAAGAGACTCTTCCACAACAGAAACCAAATGAAGATTACTTCCTGCTGACTGGCCAGAGCAATCAAGCTGAACACTTTGCCTCCTTTCAGCTGATACATCACCATTCGCTTTACTATGTTGGGCGAAAATCTTTCGTCCCTCTCATTCTCATCAAGTGATACTACCTCTATGGTTCAACATACAAATTCAGCTTCTATTTCTGCATTACTCCCTTAAGAAACTCTATAGAGTAGAAGAAATTATAGGAACTAGAACTTCAGAAGTAGAAAATGAACCAAAAGATTTGTCATCGAAAACAACTTCAGGAAAGTGAGAAACTTCATTGCAATGGGGGACATGTATAAACTCGAGATAAATAACAAGCAATTCCTAACAGAATGAAGACAAAGTGTAACCCAGAGTTGAACGACAAAACTGTAAACCAATAGTTAGTGGCCATGCTTGTGTTTTGTATGTTACAAATCGAGGTCTCAAAAATGCAATCCAGTCTTTTAGTTTAGAATGGCAAGTTAGTATTGATCATTTTCTTTATAAGATCAAATAAAATATTGAATTGAACAAACAAACAATATCTAAAGGATAAAAAACAATTATTGAATGTTTCATCAACCTCATATTTGCTTAGTAACTTATCAATTTCAATTCCAAGTGTGAACTATTCTATGATTTTATCACTATTTTCTAGTTACCAAGTCATCTTTATAGTCTTTAAATGTGATGAATTTAAATAATCAATAACAAAACTCAAGCACATTCGAACATTGTTCAATCAAGATAAATAATGACAATCACTAATCATTGAGTCGATCCACATATTCACATATTCACCAAGGTGATTGAAACAAGATCAATAACGAGAGAGAGAGAGAGAGAGAGAGAGAGAGAGAGAGTCAGGGAGAACTTGCTGCAATCCGTTTACAAGTGACTGAATGAGAGGTAGGACAAATATGTTTTGTATTTCTTTTTAACCAATGACACTTATTCACTAAAATTGATAAATAGTGGCCAAAAAAAAAAATTTTGACCGGAAATAAGGCATATTAATGACTAAATGTAAATTATTGTCCCTAAATATTTTGAATTAGTGGCGAGTTAGTAATATATTTTTGCTACAACATTCAAATTGTCACTAATTAGATTTATTATCATATATTTAAGTGACAATAATACTTTTTTATCATTAATTATATATCTTTAGTAGCGATAAATATTTATGGTCACTAAATAATTTAATTAGTGATGATAATAGTTTTTTGTCACTAAACATATATATTTAGTGATAATATTTCTAGCTGCAATCTAAATTTAGTGGCTAAGTGTATCTTTTTGTAGTGAAAGTTGAGATAAGGAAGAGACTGGGGAAAAAATTGCCTGGAAAAAAACTAGATTAATTGGCAATGGTAAGATGCCTAGCTATAAAAGGAGCATTAACTACAAGGAAAGTGTACGACCAAATCCATCAAAGACCCACGACTTGGGCATTATAGGTGTAATTTTATTTTTGATTTAGAAATATTATTAGTTTTAGTGACTATTTTAATCAATCTATTGTAACCCAAAAACCTTCAAGTTTAATAAAAGTGTTCTTCTCTTTTGTTAATCCTTTTATTATCACTTTGCATGCTGTAATTCCATCAATTGTGATCATTCAAGGAAGTCATGAAATAAGGCAGTTGGAACTTGGATGACCTGCTGGTTTCATTCAAGCTGAATGCTCTTTTCACTAAAATTTGATGTTGGGAACAAAATGGATCTCAACTCAAGCTGACTACAGTTGTTTAGGAATGGTAATAATTTTTCAATCACCTAGGTGAATATGTGGATTTAATCCTACCTCCAAACCTCTACCCGCTCAAGCATACACGGGAAAAAAGAGAGAGAGAGAGATTAATCCCTATTTTGTAGGGATCCAATATTTTATGCATAAGGTTTCCTTCATGAAGCCGATGTTTTTTTGTGTCAACTAATTCCCGTGGTGTGTGTGACATAATTAACTTAAGACATTCATTGTCAACTAATTCCCGTGTCATTCGAAATTTTGGTGTATGACATAATTGAAGTAATATGTCCATTGAATGTAGGGTCATAAGTGTCATTATCTAGTTTGATTCCATTAATCAAGGGCGCTAGGAGGAGTAAGAACAACTTTTTTTCGAATAAAGAAAAATATTAATTTCAAAAACTAGTGAATAAATAAAAAAAGACTGATATCCCTCGTTGCTGTCTTATGAGGAGACTGTATCATACTCTACTGCACTTTAACTATGTCGAACGTTTGACACGGACTTGACCCCCATATATGAATTTAACTCCGTCGTACTATAAAAATTAGTAGAGTGATTATTGTTTTATTGTTATCTTGGCATATGGTTTTGTGGTATTGGAAGTTGGGAGGAAGAGAGGATTGCTCTGTTGCAACTCAAGGCTTCCATCCCACTACCCAAATGGAACCTCTTTGTCATCTTCAGAGGACACAGTGCGGGGAATAGAGAGTGACTATTATTCATTGGCCTGGTGAATTTTTTCAACAGGATTCATTTATCCAAAAGTTGTTATGCATTTTAGATTCAAAATTAGGAACTTCATTTGGCATCCAAAGTATTACCGCAATCAGTGGGACACTTTTCCTACCGTGGAATCTGTGGAGTAGATTTCTCTTCACTTTCTTATTTGTTTCTTTGTATGCGTAATGTGTGGGGTACATGTGATGGATGAAGTTGTAAAAATACATGTTGTTAAAGTTTCACACCGACCTACCCCAAAAAACAATTTGACATCTTAATTTTCTTCTTAGATTATTATTCAACAACTAATAGAATCCATTTGAACCAAAAATATATTTTATTATTCTTTTCAATTTTAGATCCTTAATATTGATGAATTAGCCATTTTAATTAAAACTACGAATGTCTCATTTTTGTTCTTGGAAAGTGTTTAACATTGAGTCAACTTAACAGTGAAATAAACCTCATTGCCTTTTTCACTGTGCAAACATTATAATGTGGTAATTTCTTTTTCTTTTTTCTCATTTTTCACTATGCATGGCCTTGGTTCAATCGACCCCACAAACAAGAATTTAGCTATGCCGTGTTAGGGGGGGGGGGGGGGGGGGGTTGTGGACTCAGTTGTGCATGATTGGTCCTGAGTCATGCTTTTGACAGCTATTTAATCTATCCAAAGGCATCAGCACTCTATTTAATCTGATAGCACTTTGCCAAGAAACACAAACAAAAACATATCAGCAAATAAATATGAAGGAATCAAAGGTTTTGGAGTGGTGGGCGGTAATGTTAGCTTTGATATGGTTTTGTGGTGTTGCGTGTTTTGGTTGTTGGGAGGAAGAGAGGGTTGCTCTCTTGCAACTCAAAGCTTCCATCAACTACCCAAATGGACCTTCTTTGCCATCTTGGGAGGATAGAGTGGAAGGTTATAACAGTATAGAGAGTGACTGTTGTTATTGGGAAGGAGTTAAATGCAACGAGACCACAGCTCACGTGGTTAAGCTTTCTCTTAACAAGACAAGGAATAGGAGATTAGGAGATTGGTATTTCAATGCCTCTTTGTTTCTTCCCTTTAAAGAGCTCCAAGATCTGGACTTATCTGATAACCAGCTTGTTGGTTGGGTCGCAAATGAAGGTCTAGATTTTTCTTGTTTAGCAAACTAACAAGCAATTGATGTTATTAACATATTATTTATGTTTTTTCCTTTAACAAAATCTAAACTTCTTAGCAGGTTTTGAAAGTTTATCTGGGTTGACCAAGCTGGAGGTCCTCTGGTTGGATGGGAATTACTACAATAACACCATCCTATCATCTCTCGGAGTGCTTCCATCTCTTAAGAATCTATATTTAAGAGGCAACTCTCTGAAAGGATCCGTTCACTTGCAGGGTATGACGGAGTTCCAACAACATTTTTTTTAAAGCTGAATTCTTATGAAATAGTGCAGTAGCCCAAGAGATCAGAATGCTTACCAGGGGCGGCCCAACCAAACTTAGGGGCTTACGCGAAAATGTTATCTGAGGCCTAGTAATATTTATTCAAATAATATTAGTATTAAACAATTATCAAAATATTAGAATATGTTTATTTAAAAATTATTTGTTTTGTAATTTTTTTTAAATACACCATGAATTTTACAAATAAAAATTGCGTTGACCGAACTCAAATTCGGAGATCAAATGCAATGATACATGCTATTTGTTTAAGGTAAAAAATGTATAATTGAAAATTAGTTTAGCTAATAAAATGATTTTTCTATGGATGAATATAAAAATATAAATTTAAACAAGTTCAGTGGAGGTAAAATAAATAAGACATTGCAAGATATTGTAGATAGTGCACTACTTCTACTCACTCTATTTTCTAGTAATTTTATGTATTATAAAAAAATTTATCAAAAAACAACCTAAAATTTTACTTATAGAGATATAAAATCATTATTTATACCTATTATATGATAGACAATTGATTTTATTAATAAAACTGCAAAATGATAGTACATAAAATATAAATTTTTATAAAAATTCCATACCATTGTATAAATTTTTATTTCGGAGTCCCAAATTTTTTTTTCAATTTGGGGACCCTAGGCAATGACCTTAGTGGCCTATAGGTTGGGCCGGCACCGATGCTTACTATTCAAAGTGAACAAAAATTAATGTTTGAGTACTAGATACACAAGTTTCGTGTCATTAAGCACTAATTATCACAAATCATGGAAGTATATGGTTGTCCTAGCATAAAATATATTATTTTATTTAACAATACCTTGCATCATTTTTTAATCATATTTGCGTGTTACATTTGCAAACTTGAACTTACAGGAAAAAAATTATATTGCTTTATATGTAGACATTCCTGCTATGAGCAACCTGGAGGAGCTGGACTTGAGTTTTAACTTTGGGATTGAGACTCTCACGACCACAAGAGGTATAGATGATACTTCAAATGACATTGTGTTCATTCTCTTGGTCTGTAGAATAGGAATGCAAATACAGAATACATAACATTATAATATTTTGCATTCAGGTATGAAGAGCTTAAGCAAGCTGCAAGTTCTTCGTTTGACAGGCGGGACTTTTAATGCAAGTGTTTTACATTCACTAGGAGCATTGCCATCTCTTAGGGCCTTAAGACTTTGTGTGGATGGACATGTCACCAAACAAGGTAAAGTAGGGTTGATGATAAATGGTAATTAACAATGAGCAATGTTATGTGAATTTAAAATTTTGATTTCATTTGTCGATCTGAAGATGTGGTTTCATTAAAATCATTAGATGAAGAATAAGTTCTAATGTTTAATGGGACTCATAATTAACCCAAATGTCATAATGAATCAGATTGACAAATGAGGTAGGACAAAAGAAGTTAAATCATATTTGTGACTAATGATGTGACTTTATTGAAATTATTATATCAATAACAAGTTCCAAAATATTATGGAGTTTACAGAAAATCCAAAAGTCCCAGTGAATTAGATCATCTAAACTATTTTTTTGTTCCAATTTATTTCAATATAGACTTGATGGGCCTGAACTACTTGGAGTACTTAAATTTGGATCATTCATATATCCGCGGGAGCTTTCTTGGGAACACAGGAGTGATGACTTCTCTAAAAGTTTTATCATTGTTTGAGAGTGGACTTCACGGCAATCTACCAACCCAAGGTATATATGAGTTGATTCGAAAAATCCTTAGATGTCCCTTCTTCCCTCCAAAATACTATTGCTTTGATGTTCTTTGAATCTTTTAATTAGAATCATCAATTTGTCCACAGGTTACAGACCAAAGTTTTTATATTTTACAGGATTTTGTGACCTGAAGAACCTTGAAGTGTTGGACCTTAGGGAGAATTATCTGGAGGGGATACTTCCTTCATGTATAGGAAACTTGACATCGCTCCATATATTGGATCTTTCTTCCAATTACTTGGTTGGAAATATTTCCCCGGCTCTCCTTGCTAGTCTTACATCACTTGAATACCTTTCTCTTTCATATAACAACTTCATCACCCCTTTCTCATTTGCGTCATTTTTTAACCATTCAGAGCTTAAGGTCATTTTGATTGATAGTATCGTGCTAAAACTTGAAAATGAATCTCAATCATGGACACCAAGATTCCAACTAAAAGTTTTGCATTTGTCAAACTGTTCCATTGAAACACTACCATCTTTTCTATATTACCAAAATGATTTGAAAGTAATTAATCTCTCCCACAACAAGCTATTGGGGAAGTTCCCCACATGGTTGTTAGAGAATAATACGAGATTGGAAGTGCTCATCCTACAAGATAACTCTTTCAAGGGATCTTTTCAGTTGCCTTCTTATCCTAGTTCTCATGTTTCATATCTAGATTTATCGAACAACCTCATAGATGGTCAAATTCCTACAAATTTAAACTTGATCTTTCCAAGATTAGATAGCTTATTCATGTCCAATAATATGTTTGAAGGTCATATTCCTTCTTCTTTTGGTGATATTAGATCTTTAAGGGCCTTGGACTTATCTAATAATAACTTGTCGGGGGGAATACCCGAACAGCTGGCAATGGGTCAATCCTCCTTATTGTTCCTCGGACTATCGAAAAATTGCTTGCATGGTCAAATATTTGGCAATCTTTTCAACCTGACTAAGTTGGAGTGGTTATATTTGGACAACAATTGCTTTCTTGGAAACATACCAGACAGCTTATTAAATGCCTCTAACTTGATGGCGGTGGATATGAGCAATAACCATTTGTCTGGCTTCCTTCCCCAGTGGATCGGGAATGTATGGTCTTTGGGGCAAATAAGTTTGGCCAAAAATCACCTTGAAGGCCCCATTCCATTGGGGTTTTGCAAACTTGATTATCTTGAGTTGTTGGATTTATCTGAGAATAACTTGTCAGGCTCTGTGCCAGCTTGCTTCAACCCTTCAGACATAACTCATGTCCATCTGAATAAAAATAGATTGAGTGGTCCATTGACTCTTGCATTCTATGGCAACTCCCATTTGGTGACATTAGACCTTGGAGATAACAGATTGACAGGTGAAATCCCAAATTGGATAGGCAAACTTTCTGCATTGAGGATTCTTATCTTGAAACGTAACAATTTTGGAGGTAACATTCCCAGTCAATTATGCCGCTTGAAACAATTAAGCATGATTGATCTTTCTGGGAATAGACTTTTTGGTCCTATTCCTCATTGCCTGTCTAACATGACTTTTGAGCCTAGCTTTGAAAAATCTCTTGAAGTTTTGGGAAACATTAGGTTTCTTGATCCAAGGGCATTATCATTGTCAATCATGGGAATGACTATATCTTTTGAATTTCTATATCAATCTAGTTCCTATTATAATGAAATGTCAAATGACAAAGAAAATGTGGACTTCACAACAAAGAATGGTACTCGTTCATATCAGGGTTTTATCCTTGATTTGATTTCGGGAATTGATTTCTCTTGCAACCAATTAACTGGTACTATTCCTCCAAAAATTGGGAACTTAGCTGAGCTCTTCGTGTTAAATCTGTCCCATAACAATCTCCTTGGATCCATTCCGGCATCACTGTCCAACCTAAGGAAGATTGAGAGTTTAGATCTTTCCTATAACATCCTGACTGGGAGTATCCCCTCCGAATTGACTAAGTTGAACTTTTTGGCGGCCTTCAGTGTGGCATACAACAACTTAACAGGTAAAACTCCAGATTTGAAAGGTCAATTTGGTACCTTCAGCGAGAGTAGTTACGAGGGCAATCCTTATCTTTGTGGACCTCCATCACATAACAGTTGTACTGATGTCCAAAAAGCATTGACAATTCCAAAAGATTCAGAGGATGAGCAAAATAATAGTGGTTTCATTGATATGGATGTTTTTCATGTGAGCTTTTTAGTGTCTTATATCATATTGTTGTTAGGAAGTGTAGCAGTTCTTTATGTGAACCCTCGTTGGCGAAAGGCATGGCTCCATTTGGTTGAAGCTTGTATGACCTCTTGCTACTATTTTGTTGTTGACAGTTTTCGTAAGTTGTTCAACCGTCACATTGTGTGATCCATTAGCTGGATTTTTATGTGCACGCTTAAAGTAAAAGCACTATACTATTTTACAATTTTCAATAGACAATGGTTTCAGTTTATGTACTTCTATCATTAGGTTATGTTATGCATTTTACATATGTAGTCATGAGAGTAAAAGGAGGAGCTCCAAAAGAGTTCATTGTGTTCCCTCAACAAACTAATGGATAACTTAAATGAAAATTTACTTGCAAAAACAGCCATTGTATAGCTTGCCTACATTACTTCTTACTCCATGTAGTAATGTTCAAAAACACTTTACTTTCCTAAAGTTAAAAAATATACTCATATTTTTGTGTTTTTGGACCAACATATAATTGATTCTTGAATTGAAATAGGTAAAAGACATTTGATTTATATTTTTTTTAATATATAAATTAATAGAACCGGACCATGTCTACCCACATGAGCAAATGAATCCCAACCTAAGAGGTTGGTAGAAGTTAAAAGAATAAACTACCCCTAAGTGGAGGTGATCATGATACCTCATGATTAGATGATTATTAAGAGGTTACCTTGGTGGTTGTTCCATCTTGTGACATAAATATAGAATTCTTGGCAGAATTCTATATACAAGAAAGACACTAAAAGGCAAATACTCTTCTTCCCCACAAATTTTATCTCTCTTTGCACTTTCTTTGGGTTAACACCATACACTCTTGGATTTGTAAGTGTGGAAATTCTACTCTAGTAGCCACTTCTACAACCTAGTATATAATTTGAGTAAGGAAGTTTGGAGAAGTTTAGGTTTGAGATTGTTGGGCTCGTAACAACAAATAACGATTTAGTTTAATTTAAGTTCATCAACAGATATACCGAAATCCCATTATGTGCTATGTGCTATTATATGACAATACTTTCAAGCTAACTTTCAATATTTCTGAAGCTTCTTGATCCTTATTTGCCCAGCTTCTTGATCCTTTCTGAAGCTTCTGAAGCTTTTTGGTTCTTTTTATGTTTTATTTGTTTTCCAAGTACAAAGAGCAAACACATATTTTGAAATGTTTCCGGGATAAACTAATAACTTATTGGATACATCGAAGTCAAAATATAGTCACTTTTTGTTTCGGCACAAAATGCTATAGCAACTACCTATGTTTTGTCCATTCATAATTTCCCACTAATATGTTTTTCCTAGGTAAAAATCCAAAATTCATCACTAAAAGATCTTTGCTACAAAACTTTTCATTGCGACGTTTGTTGGAGGGAGCCCGTAGCTAAGCACCGACAAAATTTAATCCTAGGTAAAAGTTGAGTTTTTTCAAGGAAAATTTTTGCTGGAGGCAACTTTTGCCTAGGAAAATATATTCTAAGGTAAAAACGGTTGCCTTCAACATAATCTTTCCCTACGAAAATTTTTCCCTGTTAAAAGTTGTATCATTTAAAAAAACAAAAAAACTAAGTCAATTAATACCAATTCAACCACCCAAAAACAAACTAAATGAATTTATACCCAGAACTTCAAAAACAAACCAAGAATGCAAATAAAGATCATCAAAAATAGTGCGCAATACTCCATAACCGACTCTTGGAACAAATCTTACCTAAAAACATTCTTCATGCAAAATTTAAGCAAAATAATGCATGGAGTCTTATGCCATGGAGATTTCTCATTTTGATAGTTTGTATCAATTTCCACAGTAGTGTAGCCAAGCACTTGAAAGCCAAAAAGTTAGTTGTCAATGCTTTTACAGTTGTACTACTTCACTTTCCTCTTTAACTTTGTCATTTGCAAGAACAATTTTTCAAAAACCAATGTGAGATGAAATCTAACTCAATTATAAATGACTGACAAACTCACTACTAATTCCTAAGAAAATGGCAAATATATGTTCAAGTTTTTAGCTATAGGGAAAGTAAAGAAAATGGAGTATAAAGTTGGAAATGGCTTAAACACATTTCTCTGGTTGGACCCTTGGCACCCAAGGGGGATCATTTAGCAGGTCTGAGGTGAGAACATGCTGAAAAATTCTAGCATTGGGAGAGAAACAAAAGTCTGTAGCATAGTGGGTACTTATGGATGAGTGGGGCCTGAGCTCGTGAATGCAGATAGTGAGGAAGTTCTTGACACTATTCCATCAGCTTTTAGGCCTGATCTGAGTGCTACAGATAGCGTGAAATGGATCTCCTCAACCATTATTTGCACCAAATCTGCATGGCAATGCTTTAGATTCAAGCAACAACAGCAAAGATGGTCACATATTGTATGGTTTCCTGGTGCCATTCCTAGGTACAGCTTCATAATGTGTCTGGCAGGTAGAGAGAGACTCTATACTCAAGATATACTTTTGCTATATGGCATCATTTCTAGGGCTATTTGTGTCTTTTGTACTAGTGGGGTGGAGACACAGAACCATCTCTACTTTGAATATCCATTGTAGAGTTTGGAAGGTCCCCGTAATCTTTCAGATATTGAATAAAATCTTTAATATTGCATCTTCATTGATATCTTTCTTCAATTGCCATTTCCTACATCATTAGTCTGTCTTTCCTCAATGTCAAAAGAGAAGTGAATGATATTAGGCTGTAATGAGTGATGGATGAGTTATCAGTCACTTTGTAATCAGAAGTTCATTGCAGATTAATAAAAGTATCATTTCTTTTGGTAATCTCTTGATTATCATTCTTCTTGCTTTGAGTTTGTAGAGTTTTATCATCCAATGAAGTTTTGAAATAAGGCAGACCTGACAATCGTTGGAGAAAATGTTAGTTTTGCATCGCTAATAATTAACATAAATAATATTTGTTAGAAGATAAAAATTTAAATTTAGAAAAATAATAAAAATATAATACAAAGATATAACGTGATTTGATACATCATACACACCTTAATACACTGTATCCATATCCACGGACCAAAAATCGACAGCAATATATTATTCACTGAAAAACTAGTCATCTGCTAACTGATTGCATAATACCCAACCTTATTTATAGGAATAAAATACTGTAACCAAAACTTATTCAGATACAATTTGATCTTTATGTTTCCCTAATATATATACATGGTATATTAAAACTCTTCCAATTTGTTTCTTTTTTGATTTGGTCAATAATAACCTATCAATAGTTTATTAGGATTCTTCCGATACATTTCTTATTCCATTCAAGATTCTCACTTTAATTATCTAACAAACTCTCCTTCACTATAATTAAAAAGTTTGAGTCAAATTCCAATAATCTCCCTTAAACCCAACTCTTTAAATTTGGTCATGCCCAATATCGGACATAACACCATTGATTATGATCCACAAAGTATAGTATGCCCATTGCATACTATATTTCTCAATGCTGACTTCAGCTTCCTAGCTTTCTTTCCAACTGGTTAAAACTTGGAATTTAACTCAACCTCCATTATCACTCCAGTACACCACTTCTTAGGACCCTTAGCTACACCACCTCGCTTTTTCAAAACTAATCACCTGTGCCTAGACCAAATAAGTATCATCAATAAAAAAAAAAAACTGACACATATTTAAAATCATCATATAAATAGATCTGATTGTGTATGTGATGACAGCTAGAAAGATTGTACATGTGACAATGGCCGAGAAAATGTGTCTGTGATGATGGCTGCACGAGGTTGTGCCCCGTATTCGGTGGTCTTGATGTATACACATGCAACATCTCAGACAAAGTGTAGGGACGTCCCTTCCTCTTTGACATAATAAATCTATCAACAAGACATACACATATTAGTATGATTCTGTTTAAAATACATAACGAGCTAGTGTTTGTTTTGAGAAGACATGCACACTAGAATCAATGTACTCTCCAGCCAAATTATCCACAAGCTTGTGTCACCAAATGAATTACTTAACCCATAGTTTGAGTGATAGGTCCTAAAGCAATATGTTATACCGACTGTAACAAAATCCAACCACTCTTCTAAACTTATTTCTTGACTAATTTTGGTAGTTTGTAACAATTAAAAAAGCTAAGGAAAGTCCCCTTGATACTTTGAAGATGCAGTTAAGATAAAAACCCCAAAATACTTTAGGTGGTTCTTTTTAGTAACGAAATGGTGGATCCAAACTATAGTTAAGGAGAGGGAGAAAATAGTAGTATGCAACTAATAAACTCGATCAAAAAAATACCTACCTAAAAAGCACTCTATCAAAAACCATGTATAAAAGATAAGGGTGTCAATAGTGTTGTGTTACGTTATTTTTGTGTCGTGTACTTTCAATTATGTTATTTTTGATACATATTGTGTTCGTGTCAATAAAAAATTATTTAATTCTGCAATGTTTCATATATTACTATGCAACAAAAATTTTAAAAATTATAATATAACTATTTTCTATCTATATTACTCATTAATCGTGTTATTGTATTTAACTTTATTTTGACTCATTTATCATTTATGTAAATTAGTCGTGTTAGTTTTAGGTTGTGTTATGGTCAAGGTGGGGTCACTAAGTAAAATTGACACCCTTAATTGTTATAATACGTGACTCATATTCAGAATATGGAAGGTACATCGAGTTCCAGGATAATAAGCTAGTTGTCGGAGCGTAGCGAAATTTAAACATGCATTATGTTCAACATAATTGTATCACCATAAATTAATAACATTGTACAAATTTTATAAATTTGCCACATCTATCTCAAATAGAATGAAACAGTAATTTTTTGCATTCAGATCAAAATCATAAAATTGAAATTGCAGTCATTTAACTTGCACGAACACGAAATCATTCAACTTATCATAAATTAAAATCAATTAGGAGATCTTTTGAATGAAAATTTTATGAAATAAAATATAAATTAAAATTTAACACAAAAATTACAAAGGAACAAAGAGTTACTAAATGTCACAAAGAACAAAGAGTCAACATATAAAGACAAATAATTGTCTGAATATCACAAGGACAAATCTATCATTAAAAATGATAATAAAATCCTGTGTTTTTTGATTGAAAACGCTAACTAGTTATGATTCATTGATATTGCTGCCCATCCACGCAAACAAAAAAAAATAAAATCAAACAAAGAAACCATTCATAAAAAATTATTAAAATATACCATTCATAAACAATGATTACAATATTTTGTGGCTGGACTAAAGTCATTATTTGTATTATTCACTTTCTAATCACAAATTAGCGTGGACAATGTGTGCATGTGACCAATTACGTGTGTGTGTGTGAAAGAGAGCGATTGAGGGAGGGTGGACAGTGTGTGTGTTGTGTTAGTGCGTTTGTGTTAGTGTGTGTGTTAGCTTGTGAATGCGTGAAATTTTGTGTGCTTGTGTGTTTGTGGTAGAGTTTAGGGGTTAGGGTTAGGAATATAGGGTTTAATTTATAGCTTTAAATTACACGAGTTTAGGGGTTTTGCATGAAATTACGTTGTTGCAAATATTCTGTCCCGAAAATCACTTGAGGCAGCCTTCATTACTACCGTAAAAAGTAATTAAAAAATTTAACTACTTATGATGGCCAAACAAGGCTGTCGCAAACACTCCGCCTCAAAAACCACTTTTTCTGTAAGTTCTTGGGCTGTATGGCGTCAGATTGGATACAAGTGTTTTACATTCGCTAGGAGCATTGCCATCTCTAAAGGCATCACGGCTTAGTGTGGAGGGTCTGGCCACTGAAAAAGGTAAATTACTGTGTCAATATTGATGATTAGTATCGGCCATTTTATGCTTCAATCATGTCAAGTTAAAGGAGGTTTGTGTCGTATCTAAACTAGTTTATGTCAAAAATCATTCTACATGAATAAGATTTTTTTATTAAACGGATTTAAACAGGCAATACTCATTTGTTTGACGGACTTGCTAAATAAAATGAGATGGTGAGGTTCATTTCGGGTTGATCCCAAAAAAATTTGACTCCCTAGAATTACACCAATTGACTTATTTGCGAGGCCGGCCCTAAGTATAGGTGACTAGGACTACCACTTAAGGCCCCCAAACGGATAAAAAAAAATTGGGGCCCCCAAAAATTTGTTTAGATCCCTTAAAAACTTTTAAGCCCATAATTTGAACTAGACTATGCAATTTTAACTACAATATAGGAACCCATAAGAAATCAATACATTAATGAGTTAGACTCTATGAAGCACGGATACGGATACGGATACGATACGATACAGATATGACAATACGATAAAGTCTAAAAATGTAGGATACGGGTACGACTAAGATATAGAATTAGACTATAACTTTGGTACAGAATTAAACCTCTCAAATAAACGGGTTGACACAAATTTACTGAATATGGCCTATTCTATATCTAATTTTATCTATATAATAAAACACATAACAACTTAAAATTTTATCTCATATATATTTTTTTTCCTAAAAATTTCACATCACTAATTTCTATCACATGTTCAATCATTTAATATTTGATTAATTTATAGTTTAGCATAATATTATTTCCAACATTACCCATGTACAATAGTCTATACATCTTAAAAAAAAATAATATAGTGGGATCAATTTTTAGGCTCTCAAATTTTATATTTCATCATTTCTTCAGGCACGGATTATGACTAGTAAGATTATAAATGGGGTGGATATGTGTTAAGCAAATTCTATTATGACATAACCAAATGAATGCCTTTATATTAATTCTGTTTATAGGGTCATTATCTCCTCACATTAAACTTTTGATGCATTACAATCAAAATCAGTTGACTAATACTATCTATTACCTAACTTTTAAAAATTATAATTTTTTCCTATCTTAAATTGGAGGCCCATGTTATCTGGGTTGAATTTTTTGCTAAACTGTTTTTTAACTCAAGAAACACAAAAAATGACTAGAAAACATAATGCATAGGAGTAACTTATTATTCGACAATTCTACAGACATCCATTTTATGAAAACCAAATTTGATGCATAAATAAATTTTATTTTATTTTATATTGTGGACTGATAACACACTTGATTCTATTTTGGTCTTCAAATTCAACTTTTACTAATAACACACTTATTCATAAAACATTTTATACAAAATTTGAATTAATACTTTTATATCTCAAAAATAAGGAAAATATATTCCAAATGAATATTTATTATTTTTTAATAATTATTTAATCATATCTATATCATTATCCGATAAAATATTAGAGCTCCATCTAATATCCCTGCCTAGGGCCTGCATTTATGTCAGGCCGCCCCTGCCCGTTTTGTCATAACACCGGCAAGGATTGGCAGAACATGAACAGTAGCAAATAAAACAAGTTAAAAGGTAGAACTTGGGCATTCAAAACAAAAAATTTGAAAAATCTCCTAATTGTTGTTTGTAGTGTGTCAAATATTGTAAAATTACTTATTGAAATTTATGATTTCAAACTTGTAATGTGTAACAAAACAGTTACAGTAAAGAGTTACACAGAACCGAAAGAGTTACAGCAGGGTAACAAAACATTAACAGTAAACAGATACACGTATTGTTTGTTTAAACAATATAAATACTAACCTGATTGTAGAACAGGAACTGTTATTGAATTTTTGGTAGATCAAGGCTAGCATTTGAAACTATGTTCTTAAAACAGATTTTGCCCCCACACACGGTGCTTATGGAAACCGACCGTCTGCCTCTCAAGATATAATAATCTTTTCACAAATAGAAGTAGCACTCCAATCTGCTCGTCCAACAAACCATAACCGTGTTGTATACTCTCTAAATGCACTGCCTTAATGCCGCAAATGATATGTTATATTATCTGCCTTATTGTCAAAAACGGACTGATAAATTCAATGAAATTAATGGAAATGAGTCTGAGCATTTATAGACACATTAGTGACTTTTCGGACAGTCACCTTACTAAAGGACACAACCCAGAATGACAAGACACAACAGCCAGTAGACACCTTAAGTAACTGTTATTCATGAACAGTCACAACTCAGAATTTCAGACTGGTGCAAAATTAATTAAATAAATTTATTTCAGGTTAAAAAATTCTCCCCCAATTAATTAAATAAATTTTTTCCAAAAAGATAGGGCTTGGTCTAACCCACACCCACACCCGAGCCCGAGCTCGACCAGGTGAGGTGGCGCGCGTGCGTGTGGTTGAACAAAAGACATGTAGGTGCTGCTCATAAAACTGTGGTAACCCTTTGGGTCCAATCCCATAGAACAAACTTGACCTATATATGCCCATGTTGAATTTCTTCATCAACCAATATGAGATTGGTGTCAGATCCCACATTATACTTTCTTTATTTTCATATTTCAAGAGAATCACTTTGGAGCCTATTTTCTCATTCATTTCTTACTCAATTTGAGCAAGTGAATATATTACATTAATCTCCTCACGGAGTAAAATATGAACCCACAAAATTTTGTTCAAAATAACAATCGGATCCCACTTTAATTTAGGCTTAAAGTAGACCAAAATTTAATTTTTATACTTAAAAACTGTTTTGGTCCAACACTAATAACATTCAAGATGCATAGATTTTGATCCTAAACAATTTCACCATTAAACACATTAATGCTATAGGGACATAATTGAGGAATATAATACATTGTAACCAATGAATTGATAGTGGAATGCTTTTAATATTGGGATCTATTGCAACATTAAATGCATTCCACTATCAATCCATTGGTCATAATACATTATTTCTCCCTAATTATATCCCCATAACATTGCTCTTAAACAAATTCCAAAGCAAATATATCTTACACAAGGAGGTCCAAAACTCTACCAAAAACATCACATATGCATGGCTTGAATCATGTCCGAGATTCAGCTGTTGGAATTGCTCCAACGGTACTCTATTTAGAAGATCGCTCTGATATATTTTTGTTGAAGTCAAGAGAATTAAAAATAAAATAGAAGGAAGAAGAGAAAACTATGAACACAAAAAAAAATATTTTTATGCAAGTTGATTACATATCACACTCAATTGATACATTAATATTCTATTAACACACTTTGTCCATAATAAAACCCTAAAGCCTGTTTATTTTAAAAGTTGTTAACTTGTCAAATACGTCATGATAGGGACGTTTCATGGAATTATTGAAAATTTCATGGACTTAGAACTCCACCTTCTTCAATAGCACGGAACTAGTTGGAGTTTTTTTTAGAGTAAATATCATAATTGGTCCCTAAATTTTGCTTTTGATTTTAATTTGGTCCATGAACTTTTAGTTATCTCCATTTAATCTATCAACTGTCAATTTTGTCTGAATTAAGTCCTTTCGTTTATTTTTACCATTAGATCAACTAAAGAGTAGCCCAACTTGATCCATTTCAAGCGTTAAATCATATGTTTTCGTTTTTTATCTAATAATGAAAATTGACAAAAAGACTTAATTGAGACAATTGATAGTTAAAAAATTAAATTGGGACATTTAAAAATACATGGACTAAAATAAAATTGGATGTAAAGTTTAAGAATCAAGAATGATATTTACCCTTTTTTAAACTCTTCTGTTTGACCATTTTGTCATGAGGTTACCAAAAATTTCCTAAAAAATAAAGGTCGTAGTAAATAATGCCCCAATCTACCTTTCATCGTAACGGTTTACGAGAGAAGTATAATCTTCTTTGGCCAAAATCCACCTAATGGTAGGTTGGCAAATCAGAGTCTGTAGTCCCATACTAGTTTGTTAGAGCATCTCTAAGAAAACTATCTAAAATAGCTACTCAAAATAAATTTAAATATTATATTATCTATTTTAACTAACCACTTTTTCAAACTCACTCCAACAACGTTATCTATTTTAGTTAATCACTTCAACTAATTTTAGCTAACTTTCAATAATAAAATCTAAAATACTATTTAGTATGTCATGTCATCACCATATTGATGACATCACATACTGACGTGTTACGTCATGTCATCAAAATTTTAAAATTTTAATTTTTATTAATAACAGTCATATTTACAACTGTCACGAAATTCAAATTTTAAAATTGAGTTTTTTAACGGTCATATTTTTGGATATGTATAAATAAGATCTTTCATCTCCCATTGTCATACACATCAAATATATTTCTTCTCTATAAACTCTTCTTTGTGTTTATGTTATGTCTCAACATCGTGTAATGAACATGATTCTTAACAATTCTAGCTCCGATGATGAATTGGAGATGATAACAATTTGTGCTATTAAAATGAATAAACTCAATAGCGAGGAAAGCTTTGCCATACGTCGTGGTTCCATTCAAAGTCATTCAGTTATTTTTTGTGATCGAGTTCAAGGCCACGAGAGACTGTATCGAGATTATTTTGTTGAACCACCTATCTATCTCCCAAATTTATTTCGAAGAAGGTTTCAAATGAATCGAGCCCTTTTTCTTCGTATTCTATCCAAGATGGAAGATTATGATTCATATTTTGTCCAAAAAAAAAATGTTACTAGAACTACTGACTTGTCCTCCTTCAAAATATGACAGCTGCCATAAAGATGTTTACTTATGGAGTTGCAGCAAATGTTATTGATGATTATGTGAGAATTCGCTAAAGCACCGCAATAGAAAGTTTGAAAAGATTTGTGAGGGCGATAATAGTAATTTTTTCCGATGAATACCTTAGATTACCAAACAACGATGACATTGCTAGATTATTAGCAATGGGTACCAACCGTGGGTTTCCTAGGATATTGGGTAGCATTGATTGTATGCATTGAAAATGAAAGAATTGTCCAACAGTATGGAAAGGTATGTATTCTGGTCACGTCCATGAACCAACAATTATTTTGGAGGCAGTGGCTTCATATGATCTCTGGATTTGGCATGCCTTTTTTGGATTACTCGGATCTCATAATGATATCAACGTACTAGAACGCTCTTCTATTTTTGCTCTTTTTTCAGCAAGTCGGGCTCCTCCAGTCAATTTCTTAGTCAATGGAAATGATTATATGATGGAGGTATTACCTTGCTGATGGTATATATCCAAAATGAGCAACATTTGTCAAAATAATTCCATCTCCAAAAGGCAATAAGCAAATACATTTTGTAAAATCTCAAGAGTTAGCAAGAAAGGATGTTGAGCGAGCATTTGAAGTGCTCCAAGCACGATTTGCTATAGTGTGTGGACCATCATGTTTCTGGATAGCTGAAGTGCTTAAGAATAGTATGACGGCATGCATAATATTACATAACATGATTGTCGAGGATGAGTCGAATGCTAATGAGTTAGACTTTACTTATGACACAATGGATGAGAGTCCCACTACCACAGTCATACCTGAGCGGAGTTCAGAACTACTATAATTTATTAATACTTAGCATTGCATTAGAGACAAAGAAACTCATTCCAAACTCCAAGTTGATCTAGTCGAGCATCAGTGGAATATGCATGGAAACTACTAGGCACTACTTAAGTAAATGTTATTACTGTACTTTTTGCAAATTCATTACTACTACATAAAGTTGTTTGTCTATCAATAAAAAAGTACTACATCTTCTTTCCCATGATTTCCATTTGGCCGCGTTGATAATATTAAGCTTGCAATGGAGGTATACAACTCGTATCTATCGACATTATTCACTTTGCCTTTCTTGCTTGCTCAATTTGCATTCTCTCTTTCTCTTGTAGTAGACGTTGTTGTTCTTGAAGATATTGTTTTTCAAACATTTCAAATTTCATCTCATTCACTACCTTTTTCTCTTCCTTCATCTCTGCTAACAGATTCACGAGTTCATTTCTTCTTGCTTCCTCTCCAGCTTTTTTGCCCTTTGATTTTCGTAGTCGAGCTTTCTCAGCTTTCCTTCCTGGTGGTCTGTCTAAGGATCCATAGGACCCACCATCATCTCCTAAATTTACGGAGTCTGCTATAGAAGGCACGGAGCTGCCAGGAGTTGCATTATGTTTTATTTTTTGCTTCTTTGCTTGAGAATCCTCCATCCTTTTTGGTTGATACCTTAACTCATTCCAACTATGTTCAAATGAAAAAGAAGATTTATAGAGTTCCTTGTACAACTTTTTGGCATCACCAATCTGAAAAATTTTACAACAAAACTTATTATCATGTCATTAAAAGTACATTATTTTGTAAAAAAATATTCACTCATACCTTGTCTTTCTCTATCAAACCACTTTGGTTCAACCTTTCTATCTGTACAAAACACCCACAAAATTTATTGGTGGCTAGCTAAATTGCCGACCAACGATTCATCAAAGAATTTTGACTATGACTAGGGCATGACTTAGGTTTGTATTCATGGAAGAACTCGCAAATCCTTTGCCAATATGTCTTTGATTTTTGCTCATTTCCTTGCACAACATTCAAACTAATATTAAGCCACGCCGAGATTATCATAATGTATTTCTCTAATGAAAAATTGCCACCTTATTTTTTGATGGTGGATTCTATTTGAAGAGATATTGGTGAAGATTGACCTATAACCCCATCATCTAAATTTGTTCCATCATGCATGAGATTGGTGAAGCACGCACCATGTTGGAATGGATCCATGTGTAATGCCTATAAAATGAGACAAGTAGTGTTCAACTCCTACAACAACCATCCTTGACTCTATATTACTTCTTGGTCCAGCAAATCCAATGCAAGAAAACAATTTGAACTACTCCAATTAAACAATGAGATCTCTCAAACAAAACCAATCTAATTAAATTCAAACCAAAGCCCATGATCATCCAACAAAAACCCAATGCTTCCAATCATACTAATCAAGATAAATCAACAAAGGCATGAAGTGAACAATAGCATGGCAACACATAGCATTGGATTCTGAGATTAAAATGATTTTCCATGTCAAAAAAACAAGATAAAATGATTTTCCATGGCAACACATATCATCCAAGATAAGCAGAAGTATAAGAGGTCCCAGTTGAAGTCTAATTTCCAACACTAACAAAACAAGAAAATCAAAAACAACACAGATAATAACAAATATCACAAGCCCAAAAGAAAGAAAAAAAACCCAAATTTAGCAAGAATAGGTCTTGAACCAATTTGTTTTGAGCTAATAAACATCAAATCCATGATGAACCGAGAATGCTCAATTTTGAGCTAATAAACACAATCCCTCTAGCTTATGTAATGCTTTTGCAACAATACACATCATGATCAAAATATACATACCCAGCTTCTAGAACAATGCCACAGGCAAAATTGAACAATTGAACGATGCCAGACATACCAATACCCAAGTAAACCAATATGCACATTGAACAATCAGGCAAGACACATCAAGTAATAATTGAACAATCAGGCAACACCCATCAAATTTTTTTAAAAGCAAAATGAATGGCAATTAAACTGAACTACAATTTTGAAACCAGATTAGTTTTTTGACTAATTCAAACTGAACAAAGATCAATTGCTTAATTGACAGAGCTAAACAAATTCCCCAAATCAAGTAAATTGACTTTTTCTTTTCATGTTCGTAGACAGAGATCTACCAAAATGAAGTAGATCAATGAAGAATAATTCAAACAAATCAAGTCTAGAACATGAAAACAAAAAATCACCACAAATCCTCTCCACCATTGAAGAAGGTATTTTGAATCTTTTTGTGTTAACAGATCTGAGACAAAAGAACAAAATCAAAAGCCTAACAACATTAGGGGGAATCTGAAATTATAAAGTTTTACTTACAAGGAAAAAGGAACAGAGATAACAAGAAGAAGGGTGGGCAGATGACGGAGGCATGCATTGGGGATGGAGAGGAGTGGAGGCAAGACAATTAGGCTGGTGGAGCCTTCTCAGTGAAGCTTCGGTGGAGCCTGCGATGAAGCCTTGTTGGTTCTGTGCCGTGGAGCTTCAGTGAGAGAGAGAGAGAGAGAGAGAGAGAGAGAGAGAGGGCCAGTGAGGGAAAAGGGCTGGCTATATCCAGCAACTGAAAATAGGGTTATCTATTTTAGATAAGGGAGTAGCTAGTCTCTTTGAGCAACATTTTGGGTAGAAATTATCTAAAATAGCTAAAGGGGTGGGTTTAGCCAGCCTCTTGGATATGTTGTTACTAGCATTTTATGTTAGTCACATACCCGGTGATTGGTCTTCTATCCTATTCAGGGTCAATGTGTCATATACCCGTTGATTGTTCCCCAAAATAATTTAACCTATCAAAATTACGATTGACTTGTTTTTTTTTTTGGACATGTAGGGGATTAGAATCTACATTGGGCAGTCACCACTTCAAATTAATTCTAAATTCCTTTGTCATATGACCTATGAATCATCTTATTCCTGATAATAAATATGTTGGCAACCTAAACAATTAACCTAGGCCCAACCACATAACAAATAAAAATATTTTCTTTTCATTCCAGTTAAACGGTGACACATGATAACTTCTCATTAGAGTCAAAGGGTGATCCCTTGAAATAGAGGAATGTAATTAGCATATACGATTATCTAAAATGGGCCTAACCTACATTAATAAAACTCACTTAATTCTTTGTTGTATGAGTGATATCGTGTACAGTGAAAATTTAAATTTTTGAGCAACACTAACAAACCATCAAAATTTTAAGAATTTAGAAAATAAGGACGAAATGCTTTTCAACTCCTCTCATCTCTAATTGATTTGTATATTGTTTGGACCTAAAATATAAAATCCATGAATATTCAGTATTTTGGCACTTGGCATCCCTAGATCTGTTAAGGAAGTGCCACATGGCAAAATTTAAAGAAAAGATGAGAGATGATCAATTGCAGCCACATTCGAAAAAGATGAAGGTAACCAACTCAGGGTTACCATTAGGTAACTGTCAATGGGAGCAAACCGTCAAAGAAGATGGCTATAAAAAGGCATTCAATGAAGGAAGAGAGACATGTTCAAATCCCAAAAAACCCACGACTAGGGAATCATTTGGAGTAGTTTTAGGTTAGTTTAGGAGCAATATAGTGTTGTAATCAAGACTATTTTATTCAGTCTCTTATAACTGAAGTCCTTTTGATTGGATTAATAAAATAATTTCCTTTTATTAGTTCTTTATTTTAATTTTTCCTTTGCACAATAAAAACCTCCATTGTTTTCATTCAAGGAAGTCCTAAAACAAAGCATTTGAACTCATTCCAAATAATCGCCTGAAATTTGTCTGTCAATTTAGAGATTTCTGTTAATCCCAGTTATTTTGGAACAATAATCTTTTGACACACCCGATAGGACAATAATACTAACTTGGATCAAAATGGTGCAAGCAAGGAAGTAAGATGATATCATAATTGGCATGGAACGAAATGAACCTATGGAAATGACATCAAATAATGGCAACCATGAAGCAAGTTCAAGTGTCAACCAAATGGAGTTTTCAAATCTAAAATTTGTGCAAAAACTGAAACAGACATTGCATAATTCTAATTCTGACATAAGACAAGACTTAGTTAATGTCATGCATGAGTTAATGAGTGTCCAGACATCAATGTCATGGTTAATGAATCAAAAATCAACCGCGATCATTAGAAATCAAATGATGGAAGAAGGAAACACCAACCCTATTTTGCTTCCTATGTAAAACCAAACGTTACTACCAATGATACCTGACATAAGGCTAGGCCCACACACCAGAATCACTTTAACATGGTCTTTGCTGGGGAACCTTTCGAGATGTTTCCTAATTTCTTCCCAGATAGGAACCCTAAGGGCATAAATGGACCAAGGATGGGCCCTGAATTCCCCAGAGTGGGTCATGAGAGGCATGTCATACCTCCAATGAAATCATTGGAAGAATTTAACCCAAGGCCAGGGGGCAACTTCCTGACCAATTTGAAAAATTTAAAGGCCACAACAATATGGGCTTTAACAAAAACTAGTTGGTTGAAATGATAGAAGATTTGCATGGATCTGGCCTTTAAAAAACTAAAAGGCTTGTGTTTAAAAATTTATATCCACAATGGGTTGACTTTGACAAATTCCCAAAGGGCTATAAAATCCTAGAATTTCACATTTTTTTGGGGAAGAAAATCATTCAACCATAGAACACATAGGCAGATTCACTTTCCAATGTGGAGAAGTTGGAAAAATTTTTAATAAATTTGTTCCCACAATCTTTAACTAAAACAATATTCATTTGGTTCATAAACTTACTTACTAATTCGATTCAAACTTGATAAGAACTAGAAAAGTAGTTTCATGCTCTATTTTTAAGAAATGAACCAGAAGTCTCAATGGCAGATCTATCAAGACTAAGGCACAAGTCAAATGAATATTTTTTTTTTTTTGTAAGTCAAATGAATCTGCAGAGCAATATATTGAGAGATTTAGAAAGGGCAACAAATGTCATGTTTACATACCTGAAATTGAATTGGTTAAATTAGCCCAAAATGATTTAAACTTTGAACTAAGAAAAAATATTCTAATGAATGGAGTTTAAAGAGCTCTTTGAACTTTTAGTCAGGGCTACTAGATATGAGAGGTTTCTTAGAAAAGAAAAATAGAGGAAAAACATTCACTTGAAACTTATTACCAAGATCAATGTGGCACACCTCATAAGGAAGTCACCAACTGTGTGTAATGCCTTGAAAAAGATTAAGAATCCTATGAACGTATCATCTATCCATCCTTTCGAAAAGGATACACTCCTCAACCTATCAATAATATTCCTTTGATCTATCAATGTCTAATGCTCTATTTGACGAGTTAATTAGCTAGACGTTTATTATCCTATCTCAAGGACATAATATTCCACAAGAAAATATAGAAAATGAAAAGATTACTACAAAAGAAATAATTCATTTAGGCATTCAACCGAGAATTGCATCATGTTGAACACTCAGTATTGTATGATTTCATAGGCTTTCACATCTAATTTAGGCTTGCAAACTGACTTGTTTCACTTAGGGCATTTTGTAGCTTAAGCCTTGATTTTAGTGTTACAGGTATTATAGGCATAAATAAGGAGTTTTAGCATGAATATGATGACAAGGAATATAGTGGCAAAGAGTATGGTTGGGATTATATGAAACCAGAGGCCTTACAAAGCCAATTGGGAAATAAAAAAACTACTAGTAGTTGCTCCACCAGTATGAAGAAGAAAATAAAAAGTTCTATCAATAGGAAGTCAATTCTATGGGTACTTGAGCTCACGTAAGATTACAAGTCTTCATCAGATAAGTTTTACCTATAGTTGTAACACGATATACCAGTAGGTGAAGTCTTAGTATTTTTATTAGAGGAGTCATACCGAATGTTCTACCTATAGGAGAACCTATAGAAGTCTCAGAGGTTCCTGATTGACAGACTGTTATCAGTAGGTCTGTTGTGCTATCAGTAGATTGGGGCACGGGAAGCGTAATTGAAGATCATATTTTGCCAAATCTTTGGGGGGATTCTCAACCCATAGAATTGGGATATAATTTTAGAATTGATATCTATCAAAGAAACTAAAGATTCTTTTTCCTAATCACTATAAATACTCTTTGGTTATCAAAGGGAGGTTGTTCACCACTTTTACATAGGTTTTAGGAGTCTTCTTTTATAGAGTTTTAGTGTTTTTCTATAGAATTTTATTCAATGTTCAGACTTTCAATTATTTTTCAAAGCAATATTAAATTCCAATTGTCTTTATTATTAACACTTTGTTATTTACATTCAGTTTTTCAATACAAGCACTCAATTTCAATTCTATTATTTACTTTTTTAAATTCAATCATGTCTACTTTTAAGCATTATGTTATTTTCATTATCACGAGTGAGCAATCTTCTTCTAGATGATCTGAGGAAGAAGTCTCAAACCTATGAACTGGGGTGTATGCCTTAAATTAGGGTTGTAACGTTTATGTGATTGATTGAACATGTTATGCTTTCAAAAACCTAATTGATTTGCATACGTCCATGTTATTTGTATGCAATTAGATTTAGTACAAATGAATGTGGTGTTTACTGCAACCTTTAGTGTACAGATTCTTCCATCATAATCCAACTTTCAATTGCTACATTAGTTCTTTTAAAGTTTTTAGTTGAAAATCTTTCGTCTGTAGTAGTTTGAATACGAAAGCAAATGAGTTATAAATTTAAGGTAAAAACTCTTATTCATAGGTGGGATGAGTTCTGAAGATTATCTAGTTTTTCCAATTATTGAATTTCAATTGATTAGCAGTTAACTCTCAACATTCTCAACTTCGAAGAGTATTTTCATTTTATTTTTATCACTTTGGATTCCAAATTCTTTTTCTAAAGAGACGACCTTGGACTTTTGTTTAAGTTACTAAACAATACATTTATCTTACGCTTGGGAGCTTTCGTGAAAGTACAACCCCTTTGAAGGGCAAGCATTTTTGGCACTATTGCTGGGGAAGTTAATGGTAATATGAGGTGATACAGAGGTATTTATGTAGGTCTTGTGATTTTTATCACAAGTCCAGGTGCACATCTTTGTTGTAATTTATTTCTTACTCTTGCAATTTTAATCTTTAGGCTTAGTATATTTGCATGTGGGCGAGATACCAAGCAGACGGATTTATTAGACTTAGAAAGGACATACCACCAATTGTAGGTATGGATGCCCAGAATAACAACAATGATAACAATCCACCCAAAATTATACTAGCAGGGGGTAATGTTGGGAATAATTCGGTTATAGTTCTACCTGGTCGGACTATGAAGGATTATCTTCAACCTCCTTGCTATTCCTTGCCATCAGGCATTGTACTTCCAATGTGCCACACCAATTCATTGTCAATTGGGGATGCTCCAACTGCTACCTCAATTCCATGGAATGACAAGTGAAGCTTGTTATCTTCATCTCAAGGAATTTGAGAAAGTAGTTAGTACATTCTTGGAACAAAATGTGGGAGAAGAAATGGCTAGAATGAAAACTTTTCCTTCCTCACTAAAAGATAAAGAAAAGAATTTGGCAAAATTCATTAAAAGACGGACGATATCTACTTGGAATCAAATGCAAAAAATAATTTTTGACTATGTTTTTCCCATTCATAAAACTACTACTTTGAAAAAATAAATTCAAAATTTTGCTGAGAAACCAAATGAGAAGTTTTATGAATGTTGGGAAAAATTTGAAGAGCTTAGAAACTCCATTCCGCGTCATGACCTTGAACCATGGCAGATGGTAACTTTCTTCTATGAGGGAATTACCCCTACACATCATCAGTTCATCGACATGATGTACAATGGAGAGTTTTTACATAAAGAGCCTGAGGAAGCTGTTGATTATTTTGATTGTCTGGCAGAAAGTGCCCAAACTTGGGACATCTCAGACCCTACTAATCGATCAACATCATTAGGAGTCCCTCAATCGTCTGATGGAGGAAAATATTCATTGAGAGAGCAAGAGGAGGTCTTAGCCAAGATTGCTAAACTTTCAAGGAAGGTGTAGAGTTTAGAGTAACAAAAAGTCAATGAGGTGACCAATGTGCCCAAGTTTGATGACCCTTGTTCGATATGTGAGTCTATTGAGCAATCTACGAATGAGTGTCCTAGATTTGGGATGCCTAGGATAATAATTAATGATGATGGTTTACATTTTTGTAATAGACCATTTGCTAACCTCATGACCAAATATGAAATCAAACACAAAGTATCCACACCCTATCACCCACAAACCAATGGTTAAGCTTATGATTGGAGTACCATGGAGTACCAACAGTAGTACCATGGTCAGTGGACATACTAACCATAGAAATAGAGGAGTCCGATTGGAGATTTTCCATTATAAAATATTTGCAAGATCCATCTCAAAGAACAGAAAGACTTATTAGGAATCAAGCAATGAATTATGTCTTAATAGAAGAACAATTGTTTAGGAAAATTCTAGAAGAAAAGTTGGTTTCCATGAAAGCCATGACAGTAGTTCATGAAGGAATTTGGGGATCTCACTAATTAGGTGAGAAGATGAGATTGTTGGTTCATAGATATTACTAGTCAACCATAAGAAAAGATTGCATCACCTATGCCAAGGAATGTCAAACTTGTCCAAACCATGGACCTATCATAGGGTCCCTATAATGGAACAACATTCAATTGTGAAAACTCTGGCTATTTAGAGGTTGGACATTGGATTTGATTGGTCAGATTTATCCTTCTTCCTCTAAGCAACTCTCCCACATTATAGTGGCCACATATTATTTCACAAAATGGATAGAAGTTGTACCAATGAAGGTTGTAGACCAACAATAGGTGATTGGTTTTATTAAAGAACACATCATTTGCAGGTTTGTTTTGCCTCAAACTATTATGGTCGATCAAGGTACTGTGTTCACAGGGGCAAAAGTGACATAATTTGCATCTGAACATGGGATTCAGATGTTGAATTCATCACCTTGTTATGCCCAACCCAATGGACAAACAGAATCAACCAACAAGACTTTGAAGTTGATTCTAGAAAAAATTATAGAAGAAAACCCAAGTCAGTGACATGAGTTATTGTCAAAAGTCTTATGGGCCTACAAAACTTCTAAGAAAACGAGAATAGGAATAACACAATTTGAATTGGTATATGGACATGATATTGTGATACCTATGGAAGTTACTATAAAAATCAAGGAGGCTAACAAAATACTATGATATGCCAACAGATGTTTACACTTAGCCAATGTTTCTTGAATTAGAAGACTTGGGAGAAGTACGAGTAGAAACCATGAACTATATTCAAATTTAGAAAAATAAAATATAAAAGACCTACAATAAGAAGGTCAGATTTAAGAACTTTGCTGAAATGAATTTGGTTTGGAAATTCATTCCACCTCTGGGTAGTAAAGACAAAAAATATGACAAGTGGTCCCTAAATTGGGAAGAACCCTTTAAAATAGATAGAGTATTACAAGGTGGGGCCTATTATTTGTAGTCTCTAGAAGGAGAATGACATAAGATTCCTATAAATGGAAGGCATTTAGAGAAATATCATCCAACTATGCGGGAATACTATAGTGTAGTTTAAGACAAGAGACATGAAATGACCACTAGATTTGGCCATGCACTTTACAATGGTTATGATTATAAGGAAACAAATAAAAACCAAAGACAGATATTATAAAAAGAAATTCTTATATTCATATAACATTAATAGATGATTGGGGGCCATATGAATTTGGCCAATATATAAAAGGGAAAAGGGGCTACAAAAGTAAAATGATAGCCACTAATTGGCTTACATTCCCTTTTTCATTCCTTGACAAATCCTATCATGCCCTATTATAAGAAGATTCAGGAGAAGGAAGTTTAGGTGTAGAACTTTCCATTTCAAGGCATGGCATTGGTAAAGGAAACATTATGTCAAAAGGCATCCCCTAGGAGATTGGAGAAAATTTTGATCCAGCTTCACCTGAAGCATACTCTTATGCCACATGGACAAGTTTTTTAGAATAAAAAACATGTCTTTTGAAGGCAGACCCTATTGGTTTCTCTATTTACAAGCTGACCTTCGATAGAAATGTTGAACTATAAGGGATTAACCATGGATGACCTTGCTTCAAGCTCGCCAAGCAAGTCTTTTGGTAGAAAAGATAAGTCATATGGTTTTTTATTGGCAAAACATAGTCTGGATATGCATCTTTCTGGATCATCCTAAAAAATCAGAGCTGAGACATTTTATCACTAGTTAACAAAAAGAGGAGAGATAAACGGTTCCCCATGAAGATGTTCAAAACAAAAGGCCTTTAATGATTTACTGTAGGTCAAAGAGTTTTGATAGATCGAGAAGGAATCTGTGAGCTTGAGCCTTTGTGCTTTAGGTTCATCGATGAAAGAGTGCATGAAAAGCACTAGAATGCACTGAGTGAAGCCATTTACTTTATGACTAAGAGATTAGTTCTCAAAACCACATCGTGAGTATTTAAAATCACAAATTGTGCCGCCTGCATGGAGGGAGTGAGGGAGGAGAATATTGTCTCCCACATTGTATGGAAAAAGTCGGCGTGTTCATTAGTAGAATCGATGGAGTTGTGAAAAATGCTCTAAGCCATAAGGATGAGTAGAGGAATTCATAAAAAGGCAAGAAAATAGAGGAGCATCTCTCAAAGTCCAGATCAAAGAATGCCTTGAAGTAAAAAAAAAAAATCAAATTTCTTGTGTAGGGTTGGAGAGACTGACATAATAAAGAAATATGCATAATTGATAGGTCTACATTTGGAAAGAGGAAGATATTTTTTAGTCCAAATCTCAAGAACATAGGCATATAGTCAGGCTTGGAATAGCCAAAAAGGACCTCCACAATTTGTGTTGATTCCTGTTTCGGCCAGGGTAAAAAGTCCTCTACAAGGAGCTCTCAAACCAAAAGGAACTAAGACCAAACCTTTCTAATCAACCAAGAGCACAACAATGTTAAAGTATTCCCTAGTAACCTTGAGACTTAGGACACAAAGAACAAAGCAGTAGAACCAATGAAGAAGAAAAACCATGCGTTCCTCATATGAGGGAGGAACATAATTTGGTTGGCAAAAGAAGGAAATATGGCATGAGTAATTGATGTTATTTGGAAAGTTAGGTAAACATGTTCAGGCTTTAGACATGTAGTTATCTCTACTCTGGTCGATGAGAATTTCGTTAGATACATAACATCTAGGACAAATGGAGACATTATGCCAAGAGAAAGAAACATGACATTGCAAGACTGTGAACAAAAACAAATAGTTGTACCTATGAGTCAACAATTCATGTACAATGGATTCGTTAAGAGCTTTATCTTCTCATAGATTTTATGCTGCCTCCATTGGTTAGAGAAATTCATCTCCTTTCATTCTACCTAATCAGCCCATTGTTGGTTGGGATCAACCCAAGAATTCAGAGGATTAATCCCTTGATTCTAAGATTTCCACTGTAGGCGAGGACGATCAAGTGTCAAGGTTTCCCCTTTTGAAATGAGATAGAACTTAGGTAACTCTAGTAAGATATCTGACTTAAAAGTGGGGCCCAATACAAAGTTTGAGCTTGAATCCAAACAAGGGATCAAGACATTTTCATCTATTGAATCCCAAACTGCGTATCTAATGCTAGCAGGAAAACGAGGAATGGAAGGTATAGAGGAGGATGATTGATCCATCTTTCGTCTGGATGCCATTGGAGAGAATCAAAGACTAAGAGCAAGAAGAAGAAAGATCATCAAACGTAAAGAAGAGATGATAATAAGAAGTGTGAAGATAGGGTTAAGTGAACAATGTAGTATCCAAACCTTTAAATAGGTTTTCAAAAGCTAAACGGTTGTGACCGTTCATTTATTTGAGTTATTACTCAAACTCAAATAAATGAAGGGGACATTGTTTGAGCCTAAAGTATAAAATCTCATGAATATTCAGTGTATTGACACTTGGAATCCCCCAAATCTGCTAAGGAGGTGCCACATGACAGAATTTAAAGAAAATATGAGAGATGATCATTTGTAGCCACATTTGAAAAAGAGGAAGGTAACCAACTGGGAGTTACCATTAGGTAACTGTCGATGAGAGCAAAACCGTAGAAGAATATTACTATAAAAAGAAATTCAATGGAAGAGGAGAGACACGTTCAAAATCCTAAAAGACCCACTATCAAGGCATCATTAGGAGTAGTGTTAGGCTAGTTTAGGAGTAGTTAGTGTTGCACCAAGGCTGTTTTATTCAATCTCTTATAACCGAAGTCCTTGTGATTGCATTAATACAAGAATTCTTTTTTATTAGTTCTCCGTTTTAATTTCTTCTTTCTACAGTAAAAACTCTCCATTATTTTCATCTAAGAAAGCCTTGAAACAAGGCATTTGAACTCATTCCAAATAATTGCTTGAAAACTTTCTGTCAATTGTGAGATTTTCATCGACCCCAACAGATTTTAGAATAATATATATATAGATGCCGGTCTTCTCTGTCTATATGTTTGGGAGATCGACGTAGTTTTTACATTGTATGGATTTTTTTGTAGGGAAAATACTTGTGTGTCAATTAATGCATGTCTAGTATAAAAAAATACAAAAATATCGTAGTTGAATCAATTATATGCGAAATTAACCCTCTAGATGGACTAGTCATCATTAAACTATACTATATGTTGTAGGCCCTTAGTTGGAATCTTTTGTGACTATCTCAAACAAAGTACTTAAAATATATTCATTTGGAGGCTATATATATACTAGTTATTGCTCGTGCCTGAAGGCACGATATAAAAAAAATGATCAATAATAAACATATTTGTATTCACACCCAAAATTAAATCACAAACATAGAGGAGGGAGAAATAAATTTAAGCACCAGTTATAGTGGGGGTGAGCGGTAGTATTGGTGGTGGGCGACAATGGTGGTGGTAGGAGGTGGTAATGGTTGTGGATGGTGGCGATGACTGTGGTTATGGTGGCAACCATGGATGGCAACAGTGATGGTGGTGGTGGGTTTTAGGTGATGATAGTGGTAGTGGTAGTCATGGTTGACAACAGTGGTAGTGGTGGTGGCCAACAGTGATGGTGGGGCAATGATGATGGTGGTGGCAATGATGGATTATGGTGGTGGGCGATGATAGGTGCTCCTAGGCAATAATGTGATAATGATGACGAATGGCAGTGGTGGTAGATGTGGTGGGGATGGGTGACAATGGGTGGCGTTAGTGGTAGGTGACGAGTGATGGAAGGTGGTGGTTGTAGGTATGGTAGGGGTGGGTGACAGTGATTGACGACAATGTCTTTTGATGACAGGTGATGATGGATTGTGGTAGTGGGTGGCGGTGTGTACTAATGGTGAGTGACGGTGGCAGTGATATTATGGTGGTAGTGGTAATAAATATAAGAAAGAGATGACGATAGTGATGGGTAGTAGCGATGGACGATAGTTGTGGGTAATGGCAATCAGTGGTGGGTAACGATGACAGTGGTGGTGGGATAGTGGTTATGGTGGTGAGGGTGGCAACAGTGATAGTAGTGGGGTAACGACAACAGTGGTGGTGGAGTGATGGCGGCGGTGGTGGTAATGGTGATGGTCGTAGGGGTGGTGATGGGACACTAGTAGTGGTGATAGGGTGACAGTAGCGGTGGTGGTGGTGGGTGTGATGGTAGTAGGGATGGTGGTAGTAGGGCGATATGGGTGGTGGTGGTGGGAGGTGGTCTTGTTGGGTGTGGGGTGAGGGTGGCAAGTGGAGTGGCGGTGGTGACGGTGGTGGCGACGACAGTAGTGATGGTGGGGCGGCGGCGGTGGTGTTGGTTTGTTGTGGTAAAGGTGGTGGTGGCGTGGCAGAAGTGGATGTGCTAATGGTAGTGGTGATGGCAATAGTGGAGCGGTGGGGTTAGGGGGGTTAGTTATGGTGGTGGGTGGTGGCGGTGGTGGTAATGGTGCTGGTGATGGTGGTTGGGCGGTAACGGTGGTGGTAGTAGTGGCACGGTTTCAAATACTACTTTTTTTAAAAATACTTATGAAATGTTGTAAGTCTACAAAACACTTTTAAAAAGTCACCATAAACATACCCTTAAGGGCCTATTTTTTCTATTAAATTTGGAGTGTTAATATTAGCCGTCAAATTAATTTTAAAGAGATTTCAACCGCAAAAAGCAAAAGTTATTTTATGTATCTTTTGATATTTGAATTGTATTGTATCTTATTATATAGATATTCTAGTAGATAGTATGGTGTTGTAAAATTCTTGAATATCTCCTTATTGTTGAAAAAAAAAAGAGAATCATATTGTCTCAAACTTGTAAAATTGTTAACACAATCTTTCTTGCGTACAAGATTGTGATCTATACAAACCTTGAATTAAATAGTTGTAAATAAAAATTGGATTTGCTCAATCTCAATTTTATAAATTTCAATCAAACTAATCATTCATCATCAAAATTCTCAGATCACCTCAATTGCTTGTGGAACTTATATAAACTGCATTGACATTAGATTTCTCGTTGACAACTGAGATTCTTTTTTCCTCTTGGTGGACTCCAAATAACGTATGGCTATTAGACAAGGTTATAGTACCCAAAAACTATTTATGTTATTATATCCAAAAAAACTAGTTATTGCCCATACCGAAAGGCACAAAGTAAAAAAAAATGGTTAATAATAAATATATTTGTATTCACATCCAAAATTAAATCACAAACATAAAAGAGAGAAAAAAGAATTTAAGCACTAGTTGTAGTGGGGGTGAGCGATGGTAGTGATGGGTGGGCGGTAGTGGTGGTGGTGAGAGACGATGATGGTGGTGGTAGGTGGTGACGATCATGGTAGTGGTGGCAGTCATGGGTGGCAACGATGATAGTGGTGGTGGATTTTAAGTGATGGTGGTAATAGTAGCCATGGGTGACAGCGATGGTGGTGATGGTTGGCAGTGGCGGTGGTGGGACGACAACAATGGTGGTGGTGGGTGACTACAGGTATTTCTGGGGCAACTATATAATGGGTAATGGTGAATGACAATAGTAGTGGTGGTGGTAGGTGTGGTGGGGGTGGGTGACAGTGGGTGGCAGCTATGGTGGGGCGATGACAGGTGGTGGTGGTAAGTGTGGTGGGGGTAGGTGACAGTGACTGGCGACGATTATGGGCGACGACGGGTGGTGGTGAGTTATGATACTGGGTGGCAGTGGGTGGGTGATAGGCAACAATGGTGGTGGTGGGTGCTAATAGTAGGCAACGGTGGTAATGGGATGATTGTGGTAGTGGTAATAAATATAAGCATAGTTTCCATAATCGGACCGGACATCGAATTGGTAAAAGAAGTCGGTCAATGTTTAATGGTTCAACCATTGGGTTAACTGGTTGGACCAGCCGAAAGTAAAAAAAATATAAATATATAAAATATAATAATTTAGCTAAAAAAATATAAAACATGTCCCTAATACATATAATTTACCATAAATTAATTAAGTATAATGAAAAACACTATTAAGAAAAATTTGTTCTTAACATTAGTTGACAAGAATACTAGAAAAAATACTTTTTAATAGTATTTAACAATTCTGGTCAAAAAAAGAAAACAATTAACAACTTAACTAACCACATATTATGACACAGGAGAGAGAGAGAGATAAAGAAGGCCTACACTCAGTTGAAGCTCGAAGGAGGAGTGAAGAAGCTTGAAGGACCAAAGCTGTGAAGCCTAAAGGACCGCTGACAAAAGTTATGATTGGTGAAGCCTGAGCAAAGAGAGATCAGGTGGAGAAAGAGTTGCTCGATCAGATCAAATCCTTCTACTTGTTCGTCACAGCAAGTGGAGAAGAATCAATTGAACAAAAAGAAGAAAAACTAATTGAACTCTGTTCTATTGGTTTGATCTGAATCTGCTGGTGTTCTTAAGTGGAGAAGAAGATGGAGATCAACTAGAATTAAGGTAAAATTGGGGATTTTGGGGTTTTTATGAAAAAGACAATAGAACCATCCGATTTGACAAAACTGTCCGATTCATAGTTTTTGTCAAAAATCGGCTGATTTGGTGGTTTTATTATGATTTAATTGCTTAAGCGATTCAATTTAAAAATCGGACTGACTGAGGTCCCAGTTCACAGTGAGGCGGTGGGGATGAGGGTGAGGGTGAGGCGGTGGGGATAGGGGTGGTGGTGTTTGTTGTGGCTGAGGTGGCAGTGGGGCAATGGTTGTTGTGGCAGAGGTGGTGGTTGAATGGCAGCGATTATGGTAGTGGTGATAGTAGTGGGGTGGTGGGGCAGTGGGAGTGGGGGTGAGGGTATTGGTGATGATGGTTGTGGTGGTGGGGTGGCACCAGTGTTGGTGGTGGTGGATTTTCTGGTAGAGGTGATAGTGGTTGTTCTGGTAGAAGTGGTGGTGGTGGTAGTAGTAGTGGTGATAATAGTGGGGCGATTTTTTGGGGGGATAGTGGTAGTGGGACGGTTTCAAATACTATTTTTTAAAATTAAAAAAATATATATATTTATGGAATGTTATAAGTGCTAGAAGCACTTTTAAAAAGTTACCACAAATATACTCTTAGGGGCATATTTTTTCTATTAAATCTGAAATGTTAATATTAGTCGTCGAATTAATTTTAAAGTAATTTTAAAGAGATCTCAACCGCAAAAGTAAAAGTTATTTTGTTTATTTTTTTTGAGATTTTAATTGTGTTGTATTTTATAATATATATAATGTATAGTAATACATCTTCCTTTCATTCCTTTTGTAATCGCAAAATTAAATGTAAAATAAAATATTAATATGTTCAAGTGATTTTTTTGGTGAGTGTGAGCAGTTCAACTTTTCATTTTTGACAAATGGATTATAGGGTGAGAAGGGAAATTTGAAAGTGGGACACTCGAAGAACGTACACATTTGCTAGAGCCTGTCTATGACTCCTACCGAGTTTTGAGTTGGCTGACCAACTCATCCGTCATCATCCGCCGTGGTGTCTCTCTTAGTCCAGTTTGAAAACCAGCGAAATTATATTTTGTACCGCAAAAGATTAAAAATTTTTATTTCACTCTTCAAAAATTAAAGTTTTTATATTTTACCATCAATATTTTTAAAAATGTCGCAATAGGGTGGTTCTTAACCAAATGAGCAACAAAAGCTAAAAACAGTTCAATACCCTTAATATATTGAGGGTGCCATAAAACTAAAGAAATATATATAATAAATTTGTAAAAGAACAAGAGAGAATACAGAAATACTAGATAATAGAGTTTTTCAACTTGTATTTCTCAATGTACTTTAGACTTCTTTTTATTTTTGACAAATGGTTTGTAAGAGAACATATTCACATGAATCTTATAATAGCATTGGATGCACTATGCTACCTCATTAAAACTTGATTAGGAAAATTTAATAAGGCAAAACCTAGACAAAGGAAAAGAATACAACGTCCAAATTGTCATGTATTTTGATGTGGATACTTTTTCTGATAAAATTCACCCTTGATAAGAAATCAACTAGATTAATCATAAACCCAATGCATTCTGATGTCATATATCAATGTTTTGAGCATTGATGGTGATGAAATTCTCTCCCCGATAAGTTAATGTACTAATATCCTCTAATTCTTATTTACTAATTGAAGGTTATGGGACATCTACTTTATTACAATATATACAGTGTAATTGTAATATTTGCAATAGGTACAAAGTGAAAATTTATATCACTCTTAAATTCTTAATATATTAAAGGTGCAATATAGAAAATCTAGTTATTAAAGGTACAAAATGAGAAATCTTAATTTTTTTGGGGGGGGTGCAAAGTGCAATTCCCTCTAGAAAACCTCTATTGTCAGCTCGTAGCGCAGGTTCAATTTTGTTGGGATTGTTTGACCCTCATTTGGGCATTGCCTCATCAAACCCAAAAATTGCCAATTTGCGCCAATCCCTTGATCCAGCAATGGTTTGCTTATTTTATTTTTTATTTTTTCAGAAAGAGGGTTTATTTGGCATCTTGAGTTGTCTCTTCTCTTGTAAATTTGGTGGGCTTTGCAGCATTTGGGAAAAATTGTCCACACTTTTTCTTTTCTTTTTGTTTTTTGTCATAAAGTTTTCAATCTATTGCATTTACTCTGCACTTGAACAATATAGGACACTCTCCAGAGTTCTATTATTGGTCCATGTTCATCCCTTGGTTTTTCCCTCTGCTATGAATTTGCCTATATAATCATTGAGTTAAAACATTATATGTTTCGCTTTCTGTGCAAAAAATAGAACAATATGTGCTTCTTACTTCTGTGATGAAATTGACATGCATTGTGGTTAAATGTTGTTTTCTTCCATTTCGTGAAGAATTTGTAACAACTTACCCCTGATCAGATATAATAAATTTTTTTTTAAACCACCAAAACATCTAAAAGCTTGAGCTATTATAGAGGGTGTACCACAAGTGTTTATGTGCTTCAATACTTTTCTATCTTCAAATTTTAACTTACGAGAATAAATGTGTCAATGCAGGAATGCATACAATCACTTTTCCAATGGCAATGTTTTTCTTCGTTCACTCTTTTGAAATGAAACTGGAAGGCATGGAATCTGTTGAAATAAAGGTTGAGTTGAATTAAGCATGAAAAACCTTGAATACCATTATGCTTCCTTCTTCAACAATCCAAACCGGACTGAACTACTCTTTCAAGATCCTTACCAAACAGCTATGTCATCACATAGTTCCACTACAGAGGTTCTCCATCGTTCAGAGCCCAATACACCTTAAAACTTCTCTATTAACATATATCAATCCCTCCAACCAGAACTTTACTCCAATTGTAAGGTGTGGAAACCACTTGATCTCGTCCATAGCCGTAAATTCGGATGACAATGATGGCGACTGTGGCAGCAAGAGATGTCATAAACCTCGAGTCTGAGAACAAACTCAGGAGAAAAGCTTTTGGGGAGCTGTCAGTTTGATTATTGGTACTGCTGTAGGCCCTGGAATGTTGGGTTTACCTGCAGCAACAATTAAATCAGGCCCATTTCCTTCAACCCTTGCCATCATCATCTATTGGGTTATGTTGTATCCTCTATCATACTTGTCGCGGAGCCTACATTCGCTACTATGAAGGAAGACAATGTTGATGAGGTGAGCTTCACTGGCCTGGCAACAAAAGCTTTCGGAAGTCATGCAGGTTCTTCCATTGCTTTAGTTTATGCTTCCCTAAGTTTCTCTTTGTTGGTGGTATGCATTTCAGGCATTGGTTCTATTGTCTCACAATGGTTTCCGTGGATGAGTTCTATAATTGCTAATGCCTTATTTCCTTTTGTTGTTGGCGTTGTACTCTGATCCTTTCCATTTAAGGCTATCGATGTTGCCAACAGGTTTTTGTGCTTCCTCATGCTTTTCTCCCTAACTACACTCGTGGCCATTGGTTTATCTGTTGGGAGAACCTACATAATGGGATCCTTTGCCTACGCTTCATGGGGTCTTTCTTCAGTCTTGCCTGCTATCCGTGTCACTGTACTCACGTTGGGGTTCCATGTAATCTCCCCATTTGTTTGCAAGATTTCTGGGAACACTGTAAATGATGCTCGGAAAGCAATATTCATTGGTGGGTTTGTTCCATTGGTTATGGTTTTATCATGGAATCTGATTGTTTTGGGGCTTTCTGGGACACACGATGTATCGTCCTCTGGAGACCCTATGTCACTCCTGCTCTCTATCAGCTCTGCTTCATTAGCCTTGGCCACTAGCTTCATAGGTTATGCTGTTAGCTTTCCAAAACAGGTGGTCGATACCTTGGAGTTGATTTTTGGAAAATCCTACTCAAAACAAACTTGTAATCAATCTGGAACTATATCTGTTGAGGATGGAGTTCGAAAAGTTGGTTTTGTTACCTATTCAGGTGAGCATTATCTTGGAAATGTGGGAAGATTTCATATGGTGGATCAAGGCAAATTCTTGCCGGAGAAGTTAAATTGTTACCTGGTTTTAGCTTGTTAGACAGCATTGCGACCTTATTTGTACTGGCTGTTCCGATCCTCATAGCATCTCTCTCTCTCATTCAACCTTCTCAAGAGCCCTTGACTTCGCTGGGATCTATGCTAATTGCTTTCTGTTTGGCATTCTTCCTCCAGTAATGGCATACATTCACCAATCAAGGGAGAAACTTAGGTATGTCAAAATATCCAGGTCCAGCTACTAGCTCGAAACAATTAACAAATCCTTGCTTCACTAATTGTCATGTCTAAGTAATATCTTTTAACTCTTCTGAATTCTACATCAAAGCTCATAAAAATTTGTGCTAGAGTCATCTTACTCTTTATGGGGTAGAAATTTTCGAAACGATCTTGAAATTCATACAATTCTTGAAGGCCTTCGAATCTGTATTAAATGTTGTCATATTTATTATTGACGTTGTGGAAAGCCAATCTGTCTTTATCATATTTTGATTGTTCTATATGATGTTTGATAACTATTTGCTTAATCAGCTCTTAAGCTCATCTCAAAGGTTAGTTCATGTTTATCACAGATAGGTGGGCCAAAAAAATTTCCTACTTCATTCTTGTTGTCCTTTATATATACCTCTATTATAAAATTTATGTTTTTGTCTTCAGCATATCCAAATGAAAGGATCTCAACCTGCGGAAATTACTCAAATTAGATGAAGGCCATGGAAATGGCAATTTGCTAAATGGTGATGCCGGCAATTGAAGGAGATGAGAAGAGCTGTCTGTGTACATATTCGAGTTCTGGCATCTATTGAATAGAGAGGAGTTACCCCGAGTAAATAATTAAAGAAACAAAATGGAAAATTGGAAAAAGCTTTTCCACATAAGACACCAATGTGTAGCTAAACGTAGTGAAAATTTGAGCCATTGAAGAGATTAAATTTTTTGTCTGTAGTATGTATTTGATTTTAACAACTTAAAGGTTTGTAGGATGTTAACCGACTTAGGTAGTAGTTTCTTGATCGCATGACTATTCCTCAATTAATTTCCGGAAAAATAATGGCGAAAAAAAGTGAGTCTAATCGACATCTTGTGTTTGCAGGTCATCCATCCTACCAGGAGGAGACTTGGCCCTTCTACTTCTCTTTGCTATTGCTGTCATATTAGGCATTTGGCATTAGATGGCTACCTCCAATATCCAGCACAAAAATATTTCTAAATTCATGTTGGTTGGAGATTAATTTAGTGAATTGTAGTGCTACAACTTTGTAATCCTCATGGTTTTATTTCAGATGTCCTTGCCTTTTCAGAATTTAGAGGAAGGATGATGTCAATGTGTGGTTCAAAAGAGTATTGTAGTGATTTCATGAATCGTATATGGATCCCACATATATGAATTTTACACCCGTCATGCTATGGAAGCCATGGACTAACTCTTGCATTATTGAGTCGAATGGAATAGCAATTAGTAATGATGAAAGACTGATAAACTGTCAATATATATGAATTTAGCTCATATAGGTCATCACCCCATATATATGAATTTAGCTCTGCCGTGGTAAGGAAGTAGTGGACTGACTATTGTATTATTGAATTAACATTGATTAGCAGTCAGTTATGATACAGACTAATCTAACCATGAGTGGGGTCAATGAACTCAACATACAAGAATTTAAATCCGCCGTGCTATGAAAGTAGTGGATTGATTGTTGCATTCTTGAGTGGAATAGTAATGATGCAGCTGGCCTTGGCAATGACTACAACTGCATATGTGAATTTAGTCCTGCCGTGCTAGTAATGCGGTGGACTGACTTGTGCATGACCAAGTCAAGTGGAATAGTGATGATGTTGATGGCTTCTAAATTCTAGTGGATGACAAGGTTAGGCCTGTAAATTATCAAAAAGTTAAAGTGTATATCATTATCTTAATAACTATACAGCTATAGATCAATAGAAAAATTTGATCGTATCAAAGGATTTGCAGTCGTGAGGTATGTGTAATTGATAATGTTGTTGGATATTCATGTAATTAAAGTTTCATGTATCTATCAAAGGAAAAATTCCACATCCTAATATGGACAATTAATAGGATTCATTTGAACATATTGAGTCTAACTTAATTTCATGATAATTGTTTTATACATGAGAGCCCAATATAATTAACACTCCAAATTTCATGTGGTATTTTTCATTACTAAGCTAAAAAATTCATCTTCCATTTTACCATTTAAATTGAACTGAAAATTTCACGAATGAAATTGACGAAGTTAGTAGTTGATGAAGCACAAACGTAACGTTGCATGGTAACCATTTTCTCAAAATCGGATCACCAATATTGGTCAATGCCCTATTTGAATAAATACTAGGTTCAATTTGCATTCTTGAAAGTGTTTAATATTGAGTGAATTTGATATGGAAGTAAATTTGGCTCCATTTTTCACTATATCTGTTTCTTTTCTTTCATTATGGAACCCTAAATTTACTTCAACATCATCCACCATCTATTCTCAAAATTGTGTACAAATGTATTCCTTACCCTATCATCAAGGGTTTGTCGGTTTGACACTGAGTGACATACATTTGGATATCAATCTAACATTATGTTTGAGGAATTATAACCTTCTTCACTTGGATCTTCAACTTTTGCTTATCAATGGATAGAATAGAAGTGGTGGTCTATGAAATCGATTTCAAGAGTTGAGGAGGTAATATAAGACCACCTCCAATGAGAATTTAAACTTAGTCAAATTTAAGGAAAAAAAATGGATAAAAAGTTTGATTTGATACAAAACATTCCAATGGAGAAACTCAAAGTTAAAAGAGTACAAATCCAAATTTAAGTGAAAACAAACTCAAATTTAAAGGATGACAGAATATGCCTATTAAATATTTAAATGTGGATGAAATCTAATAATTGGTGATTTGAGTATAGATTTGAATCTCCTTTGATTTTGGTAAAAATTTGAGTCTTCCTTAATTTGTTAAGGGTTTGGGTACAACATTAGAGAAGATTTTTATGTATGTTTTACTAAAATTTAAATTTGGGTTTAAAAAAAAATAAGGATTGAAAATGCCGAAATAAACTCTCAATAGTTGACAGGTAAAATAAGATTGGGGCCATCGTGGTCAAGGTGTAAATTTTTTTTGAACCGAGGTGAAGGCGGAATTCAACCATAGTAATAATAGAAGAAATTAGGTCTGCCGTGATGGATGGGCAGTGGACTGACTTGTGCATTTCAAAATCAAACTGAATAGTCATGATGATTTTGAATGCTTGACTCGTAAACTATCCAAAAGCCTCGGTCCTCTATTTAATTTGACACCACTTTGCCATGAAAACATAAAAAAAGAAGTATATCAGAATCTCTCGAATTTATGGACATTAATAAAAATAATTTGTGAGGTTCTTTGCCATTTTGTTTTAATCCTTCAGCCATTGTTCATGTCCATCTGAATAAAAATAGATTGAATGATCCATTGACTCATGCATTCTACAACATCTCTTCTTTGGTGACATTAGGTCTTGGGGATAACAACTCAAATGGTAAAAGTCCAGCTTGGATAGGTAACCTTTCTGAATTGAGTTTAATCATCTTGAAAGCTAACAATTTTGAAGGCAAGATTAATTCCTACTGAACTTTGCTACTTGGAAAAAACAATCTCAGTTTTTTTTTTTTTTTAAGTTGAACTTAAGTAAAATACCCAAAAATTGGGAACTTAAGTGAGCTCCATTCCTTAAATTTGTCCCATAACAATCTCACTAGATCAATTCCAACAATATTCTCCAATCTAAGGCAAATTGAGAGTTTAGATCTTTCCTATACCCGACCGGGAGTATCCCCTCTGAAATGACTCAATTGAACTCTTTGGTGGTCTTCAGTGTAGCACACAACAATTTATCAGATAAAATTCCAAATTTGAAAGTTTAATTTGCTACCTTCAATGAGAGCAGCTATAAGGAAAATCCTTATCTCTGTGGACCTCTATCACGTAACAAACGCGTCGACATTGGAGCTCCATCACCGATGGAAAAGGCTTCAAAGGATGTACATAATGATTATGGTTTCATTGATATGAATGGGCATGGTTCAATTTGGTTGAAATGTGTGTAACCTCTACCTACAATTTTGTTTTTGACAATTTTCGTAAGTTGTTCGAATGGATATGGGAAAACAGCCTTGCACGTGGGTTTGAGATACTCAATGATTAAAAAAAAAAAATCTCACTTACAATGTAAACACTTTTTTTATCTGCAATGATGCAAATGCATTTTGTATGTCAACTCAAATCAGTTGTATATCAGCACATTATTGTCCTGACAAGTATTTTCTCCTCTTTGCACTAGTGTAGTGCAGTTCAGATCAATGAAATCCACTTACTCATACAATGCCTCAGCAATAAGGAAAATTAGGATCAAGTTGGTTTGTAGATTTGAATTTAAATTCATAACCATTCAAGATATTTTATGCACCTTCGTTGAACATCAAAGAATACCATGAGGTATTTCTAGTACCATATTTATTTTTGATAAAAGAGAATGTGTTATTTGGACTTGTGCTTGCAAATTAAACTTGACACAATCACTTACAAACTAGGTGCATCGGGTCAATCAAGGTTTTTTTTACGAGACTGGAACTTAGGATTTCTAGTTATTAACCACAAAAGTCGTAGGTGCCATCTTGCTGTTTAAGTATCATGTTGATCCATGGATGGCCATGTTAGTTTCATTTAAAATGAATGTTCTTTTCACTAAAATTTGATGTTGGGAATAAAATGGATCTCAACTCAAGCATGCTATGGATTCAGCATGCTGGTAGGAGAAAACAATAATAATTATTGCATTATTGAATGTGACTCCGTCGTGCTATGCAATTAGTGGACCGATTATTACATTGTTAAGTTAAATAGAATAATAATTAATTTCGATGCAAATCTACCTAACCACATGTGGGCTGCATATAAGAATTTTAACCTCGTCATGCTATGGAATTAGTGGACGGACTATTACATTATTAAGTCGAGTAGAATAGTAATTTAGTAATAATGCACGTTGATCTTAACTATTCTTTCATATAGTCAAGTGATCTCACGTACATCAATTTAGCTTTATTATGCTATGAAAGTAATTGGCTAATTGGCTGACTCTTGTTTTATTGAGGCGAATGAAATAGTAATTAACAATGCTCTTGAAGGATCTAAACCATCAAAGAGGTCAATTGATCCCGTGTAAGTGAATTTTACTACGTTGTACTATGAAAGCAATGAATTAATTGTTGTATTATCGGTTTGAAACAATAATAATTAATAATTATGTAAACTAATCTAAACCATCAGTAACGTCAAGTGACCCGCATATGTGAATTTAAGTCCGTCGTGCCATAAAAGTTATTGGCTGATTGTTGAATATTGAGTTGGTTTTACTGCATCCGGTCTTGGCAATGGCTCCACATCCAAGAAATTAGGCTTGCCGCGCCAAGGAGGCAATAGACTTGACTTGTGAATGGCCGGCCCAAGTCAATAGATTTGACCAGTGGATGAGAGAGGCAATAGACTTGACTTGTTCATTACCCAAAGTCAAGTGAAATTAGTCATGATATTGATGGCCTTCAAACTCTAGAGTCTAGTGGATGAGAATGCTCTTTACCTGTAAACGGATGAAGATTGGGGGCAGCTGCCCTCGTTGGATTTTAAAATCTTTTGGGATTAATTTAAAGTTTTTAGAAATTTAAATTCTCTTAAATCTTTCTTCCACGGTAAAATTTGTGAAAACTTTATTGAGATTATTTCATAAATTAAAAATTTAAACTTAAACTTCTTTGTACGACGTAATCTCACATATTTCTCTTCTTTTTGCTACCACACATTAAGTCACCTAGCCAATTTTACTCCTAATTCGATTAATTAGATATGAATTGACATTTTTGATTAAGTATATATATGCAAATCTGTTAAATTAAATTCCACATATCCATATTTGGATACACTAAAATTGAATGATAATCATTCAGTCCAATTATATATACGATGGAACTTAATGGTTATTTGATGAAATTGCAAAAATATATGATGTGGTTTGTTAGAATTTGTAACACCCCAAAACACACCCTGGACGACATTACATTCTAAAATCATTCATATCATGAGAGCACTAATATAATCCCTTAAAAAATAAGACTGCATTTGTCATCCACGAATATTTACAACATTATCCAAAAGAATAAGCCCAAGTCATGACTATTACATCTCAAAAAGTAATTAAAGAAGTGCAGTGAAATAAACAAAAGAGGCTAGACTACACAATGTTCCAAAAGAATGTCCTAGTTTAGTACAAAAGGAAAGGAGGTCGCTCTATGCGTCCACCTCAGGATCCACACTCCCGTCCAGTGGAATCTCCCAAGTGGCGGGCTCCTCGACCCTTACGTCCTCCTTCTCAAGCAGGTAATCTGAAAAATATTAGCGATAGGGTATAAGCACGAAGTTTTGTAGAAAAATTCTCTTAAACTCATACAAGGTTTAAAAAAGCATTTAAAACGGTCGGTCTCAATTTTAACATAACATAAATACATAATTTGAAATAAAGCAGTGACATTTAAAAAAGATCTCAAGTTTATTTAAAAACATTACTTAAATGAATAAACGAGCATCACATACAAATAATAATCATTAACTGTCATAACCAATTCTCAACAATTATTTCGGTAGGTGGCATACTTTGTGGTAACCTCCATCCCCCTTTAGGTCACATTTGATTCTCAAACATCCTTACCGGAAACCTCTTGGGAAGGGGTGAGCATTCTTACAAGGAACCTCTCATTCATGTGCATCACAAACAACCCAACCAAGCATATAATTCTAACATTCATCCCAATTTACAAGCATCTATCCAAAATCCCAAAAATATATCATGTAACAATTCCACTACCAACTAAGAAAATATATGAGATCACAATAACATCATTTTTCTACCCAACACAAAGCACTAAGGTTTCGAAATCCATAATAAAGAAAGTATTTAGGAAGAAAATACATCACTCTCCAAAAATTAGGGCTTTAAAACTAGAACGGAGATTTGATGGGTATTAAACCCTATTTTGTTCAAAACATGTAATCCTTGCAAAAATCTAAGAGATGATGATTCCATAGCATATATATATCATTGATAGCCAAAACATACATATATAAATACCCTATCCTCAATGTGAGTGAATGAGAGAAAATCTCTACCTTTAATCCTTAGCTTTGGTGTGAAGAACAAGAATATTTGATCTTGAATCACCCTTGAATCTTTTGTTTTTACCTTCTTTTCTTCCTCTCTAATGCTCTCTAGGATTCCAAGAGGTGTGGGGGGTATGAGGGGAGTGAAGAAAATGAGAGCAAATGAGATGAAAATGAGTTTAAAACATAGCAGCCCCGAAAAACATTGTTTACAAGTTGTTTTGGGTTTCTCCAAATTTACGATTTTGCCACTAAAAATCTCTAATTTGATCCATATGACTACCCTAAGGTTTGTCGACATTCCGGATTCATTTTTAATGTTATTTTAACCTAAAAACATTTATTTTTATGATTTATCTCAAAACTTAAGTCAACGTACACCCGAAACACTAAAGTTTCTATTTTACCCATCTGAATCGGCTATTAATGAAGTTTTACGATGTTTGCAAATAAAAGGTGATAAAGGGTGCTTCTTAAATCCTTTTATACTTATTTGAAGTCTACAAGTACTCATTATTCTTATATTTTGATTTAGGATGCAAATAGAGACATTAAATGCAAAACGAAGCTAATTGGACTATTTCGACATTGTTTCGTTATCTGAGCATAACTCTCTCATCCGAGCTCCGATTGAGATGATTCAATATTCTATGGGATGATAAAAATGAACTCTAAAACTTTCATGCTTTGAATTTTGAGAGTTATTGACTGCATCAAGGTCGAAATTGCGCTTGAAGTTGTAGCCAGTGCACTGTTCACAGCCTGTCTTCATCTCTTTTCCATTTCCAATCCATTCCTAAGCCAACTAAATCCATCACAAACCTCTCAAACACATATTGCTACACCAAAAATTCAGCTATTATTTAATACAAGTTTTAGGACATAAAATTTCATATTTTCACTTATTAAAACCAAGTTTCAACTATTATTTTCAGTAACATTTTAAATCTCTACTTTTTCAATCTACCAAATTCAAACACACATCACTACATATATCCACATTTTGTTTACAACAATTATTTACTATATATCTATATACATATATAAAAGAAAATGCAGAGTGTTACAATTCACACCCCTCTTAAAGAATGTTTCGTCCTTGAAACTTACCTCAAGTAGCGAACAAATATGGATACTTCTCCCGCATTTCTTGCTCTGATTCCTATGTAGCTTCCTCCACTCCATGGCGTTGCCACAAAACCTACACCAATCTGATAACTTTGTTGCGAAGCACTTTTTCCTAGGCGTTGAGAATTTCTACCAGTTGTTCTTCATAGGTTGCTCCGTCTTGAATTTCAATCTCCTCCAAGTTCACGACTAGAGTTGCATCCGAGTGACACCTTCTCAACATGGACACGTGGAACACATCATGTACTCCGGATAGCTGGGCTGGTAGTCAAAGTTGATATGCCGCCTTGTCTACCACTTTGATTACCTCAAACAGTCTGATATATCTTGGCACTAACTTCCCCTTCTTGCCGAATCGAAACACGCCTTTCTTGAGTGACACCTTGAGAAATACGTAGTCCCCCACCTTGAATTCTAAGGGTCTTTGTCTGTGGTCCGCATAGCCCTTCTATCTACTTTGCACTATCCGTAATCTCTCTCGGATGAGTTGAATCTTCTCCATAGTTTCTCGAACAATGTCCAATCCAAACAAACTACTCTCGCCGGCTTCTAACCAACACGTCGGTGATAAGCATGGTCTTCCATACAATGCTTCATACAGTGCCATCCCAACATTTTCTTGATAGCTGTTGTTGTAAGCAAACTCCACCAACAGTAAGTGGTCACTCCAACTCCCCTTGAAGTTCAATGCGCAAGCGCGTAACATATCCTCCATAATCTGTATCACCCTCTCGGATTGGCCATCCATTTGGGGATGAAAAGTCATACTGAAGTGTAACTCCGTCCCCATCGCTTGTTGTAGACTCTACCAAAATCTTGCCACAAACCTAGAGTCATGATCCGACACAATCGAGAGCGAAACGCCGTGTAACGTCACTATCTCACGGATATACAGCTGGCTCAAAGTCTCGAATGTATCTGTGGTCTTCATACCCAAAAAGTGAGTGAACTTGGTGAGTCTATCCACAATTACCCACACTGCATAATGCCCGCACGACGTCTGTGGTAAACCCAACATGAAGTCCATGGTGATGTGATCCCACTTTCACTCTGAAATAGGCAAAGACTGCAGGATTCCTCTTGGCCTTTGATGCTCAATCTTCACCTGCTGGCACACTGCACATTTTATCACATACTTGACCATATCTTGCTTCATTCCCCTACACCAATGTTGACGCTTCACGTCCCTATACATCTTTGTGCTACCGTGGTGGATAGCAAATTTGGAGCAATGACACTCTCTCAGTATCTCCTCCTTTAGGGACGAATCATCGAAAACACATATCTTTTCCCCATATCTCAACTCTCCATTCTTCCAAGACCTTCCTTCAATTGCTTCTCCATTCTCCAATCGGGCTCTAATCCAATCGAGTTCTGAATCCAAGCATTGCAACTCCACTACCTGTCGTCGAAGTGTCGGTTGAGCTACAAGGTTGAATAGATATGGTTGATACTCTGGTCCATCCACCCATAGATCGTACTCCTCCAATGCATCAATCATTTTTCACCTATTTACCGCAAGAAAATTGATTTCACCCCGAGACTTCTTGCTAAGAGCGTCGGCAACATATATTGGCCTTCCCCAGATGGTAGTTGAGCGTGAACTCATAATCTTCCAAGTACTCAATCCACCTTCTCTCCCGGAGATTCAAGTCTTTCTATGTGAAGATATACTTGAAGCTTTTATGGTCCGAGAAACACTTGAAATTTCTCCCCGTATAAATAACATCTCCACAACTTAAGAGCAAACACCACCGCAGCCAGCTCCAAGTCGTGTGTAGGATAATTCTGCTCATGCACCTTGAGTTGCCTCGAGCCATACGTCACTACCTTCCCTCCTTGCATTAGAACGCATCCCAAGCCTCGTAGTGAAGCATCGGTGTAGACATTGTAGCCTTTCTCACTGCTCAAAATAATGAGGATAGGTGTCGTCGTCAACTTCTCCTTCAAGGTGTGAAAAGCTAGTTCACACGCTTTAGTCAACAAAAATTTCTCCCTCTTCTTTGTAAGGTGAGTCATTTGCATCGCAAGCTTGGAGAATCCTTCCACAAACCTACGATAATAGCCGGCTAACCCCAAGAAACTCCGTATTTTCGTTACGTTCTTTGGTGGTTTTCATTTCATCACGGTCTCAATCTTTGCAGGATCAACCACTACTCCTTGCTCGGACACAACATGGCCAAGGAACTTCACTTCCTTCATCCAAAACTCACACTTGCTCAACTTCGCATATAACTTATGTTCTCTCAATGTTTGTAGCACAAATAGAGATGACGAACATGTTCCTCCTGAGTTTATGAGTAAATCAATATGTTATCAATAAACACAATGACAAATTGATTGAGGTAAGGCCGGAAGACTCTGTGTATCAAATCCATGAAGACTGCGGGGGCATTAGTCAATCCGAACAGTATAACCGTATACTCGAAATGACCATACTAGGTACAGAAAGTAATCTTAGGAATATCCTCCTCCTTAATTCGCAGCTGATGATACCCCGTGCAAAGATCAATGTTGGAGTAATACTTCGAACCCTTCAACTAGTCAAATAAGTCATCAATTCTTGGTAATGGATACTTATTCTTCACGGTAACTAGATTCAACCTCTGATAATCCGTGTACAAGCGTATAGTCTCATCCATTTTCTTCACAAAGAGGACCAGGGACTCCCCAAGGTGAAGTGCTTAGACAGATAAACCCAATCGCCAACAAGTTATCCAATTGTTTCCTTAGCTCCTTCAACTCCAAAGATGCCATCCAATAGGGAGCAATGGATATGGGTTCGGTTCCTAGATAGAGATTGATCTTGAACTCAATTTTTCTATGTGGCGGTAATCCGGGTAATTCCTTGGAAAAAATATTCAGAAACTCTGATACAATTAACACTACATCCGTATGGATTTTATCCCTGTCATCTCCCATCAAGCTAGCTAAGAAACTCAAATGACTTCCTGATTTTGCTTTTAAGAATCTACTACCCGTAGTAGGAAATAGATGGGAAGAATCTCGGTTATTCACAAAACTGAAAACGACTCCTCCTAGCAACTGAAATATAATTCGCTTGCAGAAACAATCCATTATCGCCCAAAAAGCGGACAACAAGTTCATCCCAAAAATCACATCATACCCCTTTATCTCTAAAACAATCAAATTCACAATCAATTCATGCTCCCCAATGCGAAGCACGCAACCCTTGCAAACTCGACTAGTATCTAACCGTTCTCCCGTGGGTAAGCTAATGTTCATAACATGCTCTAGTTTTGCGAAACTCAATCCCAAATCAAGTGCATATGTCGTGCGTACAAATGAGTGTGTTACACTGAGGTCAAATAATATTCAGGCCGAAGAATTATAAATAAGGACGATACCTTCCATAACGACATTGACAATGTCCTCCTCCAACTGAATCAAAGCAAATACTTGTCCTTGGTTGGCACCGCCGGGGGCTTAAGCTTGTGTCGGTCGCTGCGGTGCAGGCCTTAGTGGTGGTGGTTGGGCTACTGGTACCTGTTTGGCAGTCTGGATAGGCCCCTGAGATAGAAAAACTAGGCAATGCATCCGAATATGTCCCACACATCTGCATGCAAAGTAGAATCATAAGGTAATACCGGCTCTGATCTGAGTGTCTTCCTCTTCTCAGACTGTCAAAAGTCGTTGTCCACTTGTCTGGCCTGGGCGACGGTATGGTGTCGGTTTCTGTTCCCCACTAGTGTTAGCACCTGTCCGGATCAGACCTCCTCTCGAGAAGCCCTGTCATCGCTGGCTATCCTCTATGTCTCTCTCTACCAGTGCAACTCTATCCACCAAGTCCCCAAAATCATAGATCCTGAGAGCCACCAACTTCTCCCTAATGATCGACCTCAGACCTTGCTCGAAGCGCTTGGCCCTGTCGGCCTCAGTAGATATAAATCCCGTAGCGTAACTGGAGAGCTCGTCAAACCGCCGCTCATACTCAGCCACGGTCAAGCTACCCTGTCGTAGTGCAAGAAAATTCACCTTCATTCGGTCTCTGACCGATGAAGGAAAGTACTTATCTTGAAAAAGTTGATCGAACTCTTCTCAAGTGACTGTGTCGGTGTCCCTTCTCCTCTTTATGGCATCCCACCAATAGTCGGCCTCCCCCTCAAACAGGTAGGTCGCCAAACTAACTCTCAACTCCTCGATAACTCCCATGCCATCACAGATCTTTTTCACTCGACAGATCCATCTATCTGCCTCCAAAGGATTGGAGCTCCCTTGAAAATTGGGTAGTCGTTGTCTTAAGAATTTCGAAAAGCTATCATCCTTCGGTCTCCGTTCCCATTGCCTGGTACTTGAGCAAGAGGATGAGCTTCACCATTGTGGTTGTTGTTACCATTTTGGTTTTGTACCAAAGTGGTGAGCTCCCTCAAGCATTGGTAAATGCCTTGCATGGCATCCGGAGGTGGTGGTGGTAGTGGATTCGTTTGACCTCCACAGCCACGACCACGTCAGCGTATGCGTTCGCATCCCCGTACTTGTTCGTCGTTCATCCTGCACATCAATTCACAACTTATTTCATGGATGTACAAGACATCCTAAATATTAGGTTAAGCTAAGACATAGAACGTGTATAAAATTTCACTCAAGGATTTGATTTGCCCTAATTCTAAAGTTATAGAGGTGATTCCATAACCTACAGTTCCCATATAAGATCTAAAGTTTAAGTTTTGATACCAACTTTGTAACACCCCAAAACACACCCTGGACGACATTACATTCTAAAACCATTCATATGATGAGAGCATTAATATAATCCCTTAAGAAACAAGACTGCATTTGTCATCCACGAATATTTACAACATTATCCAAAAGAATAAGCCCAAGTCATGGCTATTATATCTCAAAAATTAATTAAAGAAGTGCAGCAGAATAAACAAAAGAGGTTAGACTACACAATGTTCCAAAAGAATGTCCTAGTCTAGTACAAAAGGAAAAGAGGTCGCTCTATGCGTCCATCTTGGGATCCACACTCCCGTCCAGTGGAGTCTCCCAAGTAGCGGGCTCCTTAACCCTTACGCCCTCCTCCTCAAGCGAATAATCTGAAAAATGTTAGTGATAGGGGGTGAGCACGAAGCTCTATAAAAAAATTCTCCCAAACCCATACAATGTGTAGAAAAGCATTTAAAACGGTCGGTCTCAATTTTAACATAACATAGATACATAATTTAAAATAAAGCAGTGACATTTAAAAAGGATCTCAAGTTTATTTAAAAATATTACTTAAATGAATAAACGAGCACCACATACAAATAATAACCATTAATTGTCATAACAAATTCCTAACAATTCTTTCGATAGGTGGCACACTTTGTGGTAACCTCCACCTCCCTTTAGGTCACCTTTGATTCTCAATCATCCTTACTGGGAACCTCTTCAAAATGGATGAGTATTCTTACATGGAACCTGTAAGACCCTGTACTAAAATTAAATAAGAATACTAATATCTTAAGAGTTTTCCAAATATGAATAAAATGAGGATAAAAACTTAGAATCATTGTTGAAATATTAATCATGAAGTTTGAGTTTCGAACAGATTGACTTTTGGGTCAAACTTAATTTTTTTTGGATGTGTTTAAGATTGATAAGGGTAACTAAATAAATATATTAATTTTTTTTATCAAAATAACATTACCATTGAATTCGGGAGGTCGGAAAACATTGGAAGAGGTAATATGGGATGTATTAGAAGTTAGGAAGTATTTTAGAAGTAAAACCAAATTGGAGTGAAATTGGGTAAAAAGGGGTGATGAACACTACTTAATATTTTGATCATAACTTTATATTTTGATGTCCAATTGATCTGAAATTTTGACAGGAAATAGTAGACATCTAGGGCTACAAAAGTGTATTTCATGAAAAATTTCAAATTCGACCTCTAAATGGGTCAAAACTGACTTGGAAGTTGCACCAAAAATCTGTGAACAGTACAAAGGAAACCCGATTTTTCTGAACAGAAAATATCGGGTTTTGCTCGATTTTCTTGCCCTATAAAAACCTAATGTCGTCCCTTTAGCATTCATTTTACCCCTCCAAACCCTAGGAACCATTTTAGAGGAAGATAGAAATACCAATCAAGAGGGATTTATACCTTGTAGAAATCAAAACTTCAAATTCTTCAAGAATACATTCTCCTCCCATTTTCTTCCATTCTTGCTACCCTCTCACCCAAATCTTTTGAAACCCTAGGAGGAGAAGATTAAGAGGAAAAGAAAGGAGAGCAAGAAGGTCTTGAAGCTTGGGTCTTAGCTTGGAATCTTGATTTAAGGTAGGGGATTTTCTCTCAATCTCTCACATTGAGGCTAGATATATATATGTATATAGATATATGTTTCTTCACTCTCCTTCTCATATATATAATATGAAATACATGATTCTTGTTCTATTTGTAATAAATGCCATGTTTTGAACAATATGAAGGGTGGGTAACCACCAAAGCTCTATTGATTTTTTTTTTATCTTCAAAGCCCTAGTTTTCAAGAAAAGGGGATTTTCTCCTAATTTCTTCTTTGTCTTTGATTTTAAAACTTTAGTGTTGAATATTGTATAACAAAATGATATAGATTACGATCTCTTGCATATTTTCTTGGATTATTCAATTATATGACAAATGTGAAAACAAAATTGAGGATTTTACTATATTTGGGAAATTGTTGTGAATTGTGAATATTCTTGATTTCCTCATTATATGGTTGTTGTGATGGACTTGGATTATCTTCGAGAGATGCCGTAGAGTGTTAGAGGTTAGTCTATCCCAATGGGGGGTGAGATGGTTGCCTAATGCTCGTAGTGGATCGTTGTTGTGCTCGCGATCACTATTGTTCACATATACACCGAGGAAAAGGGTTAGTATACTAGACACCTTGGGAGGATTTCGTCAATGCCGTAGGAGACGGTACACGCCCTTCCTAAAGAGATTTGTGATTGTTGGTTGGAATTGGTGGGCTAGGCATGATCGTTAGGTAGATTCACGAGAAGCAATCAACATACATGGTATGGTGATGAACCAAAAATACATGGTACGGGGATGAACCAAAAATACATGGAATCGGGAGTTGGGTCGTTCTTGCCGATGCATTGGTATGGGACAATGCTTAGGGAGAAGCCCTTCTTAAATAGCTTAAATTAGAATTTTGTTTATCGATGCTAAACTCACTTTATTCTTTTAACTGATTATTGCTATTGTTTAAACTTGAGATCTCTTTTAAAATGTCACTGTTTTCATTCCAAACCTATATATATGTTAGTTGTGAAATGAGACCGACCGTTTGCTATGTTTTTCAAACTTTGTTTGAGTTGAGAGGATTTTGCTACAGAGCTTCGTGCTCACCTCCTACAAATAAAAATTTTCAGATTTCACACTTGAGGAGGAGTTAGGAGTTGAGGAGCCCACCCATTGGAAGACTCCGCTTGACGGGGATGTGGATCCCGAGGTAGACGCTTAGAGCGACACTTTTATTTTGTTATAGACTAGATTATGCTTAGAATATCCTTTTGAACTCTAGTTCATTTCTGTTATTTCCGCTGCATTATATTATTACATTTTGGAGATGTAAAGGCCAAGATTAGACCTATTAATTTGAGATGATAGTGTGGATATGACATATGATGAATGCAAGTTTATTTTATGATGGAAAAATGGACCCGGTGTGGTCAATAGTTATGCATATGTGGACCCGGTGTGGTCAATTGTAATATAATTGTACAGGTTGTGTTTTGGGTAGAGCTCCCCGTACAAAGGAGACTCTGCCCAAATTTTGTTAAAATATGAATGGTTGATGAATGAAACTTTCGTCGTGATGAATTTTACTTAATGCTCTCATACGGTAAATGATTTTTAGAATGTAATGTCACCCACGGGGGTTTTTGGGGTGTTACAGAACCTCTCACCAATCACTACATTATTTCTCAAACATCTTTACTGGGAACCTCTTGAAAAGGGGTGAGCGTCCTTACAAGGAACCTCTCACTCATGTGCATCACAAACAATCCAACCAAGCATTCAATTCCAACAATAATCTTAATTTACAAGCATCTATCCAAAATCCCAAAAATATATCATGTAACAATTTCACAACCAACTAAGAAAATACATGAGATCACAATAACATCTGTTTTCTACCCAACACAAAGCACTAAGGTTTCGAAATCCATACTAAAGAAAGTATTTAGGAAGAAAATACATCACTCTCCAAAAAATAGGGCTTTAAAACTAGAAAGGAGATTTCATGAGTATTAAACCCTATTTTGTTCAAAACATGTAAATCTTGCAAAAAGCATAAGAGATGATGATTCCATAGTATATATATACCATTGATAGCCAAAAAATACATATATAAATACCCTAGCCTCAATGTAAGTGAATGAAAGAAAACTCCTACCTTGAATCATTAGTTTTGGTGTGAAGAACAAGAATATTTGATCTTGAATCACCCTTGAATCTCTTATTTTTCCCTTCTTTTCTTCTTCTCTAATGCTCTCTAGGGTTCCAAGAGGTGTAGGGGTGTGAGGGGAGTGAAGGAAATAAGAGCAAATAAGATGAAAATGAGTTTAAAACATAGCAGCCTCGAAAAACACTGTTTACAGGTTGTTTTTGGTTTCTCCAAATTTACGATTTTACCACTAAGAATCTCCAATTTGATCCATATGACTACCTTAAGGTTTGTCGACATTCTTGATTTATTTTTAATTTTATTTTAACCTAAAAACAATTATTTTTATGATTTATCTCAAAACCCAAGTCAACGTATACCCGAAACATTAAAGTTTTTATTTTACCCATCCGAATCGGCTATTAATGAAGTTTTGCGATGTTTGCAAATAAAAGGTGATAAATGGTGTTTCTTAAAGTCTTTTACACTTATTTGAAGTCTAAAAGTACTCATTATTCTTATATTTTGATTTAGAATGCAAATAGAGACATTAAATGCAAAACGAAGTTAATTAGACTATTTCGACATCGTTTCGTTATCTGAGCATAACTCTCTCATCCGAGCTCCGATTGAGATGATTCAAGATGCTATGGAATGATAAGAAAGAGTTCTAAAACTTTCATGTTTTTAGTTTTAAGAGATATTGACTGAATCAAGGTCTAAATCGGGCTTGAAGTTGCAGCCAGTACACTGTTTAAGCTAATTGGGCGGTCAAAACAGCCTATCGTTATCTGGGCATAACTCTCTCATCCGAGCTCCGATTGAGATAATTCAAGATGCTATGGGATGATAAGAAAGACCTCTAAAACTTTTATGATTTGAGTTTTAAGAGAGATTGACTGCATCAAGGTCTAAATCGGGCTTAAAGTTACAGCCAGTACACTGTTTATGTGCACTGTTTAAGCTAATTGGACTGTCAAAACAGCCCATCATTATCTGGGCATAACTCTCTCATCTGAGCTCCGATTGAGATGATTCAAGATGTTATGGAATGATAAGAAAGATCTCTAAAACTTTCATGTTTTGAGTTTTGAGAGCTATTTATTGCATCAAGGACGAAATCACGCTTGAAGTTGCAGTCAGTGCACTGTTCACGTGCCCTGATCACAGCCTGTCTTCGTCCCTTTTCCATTTCCAATCCATTCCTAAGCCAACCAAATCCATCCTAAACCTCTCCAACACATATTTCTACACCAAACCTATTTAAAATTTCATATTTTCACTGATTAAAACCAAATTTCAACTATTATTTCCACTAACATTTTAAATCTATATTTTTCTAATCTATCAAATTCAAACACACATCACTATATATATCCACAATTTTTTTTACCATAATTATTTACTATATATCTATATACATATATTAAAAAAAATATGGGGTGTTACAAAATTATAACTTTAGTTGAGTCACGGAGCATACTGAATTGGTAAATTGATTTATGATATTTATGAACTTCAATATAGACTATAAAAACGAAACTCGTAGGATGATTGGATTGCATTCGGAATGAATTTTTGAATTAGATTTGAATTATCTGATTCACATTACTCAAAATGGAATACAAATCCGATTGTTGAAAGGCTTAAGCATCATCTATTCACATGTCATGATGAATTTTTATACTTATTGTTTCAGTCGTTATTCTTATTTCTTTTTGAATTTAGTCTCAAATAGTTATGGTATATGATTGGTGATCTCTTGAAGTAAAAGTTAGAACTAAACAGAGGTGGAATTTTCTTATTTCTTTTTGAATTTAGTCTCAAATAATTTTTTAGGAAGGAATGTATACCAAAACCGTTCTTATGGACTATGGATCCCGTTTTAGATTTTAAATTGTGAATCTCAAAGGAGAAATTAAACATTCGAATTTTTAGTGTTGCATTATTAATCCACAATTAATGATCTTCATAGTCAGATCACTAATATTGATGGATAAGCCATTCGAATAAAAACTTCTCATTTGAATTCTTGGAAAGCGTTTATTGAGACAATTTAACAGTGAAGTGAATGGAACTCCCCTTTTCACTATGCAAACACTTTAATTTGGCAAATTTTTTCTCTTTTATTTTTTCTTTTTTCACTGTGTATAATGTTGTAGGGTCAGTCGACCCCATCTACAAAAATTAAGAATTTTATTTTCGATCCGAAGTATTACCACAATCAGTGGGACACTTTTCCAACTGTGGAATTTGTGGAGTAGATTTCACTTTTCCTTTTTATTTGTTTCTGTCTACGAGTCATGCGTGGGTATGGAATCTATCAGCACTCTATTTAATTTGATAGCACTTTGCCAAGAAACACAAACAAAAACATATCAGCAAATAAATATGAAGGAATCAAAGAGTATGGAGTGGTGGGTGGTAATCTTAGCTTTGATATGGTTTTGTGGTGGTTGGGTGTTTTGGTTGTTGGGAGGAAGAGAGGGTTGCTCTCTTGCAACTCAAAGCTTCCATAAACTACCCAAATAGAACTTCTTTGCCATCTTAGGAGAACAGAGTGGAAGGTTAGAACAGTATGGAGAGTCACTGTTGTTATTGGGAAGGAGTTGAATGCAACGAGACTACATCTCATGTAATTAAGCTTTCCCTTAACTCTACAAGGGATTGGCCTTTAGGAGATTGGTATTTCAATGCCTCTTTGTTTCTTCCCTTTAAAGAGCTCCGAAATCTTGACTTTTCTGATAACCAGCTTGTTGGTTGGGTTGCAAATGAAGGTCCAGATTTTCTTTCTTAGCAAACTAATTAGCATGTGGTGTTCTTAATATGTTATTGGGGTCTTTTTTTTTGTAATCGAAATGCAAAATTCATAACAGGTTTCAAAAGATTATCTGTGTTAAGCAAGCTGGAGGTCCTTCGGTAGAATTTCAATTACTTCAATAACAGCATTCTATCATCTCTTGGATTGCTTTCGTCACTTCAGAGACTATACATAAGACAACTATTTGAATGGATCTATTCACCTACACGGTATGAAATAGATTTTAACAACATTTATTTATGTACGAGGATTGCAATAAATGGTCTTTTCTCCACTGCTTCTGCCTGGAACCATATCAAGGGAACTAGTCCAAAAAACCTCTTGGTCCAAGCTTCTCTGGTACGATCAATCCATCCCGAGGATGAGTTTCATTCTTTGGTTGGCCATCAAGCAAAGCTCTCTCAAGGCCGGCCCAATAAAAAGACTACTTAAACAGGGCCCCAAAGAAAAAGGGGTCTCAAATAATAAGTATAATTTTTAATTGTAATTTAAATTGACCCAAAAATTTTGATTTAAAGAGTCCAATCTAATGAAAATTCTGCTTGCAACCAAGATTAAATTGAAAAGGTACAATTTATTTGATAGTAATTTAATTTTTTAATATTTTTATTGATAGAATTAATTTAATGCAATTATTCTTTATTGTGAAAGTTTGAAATGGTAGATGATTTGGGAGGCAAATAAATCATCAATTCAAAGCTTATACAATTTTTATTTATCAGGTGATAATGTGTTTAATTCTTATTGACTTTTATAAGATATTAGATTGTTCTCTTAGTATTAATTTTTTGTTATTTTAAAATATATTTTATTCACAAGATTTTTTAGTTTGAAATATGTCAAATATTTTTAAAATTAAAACTTATAAAATTCTACTTACGATCAACTATAGCACAAGAAAGATTGAATAAATTAGTCATATTATGCATTGAAAAAATATACTGATTTTGCATCACAAAAAATGAAAAAAAATAAATTTTAAATAAAATTTTAATCATAAAATTTATTTTTTTTGATAAATTTTAATAGGCCCCTATTTAACACTTTCGATTAGGTCCCAGTTTTCATTGAGCCGGCCTGGGCTCTCTAGCAATGATAGAATCCATGATCCTTCTAACCAGACTAGTTTGGAATGCATGCTTTGCAGGCGTCACCCTGAATCCCACTTTCACCTCTATCCTAGCTTGTAGTCAAATCCAATGGACACCAACACCCTGGTCTCCTTTTATTGAATATGTAGCTACCAATTGAAAGAAGAAGTCCATGCTTTAAGTGATTTTAAAACTGAGCTTGTCTACCACAGTCTACCACATTTGGTTGGAAAGGAACTTCAGAGTTTATGCCAATCAATATAGGGATAGGAACTCCTTGCTCTTGGTCATCAAGAAGCCATTAAGGATAGGCTTTTCTCTATGAGGTTCAAGAACTCTGTTTTGAACCTTAGACTTCTACAATTATGGGGCCTTCGCCTGGGATCTTCTCCCTTTCTGCTTGGACTGTTCTTTCTGCTTGTAATGTTTTTCACTTTCCATTGGATGCTCAGGTTATAAATTTGTGGGGAAGTACTGACCATGGCCTATACTTGCCCATAAATTCTTTTGTGTTGCATCTCTGCTACCTTTTGCTTCTTTCTTGACCCGTTTTGCTACTATGTTGTGACTTTGCTTTGTAAAGCTTCTTTTTAATACAAAATTTACTTTTCGGAGAATTGCAATGAAATAGTGCAGTAGCCTAAGAGATCAGAATGCTTACCATCAAAAGAAATATTATACTAGTGAACTTTCAGAGAACAAATATATCTTGTTTTATATGTAGACTTGTCTTCTATGGGCAACCTGGAGGAGTTGGACTTGAGTTACAACCAAATTGACAGCCTCACGACCATAAAAGGTATAAATGATATGTCAAATGAATATTGTGTTCATTCTCTTCATCTGCTGGGTTCAACTCGAAGTAGAGACTATAGATAACATTGTAATATTTTACATTCAGGTATAAAGAGCTTGAGCAAGCTACAAGTTCTCGGCTTGAACTGCAACATATTTATTTCAAGTGTTTTGCATTCACTAGGAGAATTGCCATCTCTTAGGGTGTTAAATAAACAAACTTTTTATATATACGAATAATAATTCAAGCTAAGCATCACTTCTTACTTGTCACAGGATTATGTGAACTGAAGAACCTTGAAGTGCTAGACCTTAGTCACAATGATTTTGAGGGGATACTTACTTCGTGTATGGGAAACTTGACATCTCTCCGTATATTGGATCTCTCCTTCAATAGGTTCCATGGGAATACTGCCCAATCTCCTCTTGTTAGTCTCATATCACTTGAATACCTTTTCATTTCATATAACCACTTATTGATTCAATCCTCATTTGTCTCATTTTCCAGCCATTCAAAGCTTGAGGTCATTTTAAGTGATAATAACGTAGCAGAGATAAAAGATGAATCTCAATTCTGGATTCCAAGATTCCAACTGAAGGTTTTTAGGTTGTCAAATTGTGGTGGTGTTGATAAGATACCCTATTTCTTATATTACCAAAATGACCTGAGAGTAATTGATCTCTCTAGCAACAACTTATCAGGGAAGTTCCCCACCTAGTTGTTAGAGCTCAATACCAAATTGGAAGCACTTCACCTTCAATATAACTCTTTCACAAAGCCTTTTCGATTGCCTTCTTATCCTAGGCATCGTACTTTGGAATTAGATGTTTCTAACAATTGCATAGATGGTCGAATTCCTAAAAATTTAAATGTGATCTTTCCAAGCTTAGAGAGTTTGAACTTGTCCAATAATATGTTTGAAGGTCATATTCCTCCCTCTTTTAGGTGATAGTAGGTCTTTAAATGTGTAAAATCCGGTAAAAAAAAATTATTATTATTATTAAAAATCTTAATTTAAGGGGTAAAATAATAATTAATTATTAAATTACGGGTCAAAAATATAAATTTTTAAAAAAATAAAGTTATATTATATATATAAAGTGGAAGACAAGTCTTCCGCTTTTCTTTTTCCAATGTGCTGCCGAGAGAGTGAGAGACAGAAAGGTGAGTATTTTTTTATTTTTTCTCTTTTCTTCATTTTTAAATCTACGAAAATTGACCGGTTTAATCGCTTCGGACCAAGAATTAAAATTACTCTACTCAGCGAGAGCTACGTAACCACACCAAATATCGTATTTTTATCTGAAAGAATATTAAAAACGATATTCTAGGCCTAAAGTTTGAAAAGTTATATTGGGCTTTCTTGGAGTTTCAGTACGTGGGCTCACGCTACGAGAGGTAGGGTTTCTCCTATATAGATTTAATTTCAACCTAAAATATAGCATATGAAATGGGTAGGCTATGAGTGTATATCACGTGTTAGTCTTGACTAATGTAACTAATGGATCAAATATATAATTTATAATTAACTTTGTGATTAGAAAAATCATATTATGATTAACTTGGTGTAAGTTAATGTTAGTGGTTTAAAGCATGTTAATTGCACATTAGTATTATTTTATGATTTAAATGACATATCAAGTTTAATAAAATTATTAGTTTATTATGTGATTATGGAATAATATGTATGTTAAATGAATTATTTAGCATATAATTATTGCGGTAGACATTGTAAATGGTACCAAAGGCAATTGTACATTGAATTGCATTATGCATGAGTTAAATTACATTTGTGGACATTGACATGGGTGGGAGTATATGTATGGTATGAAATCAATCACCACATAGGTCATTGATTATGGGCTCAGAAAGTCGCATCAAGGTCCGGCTGAGTCACACGAAAAATTAAATAGATAAACGTGTCGGGGATAGCAAGAAGGGCTAAATTCTCTCTCGGGTGCAAGACCAGCTTACTTGGTTTATACACTTTCCGGCGGTAAAATTCCAAAAAAATGTAACATCCAAAATATTTCCCCACAAGAAAATGTTCTGAGAATCTGTTGATGGTTAGTGTCCCATTGGTGTAATACTATAAATCATTTCCCCACAAAAATACAAGAAAATTAATTAATTAGTCATTGAATATACATAACTCCAATGACAGGGGCTTGGAATGCCCGGATACATATGTTTGGCATTGCATGTGTTGTGCGAGCTCAAGATAGGGCTTGATGTGGGTATTTCTTGCATGAGTCTCATCTCATGACATGACATGATTTATGATATTTGTTCATAATTGACATGTTTGAATAAATGCATGAAATAATTGTTGCATGTGACATTTTATATGCATTTGGGTTGAGAGGTATTCTCTATAGGAGTTACTCTATTGAGCATTGGTTCACCCTTTATGGGAACATTTTTCAGGTATCACCCAGACATCCATTGAAGGCTAGGTCATGGTCCCGCTTTGACGACAAAGTCAGTCTGTGACTTTTCTTTTGACATCGTAGTCCCGTGTTTATATTTACTTTTGACCTTGTGTAATTTTTGTAATAAAAACTTGTTTATATTTAAAAGGCATGTATAAGGGACTCTTTTGAGATATTTATTCTTTTATGAATGAATGTATGTAATGATGATGATTATGGTAGTATTCGACACTATACAATTGTGAACGGATGGCTAGACCCGGTGTGGTCAATATTATACAGGTTATGTTTTGGATAGAGCTTCTCGTACAAAGAAGACTCTGCCCAAATTTTGTTAAGTTATGGATCTCGGTAAATGACGCATAACAGCGTGGTATCGAGTTACATAGTATCCACGAATATTCTGCGGGTTGATAGGTGATCAATCGGATAATTACTGACACCCGGATTTTGGGATGTCACACAATGTCTTAGACTTATCCAAAAATAACTTGTCTGGAGGAATCCCAGAACATTTGGCCATGGCTAACAACTTATTTTTCCTCAAACTATCAAACAATTGCTTGCGTGGTCGAATACATGCCAATTTCTTCAATTTGACCAGTTTGCAATGGTTATATTTGGACAACAACTCCTTTATTGGAAAGATACCAGATGGCTTGTCTAATGCCTCCTGGTTGGAGGTTGTGAATATTAGAAATAACTATTGTCTAGCATACTTCCATAATGGATAGGGAATATGTCATCGTTGATGGAAATAAGCTTAGCCAAAAATCAGCTTCAAGGTCCCATTCCAATTGAGTTGTGCAAACTTGACGAGCTTCAATTTCTAGATCGTTCTAAAAATAGCTTGTCAGGCTCTCTACCAGCTTGTTTTAACCCTCCAAACATTACTCATGTTCATCTAAATAAAAATAGATTGAGTGGTCGATTGACTCGTGCATTCTATGACAACTCTCATTTGGTGACATTAGACCTTGGATATAACAACCTAACTAGTAAAATTCCAGATTGGATAGGCAACCTTTCTAGATTGAATGTTCTTATCTTGAAAGGTAACTTATTTAGAGGCAACATTCCCATTGAATTATGTCACTTGAAGCAAATAAGCCTGATCGATGTTTCTCAAAATAGTCTTTTTGGTTCTATTCCTTATTGCCTGGCAAACATGACTTTTGGGTCAAACCATGCCAAATCTTTTGTTAAGCTGGTTATTATTTAGGACCATTGACGCGAGAGCAGTACCACATACCCCGTTACCAAACAGCCCCCCGAGAGGTTTAAGTATTCATTAGATCCTAATCCAATAACCCTGTGGAGTGTCAAAGAAAGGTGGAGTTTACTACTAAGAGTATATCCTATTCCTATGAGGGCGGTGTCCTCGATTTGATGTAAGGAATTGATTTTTCCTGCAACCAATTAACAGGTGAAGTACCACCACCAATTGGGAACATAAATTAGCTCCACACGTTAAATCTAGCCCACAACAATCTCACTGGATCAATTCCAACAACATTTTCAAACCTAAGACATATTGAGAGTTCAGATCTTTCCTATAATCACTTGACCAGAAGTATCCCCTCCAAATTTATTGAGTTGAACTCCTTGGAGGTCTTCAGTGTAGCGCATAACAACTTATTTGGTAAAATTCCACATTTCAAAGCTCAGTTTGCTACATTCAACGAGAGCAGTTATGAAGGAAATCCTTATCTTTGTGGACCTCCATCACATAACCATTGCACCGATATCCAAAAAACATTGCCAATTCAAAAAGATTCAAAGGATGAGCAAAATGATGGTGGTTTCATTGACATGGATGTTTTTCATGTGAGTTATTTTGTGTCTTATATAATGGTGTTGTTAGGAACATTAGTAGTTCTTTATGTGAACCCTGACTGGGAATGGGCATGGCTTAATTTCATTGCAGTGTGGATGACCTCTTGTTACTATTTTGTTATCGATAGTTTTCGTAAGCTGCTTAACTATAGGAATGTGTAATTCTTTTATCTAGATTATTGATTATATGTACCCTTAATGTTAGGGAATGCTTTGTATTGTGTTAAAATTTCCAGCATATAATGGTTTAGATTTTGCACTTCTATCCTTGGAATATTTATTGCTGTCAAAAAATTTCCTTATGCAAGATGTCAAAATTTTTCATTTATTCATTCTTCTTGTGTAGTCCATGAAAGTAAAAGGTGGAGTTGCAAAAGTGTTCATTGCTTGCCCTCAATTAACCAGTTGATAATTTACATAAAAATGAACCAATTGGTAATTTATATAACAATTTAGTTGCACAAATAATCATTGTTTAGCTTTCCTACATGAACTCGGTAGAGAAAATATTAAAGGTTAATTAGTAGTTGGGATCGGTAACAAGTTACTTCCTTGAAGTTTATAAATATGCTCACAACCTAATGTTTTTGGACCAAATTATATTTGCTTTCCGAATCAAAACAGGTAAAAGACATCTGATTTACGTCACAGACTAACTTCCAACATTTCTCAATCTTCTTGACACTTATTTGCACACTTCATTGCTTAGGTCCTTGCATTTTTTGACTGTTTTTAAGAAGATTTTGTAGCTGTGTAGTGTGAACACTGTCAATTTTGATTTCTTGAATCCATTTTGTTCCAAGCACATACAAAAACACGTTTTTGACATGTCTTAAACATAGAGTAACAGCTTTTTTAGAATAGCGTATAACATAGTGAGATATAATGAAAGTACATCTTATTGAATTTGGTCCATTGTCCATGTTGATAAGCCTTTCCATGTGAATAACAACTGAAAAATAGTTACTTATTCATAAAATAAATTGTTCATCACGCATGATATATATTATTCACTTTGGCACATAACAGTTTATCGTGGAAGATAAACACTCTTACATTACCTCTTTAGTGGTTTGTTTTATTGGGAGAAAAAAAGACTTACAAAGAGAATGGTTGGGTTATAAGAGAACATGAGGCTGCTTAGATCACCCCTCTTCATATTTCACTGTAACGCATGCATATGATTACTTCACGTCCAACTATAAAAAGAGGTCAGGAAAAAGCTAATTTCCTTAAATATAAAATCTTCAAACATCAAATATAAATTTTCATACATTTTGAGAGACTAAAATTTAATTTTTCTTTTTGCTAATTTCCTTGAAAAAGTACAATTTAGAACATTCTACCGATATCTCTCGTAGGTGTTGATAACTTCAAGCGATATGTACCCTTTCATTTTTGATGTTTATATTTCAAGTTAGAGTGTTGGCCTCACTTTATTATTATTATTTTCACATGTACCACACTTTCAATATAGACATAAAAATGAAATTCTACCCACACCACCTCAATTCATACACCTACACACCATAAGCGAACATGAACACCAACTTTAATTCACACACCAACACCAAACACCAAGCCTAGACGTAAATGTATGCACAAAATGCCAACACAACCACACTTCGCTTTTACTAACACCACCTCCGCACATACAACCTCAATCCCATTCCCATATTAAAAATAAATTGGATTAATATAATCTTCACCACAATCAACATTGAAATAAAAGAACTAGAAAATAGAAAATTTAGAAATAGATCAGAGATAAAAAAATTTCCTTAAAATAAAAAAGTAAAAATCAAAATTAAAATGGAAAAACAAAATCAAAGTGTGTGATACTGCAACGCTGGCCCTAAGCATATGCCACTAAGGGGCTGCAAAAGGCATCAAATGGAAAGAAAAATTTAGGGCTCCAAATGAATCTTATAGGATGACTTTAAAAAAAAATTGGGGCCTACGATTTGAACTTGAATTTTTCTCATCTTACTTTATATGTATGCAGTATAAAAAACATAGACTATCACCTAGCACAATACTTTTGATGTCTTACGAACAAAGCTGATTGGCTAGTTAATTATCTATCACCTCATTTTTAAGAATTATTAGTTGGTGTACACGTACTTTGAATGTATATAATTTTAATATAAATATTGTTTAGAACCAATATTAGAGAAAAAAAAATGGCATGGACAAAGTGAAATAGCAGAACTAAACTCAATAAGAGGGTGATTATATATTTTGGGGAGGGAAGAAGTCAAAGACTAAAAACATCTAAATCTTTGTTTGATTGGAATGATACCAACAAAATCATTCAACCGTAGATAAACGGGGTGCCTTTTGACTTTTCCTATGTTCAATATAAAATTCAAAACCCAAATCCTCTACCCAAAGAATAATAAAGTATTAGAAAATTATTGTTATGATTTCAATTCAAACACTTGTATGTTGGACCCATATCAAGCAAACTAGTTGAACTGTTGAGACATGTGGCTCATATTCAGAGTGTGGAGAGTTACACCAAGCTTAAAGGAATAATCTACCCGTTGTCAGAATGTCTTAATTAGGGTTGTAACATATATAAGTTAAATTGTAATACTAATTCAGTGAAAAATTAAATAAGGTAGCCGTTCTAGAATCGTGGATAAAGGCAAGTTGCCGAATTACGTAAATTCTTGTATTCTTCTTCTATTATTTTGTTTCATCGATTGTTCATCGCACATACAAATCACAATAAGAACTCAATAAGAGAGTGTCTCTCACTCTTTCCAGGTGAAGTTCAAATCTCAAATCTTCAATTTCTCTTCTATTTCATTTTACTTTTTTTTCCAAACATATACCAATTATTTGATTATCGTGTCCGGTTGACACCAGCGAAATGAAGGCTAATGCTCCTTGATGCATACTTAAACATAAATTGTTTCCCTGCATTCTGGTTATATTCACATCTAGTGATGAGTTAAAAGCTCTAATATCCACCAAATGAAACACCTTGAACCAGATGAATCCAACACGTAAAAATAGTATAAAAAGTCTGAAGGCAGTGTAGAAACAATGGAAAGGCTTTCGCCAATTGTCAAAGATTCCATAATGCACCCCTATGTAAGTCTAGTCCATGTTTTAGTCTTATTGTGGCTGATCATCTAAAAACCAACCAACTCATCAAAGAAATGGAAACTAATGAACCTACGTGCTGCATCAAAGATTGCTCGATGACCTTCACGCACAAGTGAATACAATTCCATTACACAGTCAATCATCTGTCGCAGGTTCCATTTAAGTTCCTTAAAAGAATCCTCAACTAAGTCATGAGATTTGGTTTTGTTGGATTGCCTTGCACTATGAACTCAATAAGAACCAAGCAAACTAAAATTCGAGAGCGGGGTTAGAACCCGAAGCCAAATTCACAACTAGTGTCTCTGCTGGGTCATGCTCAGCACAAAAAATAAACATTGAAGTTGGCTAAAAATGAATCTGGTGGATAAAATAAGATGACGGAATCCACTACAACTCCCCATAGTTATGTATATCAGGCTATATTTGACCAGAAGCAATGAAAATGGGTGATCATTCTTTTGTAAAATTTAATTATATTTGGCATTGTATAAATATACACGAAATGAAGGGGTAGAGTATCTAACACGGGAATAAATGGATATGTCGTATATAAGGCATGCTCCCCTGATAAGAGCATCACAAAATCTAGCTTATCTGGCTAGTTGTTATTCCAATTTTAGTTGATTGCTTGATATATTTTCCAAGATACAGCAAATTAGAAAAAAACAAGGTGGTGTTGAAGCTAAAGTTGGTTGTCCACCTACTAGTCAGTCAATTGGCCAAAAAGTTGAAAAATGTATATGCTTACAACACATTGCTAGTGTATGAAAAAGCGAGAAGTGTGCGATGGATGAGCTGAACAAGCTCTAGATTAGAGGCATCGAGTGTGTGAGTTAAAGTGAGTAAAGAATGCACATAAAATAAAGTGGTTCACCCACATGAAGAGTTTGATTATTCCATTGTAATGGATGCTCTTACTTCTTGGTTGTGTTGCTTGAGGAAGACGGTAAGTATAATAGGATTTCCCTTCTTGCTCGAGGTTGCGTATTGTCTTGTCAAGAATACAAAATGATGTTGTAATCTTAATAGAATTATTAAGAAACATTTGAGGGAATTTTGGCCATTAGAGACTCTTCTCCCTAGGTTTGACACGGTCTTTTAGAAGTGATGATGTGATCTTCTAGCGATAATAGCTATTCTCTAGATGTAAGCCTTATTGCTAAAAGTCTACTTTTACCCTTTAAGGAGATTTCAGAGTTGTCAGTTCTCTTCTGAGCATTCTTGGCTGACTTGTTCCTCTTCAGGTCAAGTCGGTATATGGTAATTCAGGATGGTCATCCTGGCTTAGCATGGTCTGAGCTGTCCATTTTCTTCCGGCATCATCACCCAATGCGCTTATGTTGAATGGGATGGCAATTCTCGATGAATTTTTATAGAATTTCTTGAAAAATGAAACAAAAAAATAGCAACCCAGAGGAAGAGTGCCTATGTATGGTTTTTAATGCTTCCCAATAGTAAAATAATGCCTGAATCAATAGCAAAAAAAATTGTAAAGCTCTTTTGTAGTTGTCAAAAACTCTTGGTTTTCTCATGGACATAAAAACAAAATTCAACACAAAATAATAATAATATCAAAGCTCTTTTATAGTTACAACAAACTCTTTGTTTACCTATACTACTAATAAAAGTACCATAGATGAAAAATTTTTGAATTCCTCTTCTGCCCTTAAGCAAAATTATAAGGATAATTATATCTCACACTAATAATTTGATCTAAATGTAAAAAAAAATGAATTTCTATTTTGTACTAAAATAAATATATGAAGACACTTATGACTTAAATCATAAAAAATTAACCTTATGTGTACCCTTAAAGAAACCAACAAATTCAATGATTACTAACATACAATTCATAAAAATATACTAATAAAAAAAATTATTTTATAATTTTACCTGAACACAATTTAATAAAGTCTATATTTTAATTTGCAACTGTGATTTAACAATAATATAGAGTCCATATTATTTTTTATCTAAAGATCACTCAAACTGATTTCCTTTTTTTGATAGATTCATAATATAAAATTAATTTTTTTTGTCAATCTAATAGATGTTGTAACTTATTTAACTTGTTGACTTTATAGATTCTAGAAATAGTGCAAACAAGTCCTAAGAGTTCTTGAGAGTAAATGGTAAGTTATAAGAATGACTTGTGAAATTTATGCATTTTAAAATTTTGACTTTTGAACTTTCCAATCAGTAACTAATATTTTATATATTTAGATAAATCTAACAATGAATCTAGAATTAAATTTCTTTAATTAGAGATAAGTTAGCCCTAGGGAAATGTTCAGATATAAGTTTGAGTTAGTTTTTGTGACTTCCAATTCTAAAAATTCTAATCTTTCAAATAAATGTTGTAAAATAAACAAGTCTTTGTGGCTGAAATATGTACATCTTCTCCCTATCGATTTGTATGGAACTTCAAGTTACAGCTCACTCTTGACTATGGTTGTATTTGCAACCAAATCTATATTTGAAGGTGTGCTATGATGATTTATTAGATTGTCCGGTTATCTTGTGTTTTATTATAAAAATACAATATCTTTTGTGATGATTTTATCAAACTTCTCTCTCGCAAAATCTATATCACAATGATTTATGCAACCAATGATTATGGACTCTTAAAAAGTATGTTCTCAAGAGAATTTTGTTAAAACAGATTTTGGATGTATGCTACTTGTATTTGCATACATTCAGATTTGAAGCAATGTATGTGGGTATCTAAAAACTTTTCAGGCGTTAAGCTACACAGTAACAATTTATCATATAATAAGAGGGAATCATAAAGGCACTTACTTTAATCAATGATGATATTATAAGTTTAAGCTAAGGGGCTTAAATAGTGGCATAGCTATGAATTTTATTTCATGAGATCATTCAATAAGTTGTTGTTAATGTCACTTTTTTAGTTGTGTATGATCTAAAGAAATTGATTTTCACACAAAAAATTAGAATATTATCTATTTTTAATAAAATGAAAAAAAAAACTAATTTTGTGCTTATCGAATTACTAAACAATTAAAAGTTTATTGTTTATTTTCATGGCATAATCACTCAATTTCAGCACAAAAGTATCAAATAATCTAATAATTATAGCTCAATTTATGTTTAATTTTAGCATATGAGCCAACCATGTCAGTTCAATCGAAAAATATAATGCCGATCCAAAAAAAGTAAAAACATGCATTTAGTCACAACCCTCTGTAGTATTCTTAGTGGCACATAAATTACACATACTTTAATTATTTCTTAATATTCCCAATAAATAAGAGTTTTTTGGAAAAAATTTCAGGGGAGGCTATGTTCCCTTTTGGTCATGTAATGGTTCTATCCATGTCTCTAAGAATAGGCACATACATTAGGAGAAGAGATAGGGTTCACTATTGATAAAGTATATTAGATTTGCCACACATAAAGTTGTAGTCCCAATCAACCTTCTTGTATTCATGAAGCGACCAATCAGTCTTCAAGTACTCAATTTAACATGTAGTCTAACTTCTTGGAAGATTATGGTGGTTGGAACACATAACAACATATAACATATATAGGCAACAAGTATCAAATAACATACATTGTGATTCATAGGTGTATATTTATTTAATTTTTTTTTAACATAATGATAAAAATAACATTACCACTATAAATTAAAAATGTCCATGTGCAACACACATGTGTACCAATGTGTCAAGTGATAACTTTATATTAAAAAATATTACCGATAAAGGAAATTGTGTATTCACCCAATAGGAGTATGTATTGGTAAATCACTGTTATAGGTTTAGCATAATGTACCTGTATCAAAGAACAAAGCATTTACAAAGAGTTAAAGAGAAAGCCGAAAGAGAACATAATAGATCCTAAAATAGGGCGACATAAAAAAACTATGTCTTGTATCTGGCAAGAATTGACCGCTTGGCCTCTTAGCTTCGAAGGGTTGTCAATTGGACTACGCCAAATTGGTTCGATCTTTAAACTTCAAAGGGAAAAGATTGTTATGATAGGTATGTGGCAAATATATTTTACCATATTTATAACTCAACTATAAAATAATACCCATAAATTACAGAAATCACATTTGATGCAATTTTTCAGAATATTCCAGTTCTAAACAAATTAATCTATATATCAATATAATAAATATAAAATTAAAATTATTGTCAAAAATAATTTATGTGCAATGCACGCTTGCAATATCTAGTGAACATAAAAGCCATCAGTCAACTCATGCAGTTAGAAATAGAATACCAACAGTTGTCAAATCCATTATTTGGGGATAGGAAAAAATAGCAATGCACTGTGTTGTAAATAAAATTATGAACTCATGCATATAATTAGTGAGTAGATACACTTGTCTTTTAATTATTAGGGTTAATATAGGAATTCAAATGTTTTGCAAGATACTGACATTTAGTAAAACTAGCAATGTAATACGGGTTTTGCATGTGAATAATTTTCGTATACATAATATTAATAAAAAGTATTAGATATATGTGTACTTACATTAAATATCATATCAAGTTTATCAAAAATTATATTTTTATCGCTCGTATTATACTATAAAATTCAAAAAATATTTTCTGCTCCCAGCGATTTGTTGTTTTAATTATAAGAAAAAAGGTAAAAATAATTCATTTGAAATTCGTTTGTTTAGGTTGCAACTCGAATAAAATAATAATAATTGTCAATATTCTTAGGTCAATAGAGATAAAATATAGGGTTAATAATACTTTGAGTCTCTAAAATATGTGTTTTTTTTGTCAATTTCATCCTTAATATATGAATTTTATCAATTTGGTCCATAAAATATTCAATTCTTGTTTAAATGGTCACTAACCAAACGATCCATTAAGTTTTTTTTATAGAAGTGAACAAATGTCATTTCATCATTTAGTATCACGTGACCAACACGTGATCACTTCTATAAAAAACTTAACAAATTGTCCGAGTAAAGATCATTTAAACCATTAACTTTATAGATCAAATTGACAAAACTGATGCAATAAAAATTTCTTCCTATTCAATAAAAATTTTAACCTAATTTTTGATCATAAACACTCACCACACATCAATCTAACAAACCCCATAATTCTCAAGCTTCGAATTAAGCTTAAACCCATAAGAAAAACTAGTCATAGTAACCCAAAAATAAGATTTTTAGTTTATGGCCAGACCTGCAACTTGCACTTTAACCATCTTAACCAATTTAAATCCCTTTCTAAGGTCACCAACTGATTCCTAAGGTTCATTTTAGCTAGGAACAACCTTCCCTCCAAAGCTTAAGGCCCAAAACCAAGAGATCAAAACCCACCACGGCCAAAACTTCATCACCACCACCCCACCACCTCCGACCATGGCAAGATTTGAAATCACCACCAAAATACTCCTATACCTCCCCAAAACATAGCCATGCCAACTAAATTAACCAAAATGACCTCAAACTCAAAACCCATTTCATAAAAACCTAGAACTCAAAAATTTAAAACATGAATTCGAGCAATTAGTCGAGTAGCATACCTTTGGTCATTCGAAATAGCTTCTTCCACAAATCTGAAATTCTAAATTTGATTTTCTCTCTTTAGCTTCTCTCTTCTCCCTCTATCCTCTCTTTGTCGTTTTCCCTTATCTAGAGACTTGCTGAAGTCTTAAGCATCTCCTCCACTACTTTGGAAACTTGGAGAATGCTAGGGAGAGCTCTTGTGCTGCTAGGCAGCAGCTTGGGAAGAAATGCCATGCAATGGCATTTTCATAATATAACTTAACTTTATTTTTTTTTTTTGTTTTCGTACATATGCATGCTTGGGTTTTACAATTCTCCCCTCTTACTAAAGAGTGAATGAGGAACAACCTATTCTTCATGGATTTGACGAAGGTATAAAAGTGAGTGATGTTCATCCCTCCAAATAGAGGGGTTACAAGGTAAGGCACAATACACAAGGAGCCAATCTTCGACAAAGAATGAGTGAATTGCATTCCACCCTTCACGGCTTTGGTAAAGCTCTAGAAAAGTGGAAGAGTTTTACTCATCTAAGAGAAGAAAGAAGCTCAAACATTGGAAGCAAATGAAACTAAAACAAAATGAAAGTAAAAGAAAGCTAGTCACTTTTGGTGGGTTTCCACCTCAACCAAAAGATGATATATCTTCCTCTATGAAAGTAAATGTAAATCTAATTCTAAGTCTACAATTAGCTCTAGCTCTATATGCTCCCTTGAAGCTCTCACAATGGGAGTATTTATAGGCAAGGAGGAGGGGACAAAGGGCTGTGAAATAATAGTGCAAGGCCTTCAAAGTCCAATTGAAAGCCACCACTTTGTAGCCTATCTGAGGACAACGTTCAAACATTGTCTCCCATTTGATCATTGTCTCCTGCCTTTGCTTGATGGGCGTTCGAATGCTAGATGGTGTTTGCACCTCCTACTCAAGTGGCCTATGTTCTTTTGTGAGAGCTACTTCCACATGCCATGTACCATTGCCCTTGCACTCAGCAGCCTGGTCCTCAATAATTTAGGACAACGTTCGAACGTGGATTGGCGTTCAAATGTTGTACTCAAGTACCTCTATGTTTTCTTTCTTAGTTGCAAAATGCCATGTATCAGTACTTCATCAGTCTGATTTTCAAACAAGTCAAGAGAATGTTTGAACGTTCTTACCTTGTTTCAAGCTTCTCCAATTTTCGTCCAGAACATGTTGGTGTTTGCATGAAAGTTTGACATTCATTGCCTTTGAGCCCTTGTACAATTTATGTCCTAAAATGTCATCATTTAAACTCCATCAAAGTATAATTAGTCTTAAAAAGGCATAGTAATATGCTAATTTTAACTACTAATCAATAGCCTTGACCCTAACACTAAGGCCCTATGGGGTAGATGTTTGTTGCCTCTTCCCCCAACTAGAAGAAGAGGATTGATCCTCCTTCTTCTTATCCTAAACACATACTTCCCATATGCTCTTTACGTCTTCCACTTCCCTCTCAATGGTCATGGCCGTCTCGACCACTAAGTCCAAGTCTTGTAGGCGGTGGCCTACAATATTTTTCCAGATGGACAATTTCAAACCATCCTCGAACCTCCTTACTTTGGCAAAGTTGTGGCCACGTAATCATTGGCAAAATGTGCTAGCTTGGTAAACATAGCCACGTATTCAAACACCATCATAGTCCCTTGCTTTAAATCTAAGAATTCCCATGCTTTCGGTAGCCTAACAGCCACCAGGAAATACTTTCACATGAAGAGCTCATAGAACTCTTCCCATGTCGTTGTCTCGACATTCTTCAAGGCCTTGGCCCAATTCCACCATAGGTGGGCCTCTACCTTAAGCTGAAAGCTGCCAATCTTATCTTAGGGGTGTTAGATGTGATCTCCACAGCCTCTAAGATCTTTTCCATCTATTGGAACTAATGGTCGACTACCATTAGATCCACCCCACCCACAAAGGTTGGTGGCTTGTGTGCCTCGAACCGTTGGAGGTTATCCGAGTCTCCTTGGCCCATATTGGCGCTAACTTGAGCAAAGGTAGCTGCCATTGTGCCTATAGCTTCCATGATGGCTTGTTGATCAAACACCAGTGCTAGTTGGTTGTTGTTCTGCCCACCTCCTCGGCCGTTCCAGTATCCTCTTCCTCTATTTGCTAGCTACACACATGTAAGATAGCAATAGAGCACTAACTTAGCATCCCGAAGTTTGGGATCAAAGTCAAACATTGAGATTTTTCTCGTCTCACTAGTAGGAGGTTTGCCACCCACTAATAGACTTCTTAACCATGAGCCTTCTCGTTCCTTCTTTTCCAATCCCCAAGGTAATGTTTTCTAATCCTAGTATCTCATTTTCATACACATTTAATCGTAAATATAATTCACACAGCACATAACATGTATCATTTAGTGCACGTAACATGTAATCTATAATGGATACAGTAGCCTAGACCTATGTCCCACAAGCCCTACTAGATAAATTAAAAACTTAGGCTCTGATATCAAGCTATGGCACCCCAAAATTCAGGGGTTCTTTGTCATCCTATTGGTTACTCATCAACCCATGGAATTACCTAAGAAGGCTACATACTAGGCAACACATCATCACTTCCCCTACATTGAGATCCTAACCCAAACAGAGTTTGGGCAGAGTCTGCCTTGTACCAAAGCACTCCCAAATGCTTATCCTTTGCACATATCAACAACTTGACCATTCTGATGCAAATCATAGCACAACTTTAGGGGTTTAGTTCAAGTTCCAATTGGGATTATGAGAGCACGAGCAAGGAAGCTAAAAGTGGAACTCAATGGACTGATTTAAGAGGCATGAAATCAAGCAAGTTCATGGAGGCCCATTAACCATGATCCACTTGGGCAACAAAGATTCATCAACATGGTTCAAGTTCTAGAAGAATCCAGCTAGGGGCTAAGGCTAAGCTTAAATTGGTCTGTTGTTGTTAATGCCTCCAATTTGTTTAAAGGATTATTATTATAAGTGGGCTTGAGGTTGCTTAGCCCACATGTTTTATTTCTTATGAAGTAGGGTTTTCAAAGTTACTGTAGCGCCGTACTGTTCATGCTACAGTAATAGCGCACTATTCACTTTTTTTGGAGTCTGAATTGTAAGGCTTGTATGCCAAGTACTTTCCTTTTTCTATTTATGCATGTGATCAGCCAATTAAAGGACTGAATGTCTTTCTTTTTCTTCAACAGCCTTAGGAAAGTAAGAGATATTTCTTTACCAACAAGTAAGAGATATTTCTTAAATAGGATAGCTATTTTAGGAAGTTTCCTAATCCTTGTAATGACCAGCCTATAAATAGGCATTCAAATCAATGAAAATTCATATTATTATTCAGCAAATTGAGAGAGTATTACTCTCTATGATTCTTTGAAGAACAAAATGAACTTATCGAGATTTTTTGTGGCGTTCACCGGCGACTTATCAAACGGGTTTCCACACCATTTGTAGCGTCTTCCTTTATACCGAGGTTCTTGTTTCCCAAACAGTGGGTTGAGTTCTATATACCAAGGTTCTTGTCTGTCGTAAACAATGGGTCGAGGTCTAGCATCAAATCTGATTGTAAAACGATCTTAGGTTCCTTTTCGTTGTTCATTCTCGTTATTCTTGGCGGGTTTCACATCATTTTGTATCAGAGTCATGGCTCGAGTTCAGGTTTGCCTATCTCTTAAAATCTTTCTCTTCATTATTCCTTGTTCCTTTCTCTTTGTTATTCTATGTTCTTTTAGTTCCTAAAAATTTGGTTCACATGCCCTTGTGTAGCTGAATTTCCTTTACCCCATTTCGCTCGTATTTTTGTTGGTTCTACTTATTACAAATTCATATTCCGTTACCACAAAAAGTTAGTTGCTGTCGAACAAAAAAAGGGATAGAAAGAAGTCACAAAAAAAAAAGAGCCAGACACAAAAAAAAAAAAGTCAGATTGTTTATGTTCATCCATCTTGGGTCCAATAAGCCCAAAAACCACCTCACCCCAAAATTAGATATTTTTTTGGAAATCTTGCTAATTTTTTCTTCCGAAAATCTAACCAGCCGTGTTCCTTGAATTCTTGCTCTTCAAACCTGAAATTCCTTGATGAGTTCTTGGTGAATTGTTGCTGGAAATTTTGAGAATTGTTTGTTTAGTTTCAAAATAACTGAAAGAGAAATTATCGAGTGGAAAAAGGCAAGAGTGGTGACAACATTAGAGGGTAAAAAAAAAAGCCAGGTATTTTGAGTGAAACCTGAGTGTAGAGTGATCCACATTCTTGAGTGTAAAGACATAAGGGAGAGAATTGTGAGGTTCTTTTTTTTTTCTTTTTTCTAACTTTGTTTTGCAGCAATCATGTCTCACAACAATGCTATGGATCTTGCTAACCAAAATTGTTTATGGAGGCCATGATGAGTGAGATGAGGCATGTGATGAAGTTGAAACTAGAGCAAGTTCACGAATGGATAGATCAGATGGAGAATACACATGAGAAGCAGCCACAAAACGTCCCTAATGTGTGTAGAAGGGAAAGAGTTCAACCAAGGGAAGTAAGGGTTGAAGATGGAGAGCCTTATGGGGCGGGTTTTGATGAAGAAGATGATCAAATTTTTGTTGTTAGTAATAGGAGACATGGAGGGCAGTTTAGAAAAGCCAGGAACCGGAAAGATAACAACATGGGTGGTATTAAGATGAAGATTCCACTGTTTCAAGGTAGATCTGATCCTGAAGCATAACTTGAGTGGGAGAAAGAGATGAGTTCGTATTTGATTGCCATAACTATTTCAAAGCAAAGAAGGTAAAATTAACGGTGATTGAGTTTTCTGACTATGCCATTACTTGGTGGGATCAACTTGTTATAAATCGGAGGCGAAATTGAGAACGTCCAATAGAGACATGGGAGGAGATAAAAATGGTGATGAGAAAGCAGTTCATTCCAAGCTACTACTATCGAGAGTTGTACAAAAAACTACAAGGTGTTAGATAGTGAAACCGAAGCGTGGAGGATTACTACAAGGAAATAAAGATTGCTATGATCCAAGGTAGTGTAGAGGAGGATCGAGAGGCTACCATGGCTAGGTTTTTACTTGGATTAACCCGGGAAATCCTAGATAAGTTATAGATGCAGCATTATGTGGAGTTGGAAGACATGCTGCCCATGTCCATCAAAATGGAGCAACAACTCAAGAGGGGAGGTGGGTCATGTGCAACCCATAACTCTAGTTCTACCTCTTGGAAACCAAGTTATACTAAGCAACTCGACAAGTCCCCAACGTCCAAAGTAGAGCCTAAATTCGCAAACACCAGCCACATTCCTCAAGGTAAAACTGACACTTATACCTCTAGGAATCATGACATTAAATGTTTTAAATGTCAAGGCAAGGGGACACATAGCAAGTCAATGTCCAAAGAAGTAGGTCATGGTGTTGCAAGACAATGGTGAAATTGTGACCGACAATGAAGATTTTGACAGCGATGACATGCCACCATTGGAGGACGTTCCCGAGGAGGAATATTTAGCCCCTGATGCATTGAAATTTGTGACGAAGCGTGCATTGAGCATACATGCCAAAGAGGTTGATAAAGTGTAGTGGGAGAACATCCTTCATACTAGGTGCTATATCAAGGACAAGGTGTGTAGTGTGATTATTGATGGTGGTAGTTGTACTAATATTGCAAGCACAATTATGGAGGAGAAATTAGGACTACCAGTGTTAAAGCACCCTAAACCATATAAGTTTCAATGGTTAAATGATAGTGGTGAGATAAGGGTGAACAAGCAAGTGTTAGTTGCATTCTAAATTGGTAAGTATAAAGATGAAGTGTTGTGTGATGTAGTACCAATGCAAGTGGAACACTTATTGCTAGGGCGTCCATGGTAGTTTGATAGGCATGTGAAGCATGATGCTTTACGAACAAATACTCCTTTGTGCTTAATCAACGATCAATCACTCTTGTACCATTGACACCGCAGCAACTATATGAGGATCAAGTGAGATTGCAAAAAGAGAGTGATCAAAAGAAAGACAGTGAACCAAAGAAAAAGAAAAGAGTGAAAATCGGAGAAAGGCCGAGAAAAATGAGAGAGAAAAAGAAAATCAAAATGCGGCCATTGAAAAAAAATTAGTTAGAAAACAAAAGAATTTCTATGCAAATGTGAGTGAGATTAAGCGAGCCATGTTTTCAAATCAGCCGATGATTGTACTTTTGTACAAAGAGTCACTTTTAGACACTAGCAAACTTGACCTTGCTTTGCCTAGTTCTGTTGTTTCTCTTTTGCAGGAGTATGAGGATGTCTTTCCCAAGGAAACACCACATGGGTTACCTCTAATTTGAGGGATTGAACATCAAATTGATTTTGTTCCCGGTGCGACAATTCCAAACTGACCAACCTATAGGAGCAATCCCGAGGAGACAGAGGAGCTTCAACGACAGGTAAGTGAGTTGTTGGAGAAAGGGCATGTGAGGGAGAGCATGAGCCCATGCGTAATTTCAGTTCTACTTGTACCTAAGAAGGATGGGATGTGGAGAATGTGTGTTGATTGCTGGGCCATCATCAACATAATGGTAAATTATCGTCATCCTATTCCTCGCTTAGATGATATGTTAGATGAGCTGCATGGATCTTGTGTATTTTCTAAGATTGACGTAAAGAGTGGTTATCATCAGATTAGAATAAAAGAAGGAGATGAATGGAAAACAGCCTTTAAAACAAAATATGGTTTGTATGAATGGTTAGTTATGCCCTTTGGATTGACTAACGCTCCGACCACCTTTATGAAACTTATGAATCATGTTTTGTGTGCATTTATAGGTAGATATGTTGTTGTCTACTTTGATGATATATACTCATTTATAGAGAAAACATGGACGATCATGTAATACATTTATAATCTGTTTTAGATGTGCTTAGGAAAGAAAAGTTGTTTGCTAATCTAAAGAAGTGTACTTTTTATACCGATATGCTTGTATTTCTAGGATATGCTGTTAGTGCACAAGGTATATAGGTTGACGAAGAGAAGGTACGTGCAATAGAAGAATGGCCGAGTCCTACAAGTGTGAGTAATGTTCGTAGTTTTCATGGACTTGCTAGTTTCTATTGGCGGTTTGTGAAGAACTTTAGTAGCATAGCCACACCACTTACCAAAGTGATCAAGACGAACATTGGATTTAGATGGGGAGAAGAACAAGAAAAGGCGTTTCAATTAAATAAAGAGAATTTGACCAATGCCCCTTTATTGTCTTTACCTAAATTTTTGCAAACATTTGACATTGAGTGTGATGCTTTAGGTATTGGCATAGGAGCAGTGCTTAATCATAAAGGACGACCAATTGCTTACTTCAGCGAGAAACTGAGTGTGGCAACCTTAAACTACCCAACTTATGATAAGGAGTTGCATGCATTGGTTCGAGCTTTAGAGACTTGGCAACACTACCTATGGCCTAAGGAATTCATGATTCACACTAATCATGAGTCCTTGAAACACTTGAAGGGCCAGCACAAGATAAATAAATGGCAAGCGCGATGGGTGAAGTACATGAAGACGTTCCCATACGTCATCCAATATAAGCAAGGTAAGGAGAATGTGGTCGCCGATGCACTTTCTCGTAGGTATGCACTACTCTCTACACTTGAAGCAAAATTGCTTGGTTTTGAGCACATTAAAACTTTATACGCTGATGATCATGAATTTTGTGAGGAATACCGGGCTTGTGAGAAAACTGGTTGTGGTAAGTCCTTTAAGCTTGATGGATTCCTATTTCGAGAGAACAAGTTATGCGTGCATAATTGTTCCTTGAGGAAGTTGTTAATGCAAGAATCTCAAGGTGGAGGATTAATGGGACATTTTGGAATTGCAAAGACTTTAGCTGTGTTGCAAGAACACTTCTAATGGCTTCACATGAAAAGAGATAATGAGAGAATTTGTGGTAGATGTGTCACTTGTAGGCTAGCTAAATCCAGAGTGCAGCCCAATGGTTTGTATACTCCTTTACCAATTCGTAGTGAGCGATGGATTGATATTTCAATGGACTTTGTGTTAAGATTGCCTAGGACTAAGTGTGGGAGAGATTCAATTTTTGTGGTCGTGGATAGATTTTCTAAGATGGCACACTTTATTCCATGTTACAAAACAAATGACGCTTCGCATGTGGCTGACTTGTTATTTAGAGAGATTGTGAGATTACATTGCATGCCGCGAACAATTGTTTCAGATCGAGATGGTAAGTTCTTGATTTATTTTGGGAAGACCTTGTGGTGCAAGCTAGGTACTAAGCTATTGTTTTCTACTACTTGTCATCCATAAACTGATGGTCAAACTGAAGTAGTAAATAGGACCTTGTCTACATTGTTGAGGGCAATCATTAAAAAGAACATCAAGACATGGGAAGAATGTTTACCACATGTTGAGTTTTCTTATAACCAATTTGTTCATTCTGCTACTCAATTTTCACCATTTGAAATTGTGTATGGATTTAAACCTTTAACCCCATTAGATTTATCTCCTTTACATGTGATTGGGCATATTAATTTAGATGGCAAGAGGAAAGCTGACTTTGTCAAGAAGATTCATGAAAAAGCAAGACTCAACATTGAGTGAAGAATGCAGCAGTATGCAAAGCAAGCCAACAAGGGGCATCACAAGCTGATTTTTGAACCCGGAGATTGAGTTTGGCTACATATGAGAAAAGAGAGATTTTCAGCACAAAGACATTCCAAATTGCTTCCTAGGGGAGATGGTCCTTTCCAAGTCCTAGAGTGCATCAATGACAACGTCTACAAGCTATATTAACCTGGTGAGTACAATGTAAGTGCTACTTTTAATGTTACTGATTTGAGTCCTTTTGATGTAGGTGATGATTTGAGGGAAAATCCTTTTCAAGTGGAGGGGAAAGATGGAAATCATAGCACAATTTTAAGGGATTTAGTTCAAGTTCCAATTGGGGTTACGAGAGCACGAGCAAGGAAGCTTAAAGTGGAACTCAATAAACTAATTCAAGTGGCATGGAATCAAGCGAGTTCATGGAGGACCATTGACCATAATGCACTTGGGCAACAAATATTCATCAACATGATTCAAGTTCCAGAAGAATCCAGCTAGGGGCTAAGGCTAAGCTTAAATTGGTCTGTTGTTGTTAATGCCTCCAATTTGTTTAAAGGATTATTATTAGAAGTGGGCTTCAAAATGCTTAGCCCACATGTTTTATTTCTTATAAAGAAGGGTTTTCGAAGTTACTGTAGTGCCGCACTATTCACGCTATAGTAACAGCACACTATTCAATTTTTTTAGGGTCTGGATTGTAAGACTTGTATGCCAAGTACTCTCCTTTTTCTATTTAGGCTTGTGATAAGCCAATTAAAGTGCTAAATGTCTTTCTTTTTCTTCAAGAATCTTAGGAAAGTAAGAGATATTTCTTTACCAATAAGTAAGAGATATTTCTTAAATTGGATAGCTGTTTTAGGAAGTTTCCTAGTCCTTGTAATGACCAACCTATAAATAGGCATTCAAATCAATGAAAATTCATATTATTATTCAGCAAATTGTGAGAGTATTATTTTCTACTGTTCTTTGAAGAACTAAACGAACTTATCGGGATTTTTCACGGCATTCATCAACGACTTATTAAACGGGTTTCCACCGTTTGTGGCGTCTTCTTTTATATTGAGGTTCTTGTTTCACAACAGCGGGTCGAGGTCTATATACCAAGGTTCTTGTTTGTCGTAAACAACGGGTCGAGGTCTAGCATCAAATCTGATCGTAAAACGATCTTGGGTTCCTTTTTGTTGTTGGTTCTCGTTATTCTTGGCGGGTTTCACATCACATTCCAAGGCCCATCCCCATCAACTAAAACTTATTGTTTGACTAATTACATCATCCAAATAAGAGGGCTCAGGATTTGAAGGCTTGGCTTAGTTACATTTAAATTTTGAAAATTTTTGGAAATGGTATTGGAACCTCTTACTCAGGGTACTAGTACATGAGCCTTCTGTTTGCCAAGTCTTCCCATTTGCTAGGTATCGGTACTTAATCACCTAGGTACTGATACCTGAGCCCACTGTTTGCTTGGTACAAGTACTTGAGCCTGCTATCCACTGAGGTACCTGTACCGGAATCTTTTGTAGTTGTACCTGAGCCCACTGGAATACAGATACTAGTACTTGTAAGTCTTGGTACTGGTACCTGGGCCCTCCATCAGTGTGGCACTAGTACTTAATCGCTTAGGCACCAGTACTTGGGCCTAGATTTTTCCCAATTCTTTTCTAATCTTCAACCTTTAACCATCCAATCTCTTCATAGACACATCGAGACATTCATTAAACATTTATAGTCCATAAGAGTCCGTTACAAAACTCTTTACATAATATTACAAGTCCAAAATGAATTACACAATTTTTGAACAAAATGTAATTTAATAGCCACATTATATAGGTTATTCTTAACAAGTGCCCATTCGAATGTTGTTCCCATAAAAGGTGAGCTAGGCTCAATAGGGTATCTCCTAAAGAGACTATTCCCTAACCCAGATACATATGAAATGTTCACATGCAATTCAACAATCCATCAAACATCTATTTAAGAATATGCAAATGATAAATGGATTTTCACAATGCCATGACATGTCATGAGGTGACACTCACACTTGCAACGCAATCTGAGCCTTCTGTTGGCTCTCATAACATATGCAATGCCATTCGTATGCATTTGGGCATTCCAAGCCCCTGTCATTGATGTTGAACATCCAATGACCATTTTACAAAGTCTCAGGTCTTTATTGGGGTGGGTATTTATGGACTTCCAACATCAGGTACCTAACAGACATGGCATCTATAAACTTCTACCAAAGGCTTCGCGTACGCCGACGCACTTTATGGGCTCAATACCAACGGAGTGTGTATCCAAAATTTTGGGGACTTGCACCTAAGGGAGAATCAAACCTTCTTGCTAACCCCGACCCTTGTTGTCAATGCAACCTATGCAACTCAGTCAAAATAGGTCCAACTTTCCTAAGCCCACGCATGAACCCGCCAGGGATGGTGTTTGATTAAAAACATACACACACACCAACACTCATGTCAAATGCCCACAAATGTGATACTATCCATGCACATACAATGTCATGTACAATTGCATTAACCATGTTATGTTCAACATATCATCAGCAGATTATGAACATATTCCATCTCAATCAACATTTCCTAATTGTCAATGATATCATAAGCATATAATCGTAATCAAGAGATTAAACAATAGTATATTACACTCTATACTCATTTCCCATACTCTTGTTACACTAGGAGTATATTAAACAACATATTACATCATATACAATCCTTGGTTAAAAATAAATTTAGTTAAGAAAGGAAACATACCTCTTAAAGCATAATACACGTAGTAGAAAGCTCCAAATCACTCAACTCAAGCCTCAGAACATAGTTCTCAACAATCCTGTTACAATAAATCTCTTCTCTTTCCCTCCCTCTTTTTTTCTGCTGTGTATGGCTGAAGAATGGGGAGAAAAATCTAATTTTTCTCCCCTTTTATACTCCTTCAATGCTTGGCCTAGATTTTGGTGAGTGAGTTTCATACCTACAAATTAAGTATTCTCGGCTTGATGAAATTGCAAGTTTTCAAGTATTTTATGTTCCTTTTTATTCATTTTGTGTGTTTTAATTTTGTTTTCTATAGAGGATGATTTAGAAGGAAACAAGGTCATTTGGTAGCCTAAGTGTTGGATTATTTGAAGACTAAGCAACAAGGGCAGTGGTAGGTATAAATGGAGATTAGCATCATAGCTCTACATGTAGCGCTGCAGCTCTTGAAGAGAAAAAAGTCAAAGCGGCGGTGCTGATTTGTGGAGCTGTAGCACGGGTTTCAACTTGGGATGTGAATTCTGGATTGTTTTTTAGTAGAAATTGAACTATAATGCAACACATATTCTAGGGTTTGAGATGGTATAAAGATATACTGATATAAAGGGCTGCTAATAGAGGGTTAACAAAGGATTGATGGAGAATTGAAGACAAGTGATGCAAATCATAGCAAAATTTCAAGGGATTTAGTTCAAGTTTCAATTGGGTCGGTTACGAGAGCATGAACATGCAAGTTTAAAGAGGTACTCAATGGACTGATTCAAGAGGCATGGAATCAGGCAAGTTTGTGGAGGCCCATTGACTATGATCCTTGGGCAACAAAGATTCATCAACATGATTCAAGTTCTATAAGAATCCAACTAGGGGCTAAGGCTAAGCTTAAATTTGTCTGTTGTTGTTAATGCCTCCAATTTGCTTAAAGGATTATTATTATAAGTGGGCTTTAGATGCTTAGCGCACATGTTTTATTTCTTATGAAGTAGGGTTTTCAAAGTTACTGTAATGCCGCACTGTTCACGCTACAGTAACATCGCACTATTCACTCTTTTTTGGGGTCTGAATTGTAAGGCTTGTATACCAAGACTTTGCTTTTTCTATTTAGCATGTGATCAGTTAATTAAAGGGCTGAATGTCTTTCTTTTTCTTCAAGAATCTTAGGAAAGTAAGAGATATTTCTTTACCAACAAGTAAGAGATATTTCTTAAATAGGATAGCTATTTTAGGAAGTTTCCTAATCCTTGTAATGACCAACCTATAAATAGCATTCAAATCAATGAAAAGTCAGATTATTATTTAGCAAATTGTGAGATTATTATTCTCTACAGTTCTTTGAAGAACTAAACGAACTTATTGGGATTTTTGTGGCGTTCACCAGCAACTTATCAAATGGGTTTCCACACCATTTGTGGCGTCTTCCTTATACCGAGGTTCTTGTTTGACAAACAGCGGGTTGAGGTCTATTTACCAAGATTCTTATTTGTCGTAAACAACGGGTCGAGGTCTAGCATCAAATCTGATCGTAAAACAATCTTTGGATCCTTTTCGTTGTTGGTTTTTGCTATTCTTGGCGGGATTCACATCATTTGCTATCAAAGCTTTGGCTCGAGTTTTAGTTTGCCTATCTCTTAAAACCTTTCTCTTTGTTATTCCTTGTTCCTTTCTCTTCATTATTCTGTGTTCATTTGGTTCCTAAAAAATTTGGTTTACGTACCCTAGTGTAGCCGAACTTCCTTTACCCCATTCTGCTCGTATTTTGTTAGTTATACTTATTACAAATTCATATTCTGTTACCACAAAAAAGTTAGTTTCTAATAAAAAAAAAGGGCAGAAAGAATTCAAAAAAAAAAAGTCAGATTTTTTGTAATTCATCCATCATGGGTCCAACAAGCCCGAAAACCACCTCACCCCAAAATCAGATATTTTTTTGGAAATCCTGCTAATTTTTGCTTCCAAAAATCTAATCAGCCATGTTCCTTGAATTCTTTCTCTTCAAACTTGAAATTCCTTTGAGTTCTTGGTGAATTGTTGCTGAAAATTTTGAGAATTGTTTTTTTAGTTTCAAAAGAACTTAAAGAGAAATTATCGAGTGAAAAAAGGCAAGAGTGGTGAGAACATTAGAGGGTAAAAAAAGCCAAGTATTTTGAGTGAAACACGAGTGTAGAGTAATCCACATTCTTGAGTGTAAACACGTAAGGGAGAGAATTGTGTGGTTCTTTTATTTTATGGTTTTTCTTTTTTTTTTTTCTAACTTTGTTTTACAGCAATCATGTCTCACAACAATGCTACGGATCTTGCTGACCCAAAATTGTTTATGGAGGCCATGATGAGTGAGATGAGGCATGTGATGAAGCTGAAACTAGATCAAATTCACGAACAGATAGATCAGATGGAGAATACACATAAGAAGCAGCCACAAAACGTCCCTAATGTACGTAGAAGGGCAAGAGTTCAACTGAGGGAAGTAAGGGTTGAAGATGAAGAGCCTTATGGGCCTGGTTTTGATGAAGAAGATGATCAAAATTTTGTTGTTAGTAATAGGAGACATGGAGGGTAGTTTAGAGAAGCTAGGAACCGGGAAGATAACAACTTGGGTGGTATTAAGATGAAGATTCCAACGTTCCAAGGTAGATCTGATCCTGAAGCATATCTTGAGTAGGAGAAAAAGATGGAGTTCGTATTTGACAGCCATAACTATTCCGAAGCAAAGAACGTAAAATTAGCGTTGATTAAGTTTTTTGACTATGATATTAAGTGGTGGGATCAACTTGTTATTAACCAAAGGTGAAATAGAGGACGTCCAATAGAGACATGGGAGGAGATGAAAACGGTGACGAGAAAGTAGTTCATTCCAAGCTAA
>CAUOFW020009134.1:0-13538 GCA_963454935.2 Ilex paraguariensis | reverse complement strand
AAATTGGAACTGTGAGAGCAGAGCTAAAAAAATAAAATCATTTTCCGATCCACCTTTGTTCAATTTCAATTGCTTTCCATGGAAAAACAGAGAAATAATCCACCTTTCAGGAAGAACAAGTGTCAAAATTTAAAAACATGTACAACATTTGGGATGATCCAATTAGGCCTCTGACCGATTTCGGTCCGAATCTAATATTTTCATAAATTTATTTAAATTCAATATAAATCTGTTTAGATATATTAAATTAGATAGGGATATAATATATCTGATTCAGTTAATATATATATATTATATATATATATATATGTATATATATATATATATATATGTCGGCTTTTATTACATATAATATATATTTATATATAATACACATATATATGTACATCGATTATTTATGTTTGATCTGAAAAAAGATTATTTATAGAATTTTTGGTGGAATACCATTAGGGATCGAATCGGATAATCAGACTGGATGTTATATTATAAGTGAATTTGGATAAAGACTAATATTTTTCTATGCCTCAGAAAATGGATCGGATTCGATAACAAATTTTTTAATCTGATCCATTGAGAGACCTAATTCCAAATATCGCCAGCTACAGATTCGACACTGATGAGTTATATTTGAGTTAGAACCTTTTGATCCAATACTGTTCCACATAAATCAGAAGTCGCATGTGACTTAGTTAAGTGGTTTGAGATATCTTCAGGTCAACCCAAGTCATCTGATTCAATGTCATCACATCAGTCGTGCTAAAAAATTATTTATTGTAATTGACTGATTCTGTGATGTAACAATGTAAAATTCAACTAGATCTATGGCATGAAGCTACAAAGAGAAAGATTCAAAACTATAAGAAGGAAGAAGTTTTTTTTTTTGAACAGAAAGAAGGAAGAAGTTCAAGTTACAAAGGTACTTCATGAAGAGGTCACAAGATCCTTCTATGCTTAGGAAAGGTGAAGACCTTAGAGACCTTAGTGACCCTTGGTATTTTTACTTTAACTTATTAGGTTTTTATAAAATTAATTTAGTATTGTTCCGTAGGACTTCTATTGAAAATAGTTTTGAAATATAAAATATTTTTTTAAAAACATAGATTGAATGGTGGTTCTAATGTCAATTGAGCAATACCTTTTAGTGCTCAATAAAACAAAGTTTAGAATGATCTTTGAACACCTAGGAAAAATTCAAAGAAGGCTGAACTGTTGGTAGTGGAGAGAGCTCGCTAGACCCAGTGGCTTACAGACAGCTCTACCGATCTATAGATAACTTGAGAGGTCCTTGACCAACTGGACTGGATTTATTTATTTGTTTATTCCAGAGACAACCTCCCTTTAACGGCTGGAGCACTTCCTCACAAATTTAAATTTTCTTGGGTATCAAGTTCAATCTATTTTCAAGGCCTTCACATATGGGCATGCCTTTTTAGACTCGGGTAACTCTCCATAAGTTTAAAACAACATTTTATATCTTCTAGAGGGCCAAGGAAAAACCCAAGAGATCCCTACCTTGATTAATCTCATACTTCATCTTCAAATCAAGAAGAAGATAAAGATCATGTAGAAACCCGCCAAACCCACATCGGTGTGTGAATGATCAAGTAAATCTTGGGAGGAATCCTTGAAAATCGAAAAAGGAGAAGACGAATTGTGGAGCTCGATTCACCCTTTGAAGTTAGACAGTGACGATTTTGAAGGGAAGATTGGCAAGGGGGAAATGTTCAACAATGGACTTGGGTGAGGTCTAAAACTTTGGATGTAGTAATCATATTTGGAGTTTCATGGATTAGGTGAGGTGGACCAGGAGTAGTCCCCTAGTTTTTTCTTGAGCGGATTTCCACATTAAAATTGTCTTTTGTTGTGGTTGTTGTTGATTTACTTATTTTGCACACACACACACACACCTATAATTTCACAAATGCATCATGTATAATCGTTTCAGGGATGATCGAACTACACTTCTCCGATTGCTAAAAGGGCCTGGTATCCAGAGAATTTCATTTGAGCACGTTGTAGGCATCCTTGAATTTTTGCTTACTTGAACTAGTGTGTTAGGAAGGCTTGCCCCAATTAGTAATGGGCTCTAGTGAGGACGCCTTGAGTGCAACGGTCTCTACATTAGGGGATGATATTCATATTGCATATGAAGAACTTTACATTGAATGTCTTAAGCAAAAGAAATCACACCTACGCTTGAGAAAAATTTCAAAAATCTTGAAACAGAAAATTGGGTGCTAAAAAGAAAGCTTGTAGACTCAAGAATTGAACTCTCAAAGTCAAGAAAGGCCATAACTAAGTAGGGTGATGAAAAATCATCCTTCTTTGATAAAATCAACTTCAGATCGTGAGTTGCATGGATCCAAAGGGACAAAACAAGGTCTTGAGTTTAAGCATCTAAACTTGAAAAAGACCTTGATGCATCTAAGAAACTCACAAGAAGGTTGTCCTTAAGCACTAAAAAACTTGATAAAATGTCGTGTTGGGAAAGATGTGGATAACAAAAGAGGCTTAGGCTACACGGGTAATGTGTCCACTCCCTCATCGTCTACAACCAATTTTGTCAAAGCAAAAGACACACTTACCACAAAACTATAACATGTTCTTCCGCGAGTGCAAAAAGGAAGATGAGATTCGCTACAAAGTAATAATTCGAAGAAGCTTGAGTCTCAACCTTTTGTTCCCAATGAGGTTCTAGTTTGTTTCTAGCCTGTCATACTTCCGGTAGACAGAGTTACACTAGCACTCATTGTACTTACCTTTGGGATAATCTTGATAAAAAACTGGTATACCAGCCTATCAATCCAAAGCCTCAAGTGATCATGTTCAAAACCTCAGTTAGCTTATAGGATTTTATGGAGGTTCTAAGGTTCCACCATAAAAAGGTTGTTGGATCAAAGCACTTCCCGTTGCAACAAAAACTATAGCTTCTAGTAAATGCACAACTTCTTTCCTTTAACTAGCTCAGCAGCTCCAAATGGTCGAGTTGGTTAAACCCTTCCACTGAGTTATGAAGACTTGTTGCACCTTTATCTAGGCTAACAATCTCCTCCCAGCAACTATCCTAGGACTCGAATTCGTAATCTGAGTCTAATACTAATTGTTAGATCGAAGCGCTTACCATTGAACCAAAAGCTATAGTTTTTAGTGAAGGCACAACTTTTTTTGTTTAATAAGTTAGCAGCTGCAACCATTGGGTTGGTTAAACCCTTTCACCGAGTCTCAGGGAGACTTGTTGTGACTCCATCTAGGCCAACAAAGGTTTCGTGAATCTAAGTTGAGGAATCCTCTTGAATTTAACATGCAACTCAAAAGGAGAAACATGAGTGGAAATAAGATTAATAATACCTTAGGTCAACTCTTATCTAAAGTGGCCAATCCACAACAAATCCCATTTAAAGTCAAGGTCTTTTGAGTGAGGAAATAAGACTTGATAGATGCACCCAATATACAACACCTTAAGAGACCCAAATATGCATTTTCCATCACTTGAGTGACTATGCATTATAGACTTGACCCTAGGAGCATGCATGACATATCATGTAGTAGGGAATAAGTCATTGGTAGCTTAGGATTTCTTTTTTTTTTGGTCTTTTTCGTTGTTTTAATGCATTAAAGCATGCAATGTTTTTGTTTGTTCTAAAAATATGAAAAAGGACAAATCATGGTAATCACACTTTGATTTGAATTTTAACTCATTCATCGTCAAATCAAAGTTAAGTGCATTATTCTGAGTCATATTATGGGTTAGATCACCTAGTATTTGAAAGTCTTATAGCATGATCACTATACCTGATTTGATAGGGGTAATTTTTGTGAAATTCATAAGTCTCAGTGCACGATTAGCCAATCACCTTAATTGACTGAGAGTCTTGCAACCTTACATGACTCTAAATTTTGGTGATAGATGAATGTATAGCTAAAGGTTAGTATACTCCATATGCTTTAGAAAAAATTCCAAAGAGCCAAATGTGAGAAAATAGACTAATTTGACCCACTGCATAAAGTGACACATAAAAAGATGACTAAAATCAATAGCAAATGAATGGTTGAGAGTACTATGTGTTGTGTGCCAAAGGTCATGTATGTAAACCTCAAAGGGCCATGTGCTAAATGTCAAAAGAGTTAATACGTAAAGTACACAATTCAAAATCTTATTTAATGAGGCCATATAAGTAGAAAGTCAAATTGGGACAGTCACTAACCGGTTATGTTTTTACTTGGACAATGCATTACAAATTCATGTAGAACTACATTAATGTCTTAATCTAGATGGATTTTCATTTGTGCCAGAGTTTGGTTTCTCACACTTAACACATGAGTTGATTACAGAAAGACAAAATTTGAACATGCATGAGTGATCGTAGGAACCGGACCAATTTTTTTGGAAATTGCTCTAATTATGCATATAGAACGAAGTTATATATTCATTAATATGCCTTACAATGATGTGTGAGATGATGAAATGAGGATGGATGTGTTGATTGATGAATTAATGTGATTTTCATAATTAATGACTTTTTGCATTTAACTTGAAATTTGAAAATTGCATTATATTTAGATCCAAATTTCATCCATGCATGTACTTTTGATTGCTTTTATTCATATACCTACATCACACATGCATTTGAGTGCTTATTGAGTCTACTGGAAAGAAGAGGAAGAGGTGTAGTGGTCCGGAGAAGGATTGGAAGCTAAAACAGTCAGATGGACTACTGAGCTTTAGGGAGCGCTTAAGCAGCCTCTGTTAAAAGTCGGGCTCGATGGTTTCAAACTGAGATTTTGGCCGTTTATTTTCATTCCACTTCACTGTAAACTCGAGCAAAAACCCTCCAAACACCTACCTATTGTCTATCCATATCACCAAACTACGCATAGAGTGATTTTAGGTGTGATTCAACTTTAGATTTGTGATATATATTCACATATGTTGACACCCTTTCACCGATTAGTTTTGGGAATGACATCATGAGTTGAGAAGAAAGCTAGGGTCCATGTTTTTTATGAGAGAAGTCGCTTCCAAGAGCCACAATATTGTGATCGATATAGGACCAAGTATGTTAAATTGTCTGAGACGGTCGAGCGATGCGTAAACTTCACTTGGGTAAGGAATTCTTCCATTCCTTTGAATTTTGAGTCAAGAGGAAGGGGTAATCTCTTCGTGGCCCTAGAGGCAGTGAATAAGGACATAGTTAGAGAATTATATATACACATATGTGATACAAATCTCATTCTAAGCATTTCATTACTTACGTTTGAGGGATATTGCTTGAATTCTCTAATGATTTGATAGCCACAACCTTAAGCCTACCACTACAACAATTATGGACTTTAGTGACAAATTTTTTAGTGACTAAGTTATTTTTGTTATTAATGATACCCGTTTAGCGATGACACATGAATTTATCACTAATCGTCTAAGATGAGTGACGACAACACTATTTGTTACAAAAAAATTAATTTTTAGTGATGAATAATTGTTCGTCACAGTAACAACTACTGAAAGTGTCATAAATTGGACAATCAGTGATGAAATTGGACAAATAAGCTCAGCTTCAGCTTGCTGGATAGAAGTATTCCATCTTCATTAACTAAGGGTCTATCCAATTTCCTTGAAATGCATCCATTACTAAGTATAACATTATTTGTACAAACTACTCACTTTCAATTGTATCCTCATGTTTGACTAAATTATTTGCACCCAAACGATAGCCTTAGTCCATGGTGCATCCTCGTTTTCTAATTAAGAGAAAGGAACTTATCAAAGGAAAATAGAGGAAAAGAAAAAAAAATTATTAGAAAGCGAAAATCAACTTAACTAACTACAAAGAATTAATCCTTCCATCTCTTAAAGAAAAGCTTATGTATCATTTGTTAGTGTTTCCTTAAACTATTTTTGCTTCAGCCAAAAAATTCATTTTGGTCAAAATAATAAAAGCATGTTTGAGTAATAATTTGCAAAAGTGATCATCTACATATATCTTAGTATAGTAATAATGCATCACGTGCGCTGCACGTGAATAGGTTTTGTATATAAAAATTAATATAAAATATTAGTAAATATGTATTTGAATTAAATATCATTTCAAATTTACTAGACTTAATTTTTCATTACTCATATTCTATTATAGGATTATGAAAACTTTAAATATTTTCAAAATTCGTTGTTCTAATTATAAGAAAAAAGATAGAAAAAAATAGTTAAAGTTTTAATTTTTTAGAATTTTGTGATTGAGAGTAATTTTTAGTGATATTTGAGGACTTAAATTTTTTAAAATTCATTCAATTAGGATTCTACTTACAATTCGTTTATTAAAATAAAAGTAACTATCAATATACTCCTCATATTGGAACTTTACTCTAATTAACAATTAGTTAGGTCAATTAGGATAAGATTTAATATACTACTCTATAATTTATATTTTAAAACATATCAAAATTTTGAAAAAATTAAGTTTTACTTAAGGATACATTATAAACTATTTTCATATAAAATTTTAAAACAACTTAGAAAGTTTATTGTGATTGAAAAATTATATTGAGGTAGCATAAATTGATTTAAAAAAACTATATATACAAATATTTTTTATTTTAGAAATAAAAGGGTTAAACTTTTTAATGAAAAAGAAAATAAATATATGTGTGCATGATATTATCTTTGCATATGAGATGAATAATATTAAATTGATGGAGTTTTTGAAAGTTTTTTTTAACCCTTTATTGAAATTATAATAATGCATATTTTTTAAAGATAATATAGTCAATAAAACAGTTTAATAGAAATTGATATTTATATATAAAGAATAGATAATTAAAAAAGATGTTAGAGGTAATTTAGAGATTTAAATATATAAGAAGATAATAGATAATTTAGATATTTAATTATAAAATGATTGGTCTTTGAAATTTTTCATAAAGGTAAAATACAGAATCAAACGTTTTTCATGTTAAAGTACTTTTATTAATAGTATATATGTGTGTGTGTGTGTTATATATATATATATATATATATACTTAATTATGAAATGATAGAGTGATCTTTATAATTTTTTATAAGGATAAAATAGAAAAATAAATTTTTTTTCATATTACGATACATTTATTAGAAGTATATATATATAGATATATGTGAATATATACTATTTTTTTTTTTGGATCAAAAAATATATACTATTAAGTTTGCGATCAAGCTTGAAGGAAGTAAATGTACCTTGGGAAGAAAAAAAAAATAGAAATGCAAGACAAATGCTACTTGAATAAAAAAAATAATTAGAAATGTTATCACTCAATATCTTAGAAGACGGATAAAAGCAAAATAATAATACATATAGAAAAAACCACCAACTAAGTTATAGAAAAAAAGAAGAATACTCTACCAAAAAAAATAAAATCTAATGCGATAAAGTAACTATCTAATCTAATTAGAGGAATGCTGACTAAATTTTGTGACCAAATTAAGAGTTCAAATGACATGACAGTTGACTTGAACTTTTTTATTTGGTGCTACGTCATTTGGGTCTCAATAAAGACTTCAAATAATATACTGTCATATCATTTGAGCTTTTAATTTGGTCCTAAAATTTGCTCAACTTAGCATTACTGATCTAATTATTTGCATAATTTCAAAATCTTTAATTATGAAAATTAACATTTGAATCAAAAAGCTAATTACCTAAAACATAAAACACATATTGAGCATAGACGAACTGGCAAAGAAATAAGTCCAAATCACAAAGCTCTTATTTCATGTAGGATGACTAGAATCAGTCAAGGCACCTATCCACGCAGGGGATAGCCATGGGAGGAGGGAGGTAGAACCCGGGGCGCGCCCCCTCAATATTTTTTTTTTCTATTAGTTAGATATATGTATTATATATTTATACATATATATTATGTGTGCCCTTAATTTATATTAGGTTCACATTATTTATTCAAAATAATTAAACAATTAAGTTCATTTAAAATAAAAAAAATTGAACTCACTATTATCTATCTAAACTTATTAAAAAATCAAATATTTGTCCTATCACAATCCACTCAAACCTATTAAAAAAATAAAATTTTTAGCCCAATATTAAAAACAAAATTTTTGACCCAACATTAAAAAACAAAACTTTTGACCCACCATCATTAAAAAAACAAAATTTTTGCCCACTTGACTAAAAATCTATCTTATCTTTCCTTTTTTTTTTTTCTCTTTGTATCACTCACTTTCAGCTGCCCACTGCCCAACCAAAAAAAAAAAAAAAAGAAACAGAGAAAAACTCAACACACGAGAAGCTCAGTTCCTTGAGATTTTTTGTTCTTTCTTGTACCAACCCTATAAAATTATTTTATACATTATATTTATCCCTTAAATTTTTGAAAATTTTAATAATAGTTTTAGTCTTTTTTTTTTTAATAAATTAGTGGATCACTAACCCTCTAAAATAAATATGTTAGTTTTGGATTGAGTCAATGTTTTATTTGTATATTGACGAAAATACAATATTTTTTTTTATCTAACACAATGTTCGTTACTTTTTAAGAATAACATTTAGTTTTCATTTACCATTTTTTTTAGTAATAGTAGTTTATAATCTAATAAAATACGAAAATTAATTTACATTTAATTCATATACAAAAAATTTTATATTTTATTGAAATATATAATTAAGTTAAAATATACTAAAAAAATTATTTTGTGTCTTTTTGTTAAGATTTTGTTTCGGCTAAATAAAAATTGAATTTACTATTTCACAATAATTTAGTGTTGATTCTTACATTTTTTTTATTCTTGAACTGAATTTTTTTGTATTAATTTCGGTTTAATATTTTTTTATACCAGTTATATTTTACTTCTTTCATAGATATTCATGACTCTGCCCCTGACAATATACATTTTTTTTTTGAAATTTTATATGTTAAATGGACTTCATATATCAAAAATAATATAATAAATATAAATATGTTATATAGTGTGATTGGTTAGAAGAAAAAAAAATTAGAATACATAATTAAAGTGTTTATCCTACACAAAATTCCTGGCTCCGCCCCTAGGGTAGCATTCCAGTTTGCTCCTGGACAGTTTTAAACAAGGGTGGCAAAATCCTATAAACACAAGCAACCTCCCTCATGGCAGCACTCCCACCACCACCGGCTGCCTCACCTCCCGTCGTCCAAATGCTAATTTTTGGCTGCAATCCATGCACAGCATTGGCGTTGATCTTTGCGATTTCCTGAAACGTTCCCCATTAATCATCAAGTAATCCCTCAGAGCCACATGATTTCCTCCCAATGTGTCCATTAGGGTGCGTATGTAAATGCCTTGGGCTTGTGCAAGAACCATAATTCCTTCAGCCTCTTTTTTCATGGCATATAATTCTCCTTCGGCAACCTGTTGACGAGCATAAAATGCAGCCTCGGCAATGGCTTTTTGAGCCTCAGCTTCTTTCTCCCTCTGGTATAGAACCGCTTCCGCAGCCTTTTTTTTTCTTATAGAGCTCCAGTTTGCTTCTTGTGCCTTGAGATTTGTTACAGATGGAATGAGAATCGCAAATATAATTACTTCGCATGGTGTTATAAGTGAACAAATCACACAATAGGTTACATAGTTCAGCTCTAAGATCAACGTGCACAAGTAAAGCACAATGGCAAGCTCATTCAAAACGATGAAAGTTACAAACATTTATCATAAATAAAAGCAAGAGAACAACTCCTCAACCACAATATATGTCGGAGATATAGCATCCTAATTTATTAGGATTTATTAATTTTTTTTTTTTTACTTTTTTATCTTTATTGTAATTTTTATTAACTATATATACGATTTACGTTTAGTTTATATCCCTTTTAGACTCACTAATACATCAAATTAGTATCAGAGCAAAAACTTCTAAACCTAATCCTACACCCTTCACTACGATTGCAGCCACCATCTCCGACTGCCCAACAGCCGTATCAGTCCATCTTTTACAACCTAACCCAAGCACCTTCAGCAAACATAAAACGAAATCGAAACCGACAAAGCCAGACAAACCAAAGCCAGCCCACTGCCCAAGCACCGATCAATCCAAGCATAAACCCAAACACCAGCCGATAGGATCACTCCACCGACTGCCCATCCTCCACTCCATACCAAACCAACCTGCAACTACCTTTACGCAATTGACATACTGCCTTTCGCCATATAACGGACAAACCCACAGCCCCACAACACCAAATACCTCACAGTCGAAACCACTGTCCAGACCACTTTTACGGTCCAACCCACTTTTACAGTCCAATACAATACCAAACCCACTTTTACAGCCCATACCAAACCCATAAACCGAAACAGTCATGTTAAATCAATAACCCAAACCCAAAGCAGTACGCAAACACACTGTCCCAGGCTAGCCAGTACCCACTCCAGCGAACAAGCCCACTGCTAGGTCGCACTCTTCGTCACGGTATCGTGTTTTGCCTTCGTGCGTTTAATTATTTGGGACTGTAGGACCTTTTTAAGAGGGGTTGAATCCTCTTCTCCGTTGATATGCTCTTGATGCAGAAGATCATTATTTATATTTATTAGATTTCTGGGTACCGTGACTTGATTATTTGAGAGCTTTCTGGACCTTCTTTATTTGGCACTACTGTTCGACTAGAGGTATATTGTTCTCTCTTATTTTATCCCTCTATTTATCTTAGAGTTATTTTTCTGTTATGGATGCTCTAGTATTATTGTTGATATGACTACTACTGAGGGACTTGAGACCCCTACTGTTGACACCTTTATCGTTGAGACATTTATTGATACTTCCACTTTTATGTTTGACCAATATACAGTACCTACTAGCACAGTTGCATTACCAGCATTGTCGGGCATGATCTTTTAGAAAGTTACGACACAGTTGTTGAATGACAGTAACTTTGCTAAGTGGTCTCGCTCATTCCAGCTTTTCTTAGGCCGTGTAGGGAAGCTTGGTTGGCTGACAAAATCTCATCCAAAGCCAGTTGATACTGATCCTGGATATTCTGCGTGATTTTCTGAGAACTGTGTCATTCTTGGATGGTTATTTGCCTCGATGGAACTATCTGTTTGCAAGATTCACCAGTTTCATAGCTTTGTTCCAAAGCTATGGAGTGTATTATCAAAGATGTATTCCCAGTCATGACGGGGAGTATGTGTTTATGAGCTTTCTTAGGAGCTCTCATATGCTCGGCAGAAAGATATAACCGTTCAGGATTATTATGGCTATTTGACCCAGCGCTGGCTTGAGTATGAGACTCTACATCCTCTTGCTGCTATTTCGAGGATAGAGCCCGAGGGAGCAGTATTCTTGCATACTTGACAATAGGAGGATAAGATTCACAAGTTCCTTTATAAGGCTTCGTGATGAGTTTGAGGGACCTTGTTCCCAAATCTTGTCAATGTTGACGCTTCCTTCTCTTTATGAGGTGTATGCGATGATTGAGCAGCATAAGCGTCGTGTTCGTATTGCATCATTTTCAGTTGCGACCTTGACTCCTCCGGCTGATCATATGACCCTTGTGGCTATCATAGGGTCTCGTTCAGGATCCTCAGTTAGGGGTGGGCAGCGCTCAGACCAACGCCATCAGGGTACCCCAGATTAGTGCAAACAGGGCGATTCTCATCAGTGTAATTATTGTGGTCGACCAAGACATCTCAAGGCTGCTTGCTGGAAGCTCCAACCAGTGCTTGAGCCACCTCCTCGCGACCGTACTACTGCTATTGCTGAGGTACCACCACTTGCTACCGCTACTACTACTCCTTGGCAGAGTAATATAGATGCTATCACTTCTCGATTGGATATACTTATGTCCACTTTGACTTCTCAGAGTCTGACTACTGATGCTGTCACCACTACAAGTATACCTCGTGTCTTTCATGCTTGTGTCAATCCGTCTCCCCTTTGGATGTTGGACTCGGGTACGAATGGTCACATGACAGGTGAGGCTCATCACTTTACCAGTTTTGACGATCAGTTACATGTACAAGTTCAGTTAGCAGATGAGACACATGCTCTTATTGTTAGTAGGGGTACAGTCTGCCTCCCAGATGACTTTACATTACGTTTAGTTTTTCATGCGCCAAAGTTGGCTATGAATCTATTATCTATACATCAGTTAGCCTGAGATTTTTACTGTGCGCTTGTGTTCTTATCTACAGGACCTGAGTACCAGAAAAATTATTATTAGGGGACATGAGAGAGATGGACTGTATTATCTAGGCAATTCACCTCCAATTTCACCAGTTCCTCTACCTACATCACCTGCACCTACTTTGTCTTTATCTGTTCCTAGCTTGCATGCTAGTATTTTACCTAATAGTTGTCGTTATGATTTTTCATCACAAATTGTTCAGTTGCGGCATGACTGTTTGGACATACAAATTTTAAATATTTATATATGTTGTTTTCTACTTTGAGCAATGTGTGTGTTGGTAGTAAACTTGACTGTGTTATATGTTCCCTATCGAAACATGATAGGACCAATTATATTCCTCATATGCACCAGTCACCCAAGCCATTTGACCTAATACACTCTAATTTTTGGAGACCCTCTCCTCTTATTGCTCTGTCAGGTGCTTGATACTATATGACATTTATAGATGATCATACCTATTGTACTTAGGTCTACCTTTTGCATAGGAAGTCCGATGTACTCCTTATAATTACTTTGTTTCTACAAATGATTAAGACACAATTTGATGTCATTGTTCGTACTCTTTGTTCGGATAATGCCAAAGAATATGTATCTGATGCTTTAGTGTCTCATCTTTCTTCTCAGGGTATTCTTCAGCAACTCACTTGTCCATATACTCATGAGCAAAATGGCGTTGCTGAAAGAAAAAATAGGAGTCTAATAGGATGATACGTTGTATGCTTAGAGGCATGAGGGTACCAAAATCTTATTGACATTTTTGCTGTTTTGACTTCTACCTTTTTGTGCAATCGTACGTCGAATCATGTTCTTCAGCATAGGGCTCCCTTATAGGTCTTATTTCCTGAACGGACACTTTTTTTTGTCCCCCCTCATATTTTTGGATGCACATATTTTGTTCAGGATCGGTCTCCTACTCGTCATATGCTTGATAATGAAGTGATTCGTTGTGTTTTTGTGGACTATTGTCATCTGTCTAAGGGGTATCAGTGTTATGATCCTATTTGGCATTGTATGTATCACAGTCTAGATGTTTCCTTCTTGAGCATACTCCTTATTTTTTCTTTCAGTCCTATGTCTGCCCCCTATAGTTGATGATACTCCCTTTGATTGTTCATTACCACCAGAGCCAGAGCCATTTGTCACTATCACTACAGAGTCATCAATCTCTCCTCCTCCAGAGCCACTCATCCCTGTCAGTACAAAGTCACCAGTTTCTCTTCCTTTGTAGGTTTATGTTCGTCACTCTCGTTCTCATCCCCCTTACTGATGTCCCTTTTACCTCAGGCGATGTAAGTACTACTTTCAATTCGTTGAGCATATTGATACACGTTGTTAGTACTGATGAGATTGCAAGTATTGAGCTAGTGTTTTACCTGATGAAACATTGTTAC
>CAUOFW020009133.1:0-5000 GCA_963454935.2 Ilex paraguariensis | reverse complement strand
GGGGGGGGGGGGGGGGGGGGGGGGGGGGGGGGGGGGGGGTGGGGGGGGGGGGGGGGGGGGGGGGGGGGGGGGGGGGGGGGGGGGGGGGGGGGGGGGGGGGGGGGGGGGGGGGGGGGGGGGGGGGGGGGGGGGGGGGGGGGGGGGGGGGGGGGGGGGGGGGGGGGGGGGGGGGGGGGGGGGGGGGGGGGGGGGGGGGGGGGGGGGGGGGGGGGGGGGGGGGGGGGGGGGGGGGGGGGGGGGGGGGGGGGGGGGGGGGGGGGGGGGGGGGGGGGGGGGGGGGGGGGGGGGGGGGGGGGGGGGGGGGGGGGGGGGGGGGGGGGGGGGGGGGGGGGGGGGGGGGGGGGGGGGGGGGGGGGGGGGGGGGGGGGGGGGGGGGGGGGGGGGGGGGGGGGGGGGGGGGGGGGGGGGGGGGGGGGGGGGGGGGGGGGGGGGGGGGGGGGGGGGGGGGGGGGGGGGGGGGGGGGGGGGGGGGGGGGGGGGGGGGGGGGGGGGGGGGGGGGGGGGGGGGGGGGGGGGGGGGGGGGGGGGGGGGGGGGGGGGGGGGGGGGGGGGGGGGGGGGGGGGGGGGGGGGGGGGGGGGGGGGGGGGGGGGGGGGGGGGGGGGGGGGGGGGGGGGGGGGGGGGGGGGGGGGGGGGGGGGGGGGGGGGGGGGGGGGGGGGGGGGGGGGGGGGGGGGGGGGGGGGGGGGGGGGGGGGGGGGGGGGGGGGGGGGGGGGGGGGGGGGGGGGGGGGGGGGGGGGGGGGGGGGGGGGGGGGGGGGGGGGGGGGGGGGGGGGGGGGGGGGGGGGGGGGGGGGGGGGGGGGGGGGGGGGGGGGGGGGGGGGGGGGGGGGGGGGGGGGGGGGGGGGGGGGGGGGGGGGGGGGGGGGGGGGGGGGGGGGGGGGGGGGGGGGGGGGGGGGGGGGGGGGGGGGGGGGGGGGGGGGGGGGGGGGGGGGGGGGGGGGGGGGGGGGGGGGGGGGGGGGGGGGGGGGGGGGGGGGGGGGGGGGGGGGGGGGGGGGGGGGGGGGGGGGGGGGGGGGGGGGGGGGGGGGGGGGGGGGGGGGGGGGGGGGGGGGGGGGGGGGGGGGGGGGGGGGGGGGGGGGGGGGGGGGGGGGGGGGGGGGGGGGGGGGGGGGGGGGGGGGGGGGGGGGGGGGGGGGGGGGGGGGGGGGGGGGGGGGGGGGGGGGGGGGGGGGGGGGGGGGGGGGGGGGGGGGGGGGGGGGGGGGGGGGGGGGGGGGGGGGGGGGGGGGGGGGGGGGGGGGGGGGGGGGGGGGGGGGGGGGGGGGGGGGGGGGGGGGGGGGGGGGGGGGGGGGGGGGGGGGGGGGGGGGGGGGGGGGGGGGGGGGGGGGGGGGGGGGGGGGGGGGGGGGGGGGGGGGGGGGGGGGGGGGGGGGGGGGGGGGGGGGGGGGGGGGGGGGGGGGGGGGGGGGGGGGGGGGGGGGGGGGGGGGGGGGGGGGGGGGGGGGGGGGGGGGGGGGGGGGGGGGGGGGGGGGGGGGGGGGGGGGGGGGGGGGGGGGGGGGGGGGGGGGGGGGGGGGGGGGGGGGGGGGGGGGGGGGGGGGGGGGGGGGGGGGGGGGGGTGGGGGGGGGGGGGGGGGGGGGGGGGGGGGGGGGGGGGGGGGGGGGGGGGGGGGGGGGGGGGGGGGGGGGGGGGGGGGGGGGGGGGGGGGGGGGGGGGGGGGGGGGGGGGGGGGGGGGGGGGGGGGGGGGGGGGGGGGGGGGGGGGGGGGGGGGGGGGGGGGGGGGGGGGGGGGGGGGGGGGGGGGGGGGGGGGGGGGGGGGGGGGGGGGGGGGGGGGGGGGGGGGGGGGGGGGGGGGGGGGGGGGGGGGGGGGGGGGGGGGGGGGGGGGGGGGGGGGGGGGGGGGGGGGGGGGGGGGGGGGGGGGGGGGGGGGGGGGGGGGGGGGGGGGGGGGGGGGGGGGGGGGGGGGGGGGGGGGGGGGGGGGGGGGGGGGGGGGGGGGGGGGGGGGGGGGGGGGGGGGGGGGGGGGGGGGGGGGGGGGGGGGGGGGGGGGGGGGGGGGGGGGGGGGGGGGGGGGGGGGGGGGGGGGGGGGGGGGGGGGGGGGGGGGGGGGGGGGGGGGGGGGGGGGGGGGGGGGGGGGGGGGGGGGGGGGTGGGGGGGGGGGGGGGGGGGGGGGGGGGGGGGGGGGGGGGGGGGGGGGGGGGGGGGGGGGGGGGGGGGGGGGGGGGGGGGGGGGGGGGGGGGGGGGGGGGGGGGGGGGGGGGGGGGGGGGGGGGGGGGGGGGGGGGGGGGGGGGGGGGGGGGGGGGGGGGGGGGGGGGGGGGGGGGGGGGGGGGGGGGGGGGGGGGGGGGGGGGGGGGGGGGGGGGGGGGGGGGGGGGGGGGGGGGGGGGGGGGGGGGGGGGGGGGGGGGGGGGGGGGGGGGGGGGGGGGGGGGGGGGGGGGGGGGGGGGGGGGGGGGGGGGGGGGGGGGGGGGGGGGGGGGGGGGGGGGGGGGGGGGGGGGGGGGGGGGGGGGGGGGGGGGGGGGGGGGGGGGGGGGGGGGGGGGGGGGGGGGGGGGGGGGGGGGGGGGGGGGGGGGGGGGGGGGGGGGGGGGGGGGGGGGGGGGGGGGGGGGGGGGGGGGGGGGGGGGGGGGGGGGGGGGGGGGGGGGGGGGGGGGGGGGGGGGGGGGGGGGGGGGGGGGGGGGGGGGGGGGGGGGGGGGGGGGGGGGGGGGGGGGGGGGGGGGGGGGGGGGGGGGGGGGGGGGGGGGGGGGGGGGGGGGGGGGGGGGGGGGGGGGGGGGGGGGGGGGGGGGGGGGGGGGGGGGGGGGGGGGGGGGGGGGGGGGGGGGGGGGGGGGGGGGGGGGGGGGGGGGGGGGGGGGGGGGGGGGGGGGGGGGGGGGGGGGGGGGGGGGGGGGGGGGGGGGGGGGGGGGGGGGGGGGGGGGGGGGGGGGGGGGGGGGGGGGGGGGGGGGGGGGGGGGGGGGGGGGGTGGGGGGGGGGGGGGGGGGGGGGGGGGGGGGGGGGGGGGGGGGGGGGGGGGGGGGGGGGGGGGGGGGGGGGGGGGGGGGGGGGGGGGGGGGGGGGGGGGGGGGGGGGGGGGGGGGGGGGGGGGGGGGGGGGGGGGGGGGGGGGGGGGGGGGGGGGGGGGGGGGGGGGGGGGGGGGGGGGGGGGGTGGGGGGGGGGGGGGGGGGGGGGGGTGGGGGGGGGGGTGGGGGGGGGGGGGGGGGGGGGGGGGGGGGGGGGGGGGGGGGGGGGGGGGGGGGGGGGGGGGGGGGGGGGGGGGGGGGGGGGGGGGGGGGGGGGGGGGGGGGGGGGGATATTATTGAAAAAAAGTCTTTATTGTGAGATCCTGGGTTAAGTGACTATTGTGATATATTCTTTTCTCTGTTGAAATCTTTTGAGTAATCTTGTTCGTAAGAGAGGAGACCATTATTTTATTGAGTGACCTTAAACTTATTTTGATTGAGCTTAATTTTGTAAATGTATGCCTTTACCCGTCAAAGAAGACGAACGTTGTAAAGTGTTTAACCTTTAGCATCATGTTTGAGTCAAACTTCTATAAATCGTGTGTATATTCCTTTTCTTTACTCTATTTATTTGCTATACATCATCACACATTGCATATAGCTTCAATCTTCATTCATCATTCTAGTAAGCAATTTTACAAATCATAAAATTTTCTTTAAAAGAGAATTAAAATTAGTCATTAACTCACACAATCTAATTCACCCTCCCCTCTTAGGTTTTTTTGGGCCAACAAAGCTGGCCCAAATAATTTAAAAAAAAAAAAACTTAAATAGGTAGTAGTTAATTGGGGGGTAGTTATATGAAATACGTGGTATAATATGATTTGATAAAATATTGGATGTAATTAAATAAATGAATTTTTTTTAATGGAAAAAAAAGAGAGAATGAGGAGGAAAGGCATCCCAATTCCTATTCCAACTAATTTGTTTGTAATATTATATCATATAGATAGGCCAAAACCATCTTGTAAAGAATAATTCAGGCAATAAAAACTCCAATAAGATGTGGTTTCAGTTTAAATTCACCAAATTTTTATTCGTTTTCACCTAATTGTTAAAATGGTAAAACCATGGGCAATAAAGAGTAAGAATTGTGTGACAATCAAGATGCCTAATTCTACCCTTCCTTCTCTTGCAGGATGGGGATGACCTTACTATTTTTATTTTTGGTTATACTAAGATCAGTAAAATCCATTACCATAAACTGGACCAGGAAGATATCTAGTATACGCAGTGGTAGAAACGCCGTAGAATTCCAGCAAGATGGAATTCCCAACAAAAGCATAATAATGTATGGAATGTGAAACAATTAAGCAAACCATAGTATGGTCGTAGAACATTCTTACCAATCAATAGAAGTAATGTGTGTTGGCCCCGAAGACTTGAAAGGTTCTCCCCGAGAGGTCTTTAAACAAGAAAAATCCATTTTTTGTGTCTTCTTGATATTTTGAAAGAGACCTTGTCTTCTCTGCAAATTAAAATTTTAAATTTTGCTTAGTCTAGCATTATGCCGACAGAAGATACAACGGAACACGCAAAAAGTATGGTTATTGTATCTGCCAGTAAAAAAACTCTAGTATTAAATTTAGAACACTGTTATGCTTGCTAAATAACATATTGAAATTTTCTTGTCAAATTGATATGAATGTTAGAATTGTTAGATCAAAAGGTCCTATTAACTTTTAAATTTTAATAAGATTCACTAGTCGAATCATTCGTATTAATTTGATAAACAATATCTGGTAAGTGTTTTGGTTAGATCAACATTACTCTTGAATTAATAAATTCATAAGAATACACATATGTAGAGAACTCGTGAAAAAAAAAACTTTAACAGGAGTAATAGTGTCACAAGACAACTTGGAAGAATAATTTAAGAATAATGTAAACAAGGAAATTAAAGAAATCTAACTGTAATTTACCTCTTTCTTTTTCTGAAGTCAACAATTCCTCCCATCAGGATCAACAAATATATCAACATGACAAAATTGTGCTTCGCAAAATTGTTTACCAAATATTGCATATGCAAAATCCTATGTATTGAA
>CAUOFW020009132.1:0-13576 GCA_963454935.2 Ilex paraguariensis | reverse complement strand
TGTAACAAATATAACCGTTCAAAAACATGATGTCATCCTAATAATCAACTATAATTTCTATACTACCCTTTTATTTTTGTATTCCGTTGTACTCTAAAGTTCAAATCAAGCTTACCCTTTGAATGTCTAAGACAAAACAAATATTATATAAGTTCACTTTATATCAAAATAAATACATCCACCTGAATATAATTATTTGGATGCCCATATAGGGGAACACTTTTAGTCATATTTGGATTCTCATGAGGTGTAGTTGTAATATTTCAAATGTGAGGGGATCCAGGTGATTAAATGACAAACATAAGGTGTAATTTATCCATTAAGTTTTAGAACGACCAACTGAACAGTTGTTAGCTTAAGGTACATTAATTAATACAAATTTATATCTTTGAGGATGTAAATTGAGATTCAAAAGATATTTTGAGCTATAATTTGCAATTAACCTTTTAAAAATAGATTCTGATAATAATGAAATTAAGTTTGGACCACCCATTCAGAGACTTAAGCACCCAGTGGACCTGTTAAAGAACAACCCTAATGGTTATCTGCACAGCGTCCGTCCTTATCATGTGATTGGGTCACAGCCCAAGGCCGTGGAAGCCTGGGATTTTTCGAGTAATGGATATGCACCAACTCAGTCATAGCAAGCTCAACAACAAGTACTTGCTCGAGAATAAGGAGCTCGGCACAGGACGAGCCTCACGTAACCCCAGTCGCGCCACATGGCCAGGGGATGGGGGGAGAATTTCTGACGAACGAACAAATATTTCCTGATGAAGGGAATATTTATATACATTTTGTTTCAAGGATCGTTGGTGCAAAAGACGTCAGGCTAGCAAACGCTGTTACAGGACAAAGGAAGAAGGGACCACAAAATCAACCAGAAAAGAAAGAGTTGTACAAACCCTAGAGAACCAGATATATAAATAGAAGACAAAAGCATCGTAAAGAGAGAGAGTTCCATTGCTTACCTAAGGAATACTTCGTAAAAAGTCTCCCTGCCAAAAAACCCACTCAAAACATGAGCAAGTCTTACGCAAATCCCCAAGTTCTGCAGAACCAACTAAAAAATCCCCCAGCTCTAATGGCGAACATTGAAAATAATCCCCCGGTGGTGGACCATCCTCTCCTCAACGAGCTGGAGACGTACCGCCGCACCACGATGCAGCTAATGAAGTAGAACCAAGACCTGGTAATATGGATACAAGCTACCCCTTCCAAGAACGGTTTCAAATTTTGTCCATTCACTATGAATACATTTTCATTCTTGGGATTTTCAATCTCCATTGCCCTATAAGGAAAAATCTGTTTAATAATAAAGGGGTTTGTCCATCTAGATTTGAACTTCCTAGAAAGCAAATACAATTTAGAATTATACAAAAGAATTTTTTGGGAAGTTTTAAAATATTTTCTTAAAATGTTTTTTTATCATGAAATACCTTCATCCGTTCTTTGCAAATTTTAGAGTTCTCATAAGCTTCATTCCAGATCTCTGCAAGCTCATTTGATTGTAATTTTCATAGAGAACTAGTTTTGTCTAAGCTAAAATTAAATATTTTAATGGCCTAATAATCTTTATGCTTCAGTTCCGTAGTTATGTGGCAAGTTTTTCCATAAACTAGTCTATACGGAGACATGCCAATCAGGGTTTTGAAAGCAGTGTGGTACACCCATAATGCATCAGTCAACTTTAATGACCAATCCTTACGATCAGAGTTGACTATTTTTTCTAAGATGTGTTTAACTTTCTGATTGTGTCTGTGGGTGATAAAGAGTTACTATTTTGTGTGTAACACCATATTTTTTCATTAATGATTCGAATGGTTTGTTACAAAAGTGCAATTTCACATTGCTAACAACGACGTGAGGTATACCAAATCATGACAAAACATTTTCCTTCAAAAATTTTAAAACAATTTTGTAATCATTGTTTCTACCTAGTATAGCCTCAACCCATTTAGAGATGTAATCAATGGCCATTAATATTAATAAATGCCCAAAAGATTGAGGGAATGAACACATGAAATCAATACCCCAACCCAACAATAAAAAATTTAATAATCAAAATAGGGTTAAGGGGCATCATGTTCATACAGGTTATCCCTTCTAACTTCTAACATCGCTTGCACACTTTACAAAAATTATGTGCATATTTAAAAAGTGTTGGCTAGTAAAATTCACACTACAACATTTTTATAGCAATTTTTCTTCTTGAAAAATGGCCTCAACAAGTCTCAGAATGACAAAAAGAGATTATACTTTGTACATCATCATCTGGTACACACCTTCTAATTATTTGGTCAGTACAGTACTTGAATAGATATGGATCATCCAAAAAAATCTCTTCACCTCAAACATAAATTTCTTCTTGTCTTGTGCACTCCACTATGTAGGCATCTCATCTATAATAAAAAAATTTACAATGTCAGCAAACAAAGGTAATGCAGATATAGATAGCAATTGCTCATCAGGGAATGTGTCATTGATCGACATTGTCTCCATGGTCATATCACTCACAAGCCTTCACAAGTGGTGAACAACTACATTCTCTGCTCATTTCTTATCTTTTGACTATGATGTCAAATTCTAGGAGTAAAAGGATCCACCTAAGCAGCATAGGGTTCACATCTTCCTTTATTGAGAGGTATTTAAGAGCTGCATGATCTGTGAAGATGATAATAGGTGATTCCACAAGATATATGAACTAAATTTGTCTAATGCAAACACTATTGCTAGGAATTCCTTCTATATAGTAGAGTAGTTCATCTATGCACTATTTAAAGTCTACTAGCAAAGTATATGAGATGTAGCTTCTTATCCCACGTTGCCCTTAAACAACCCCAGCTACATAGTCGTTGGCTTCACACATGATTTCAAAGGAAAGACTCCAATTTAGGGGCTATATAATAGAAGCAGTGGTAAGCATGTCCTTTAGTTGATCAAAATCTTCTTGGCATTGCTCATTCCACTGAAAGGTAGTGTCTTTTCTTAGGAGGTGACAAAGTGGTTTAGATATTGAACTAAAATATTTTATGAACTTCCTATAAAAATCAACATGACCTAAAAAAGATTTAACATCCTTAAGAGTCTTAAGGTAGGCAAATTGGAAATCAATTCAAATTTGATTTTATCTACTTAGATTTCCTCCAAAAACTTGTGTGTGATGTGAAATAACCATGTGTGCTAACTAATAATGATCAAATAACTGATAATCTATGTTTGAATTAATTGATTAGGATTTTCATAAAATAATTGATTTCTTACTTGTGATAAAAATATGGTTCATTTGTTGAAAAACTTGATTAATCGTAGGCTCCAAAAATGGTGAATATTTATATTTTGCAATTAGATACTTAGATTTATTTGAATAATTTATTAATTATAATTTATATGTTTTTAAATTATCACTGCTAAATATTTCGATTAAGATCATTTTTCAGTTGATACAAGTTTGAATAGGGTTTGAAACAACGATATGACTCGTATTCTCAATCTCAATCATGTCCCCATCATATGACAACATATTTAGGATATAAATTCTTATGATGGTGATGATGATGAAAAGTAGGTGTCATTTATGTTCAACGACTAGGATTGTAGAAATTTTTTTATTTTTATTTTTGGTGATAGTTAACCTACCCATTTTTTATGGTTATCTTCGTAAAGGGGATTATTTAGATTAGTTGACCAAAATTGAAAAATTCTTTGCTTATCATGAAATTTATGAGGAGAGGAAGGTGGGGCAAGTAGCATATAAATTGAAGGATTGAGCTTTTGATTGGTGGGAACATGTAAAAATATTACGTGCAAGCCAAAAAAAATGTAAAAATTCATTCTATTCTTGGAAAAAAAATGAAATGATTATTAAAAGTGATATTTTCATATTCATATTATAATGCTTATGAACACGAAAGATACACGTATGATGCATATCAACCTGTGAGGCAACAAAGAGAACCGGACTTCGATATAAGACTTCGATTCAATCATTTTCATATTATAATGATTATTACATGACCCAAGCCTTATATCGAAGTCCGGTTACTTTGAAAGATAAAGTGAAAAGAAAAGATTCAAGTACTCTCATCTTTAAAAATCATATAAGTACAAATTACAAAATTAAAGACGTTGATGAGACCGAATAAATTTATAATGATGTGATTGAGCCTCTTAAAGCTTATCATGAATTGAATATTCTAAAAAATGGTAAAGACAACAATAATAACAGGGTCATAATTCATGATCCTACAATTGAAATCATCATAGTTGAACTTGATGTAAAAAAGGTTTGGTGACATTGATGAAAAATAGGTAATGTTGTAGAAGAGAAGCTTACCCCCTTAGCTTCTGGCTCGGTGTTGCATGGGGCAGCCTTGCCCCAAAGGTGCCCATGCTTAGCTAAACTGAGTTTCGCTTAAGAAAGCAATTCCTTTGCACAATCAGTGGGTGATTGAAGACCTATGCATGGTTGAGGATGACAGCTTATGCATAGGCACGGTGGGTATAATTAATGGGTGATCGAAGACCCATGCAGGGTTGAGTGAGGCAACTCATGCATGGGCACAACTTGGTTCAATTAGTGGGATTGAAGCCCCATGCGTGGCTGGGTGTAGCAACCAAGGCATAGGCACGTGGGCACAAGTAGGCTTCCAAGCAAAGGCTAGTCAGAGGACTCGATTTGTGGGGTAATGTTGCTTGAAAGATCAAGTCATGGGCTGGGCATGGCTAGGCATGAATGCAATACAATTCGGATGCTGAGGGCTCTCGGCACATGCACAACATGTGAAGAAGTTGGGCATGTGCCTTGCAAATGGTGGCAGTTCTATTCAATTTTCTGGCAAGTGCATTGCATATGAGATATCTGTGAGACTCAAACAACAGATTTCTAGGAGCATTTGAATTGTAGGCAGTTGCCTAGGCGGTTGGGCTTGTAACCGTCACCCTGAACATTATAAATAGGGTGGTTGGGTCTGTAGTGCAAGCAAGAGAGAGTTGAGCACGTTTTTGTAAACAGACCCAAGACTGAGTTCCTTATACTTTATTGAGAAAGAAAGGTTTGGCTTGTTGGCCTGTAAATTCTGTGTGTTTACTTACTGTCCCTTCTCTGTTCTTATGTGCATTCTGTGTACATTCTGAGTGTTTGGCTGAGACTAAGTGTAGGATCTTAGTGTCATCATGAGGCAGAAATTTGGTGAAAAAATTAACCCCGTGGCAATAGACCAGGAAAGCAATAATGATCTATGCAGGGCATGGCCGCTTTACATTCACGTGTGCTTAAGAAGATTAATTTTAAGTACAAAGCTGATGTAGATGAACATGAATATATCCAGTTTTTTCAAGTCATAAAAACTCGAAGATGAGTTTTTTTCAATAAGAGGGTCTAGTATAGAAAACAATTGTGGCATTTTATAAGTTACCAGGACCAGACTTTTCTTTATTTTTCCACTTCTTCCATGTATTCTGTTTTTCTTTTATTAGTAATATTCAAGCCTATAGCACATGATTCGGGATTTCCTGGGTGCCAACCTAGTTGGGATGCTAGATAATCCTATGATGCTTGAACTCTATTTTATATATATAAAAAAAGAAGCAATTGAAAATTCCTATTTTTATTTTATTAGTTTAAGTTAGAATTTAATTAGAAATATTTTATAGTAATTAGTAGCTCTCAATTTTTCCTAATTTCACTAGACATGCAAAATTAGGGATTTTACTTCACTTTGGAAACTTTTTTCTTCATGCTAGGATGATAGTAGTCCTAATCGGGAATGACTATCTCATTTCTATAAAACGGATACTCGAGTTTTAAATATCGTAGTAATTTATTATTTATTATATGCTATCTTTAATAACTAGATTGGGAATGAATATCTAAATTATTATTTTTAGTAATATTTTATGTTATGAAGGAACATAATTTTAGGAAGATAGTTTGACTTTAGGAATGAACTAAATTTTGGGAAGGGATTTAAATTTGATTTTTTTTATTTGTTTTAGAATGCCTAATTAAGTTGGGTATAAGATTACCACCATTAATGGTTGGTTTAAGATTTTCATCACTATTGGTAATTTGATTCCAATAGTGATCTTATCCCCAATATAAATTACCGATCCATTAACCTCCTAAACATAGTAATCCATAGATTTAGGAATGAGATTACCATCCCTAACCACAAATACCACCATCCAAACAGGGTCAAGGGTTTGGAGATTCCTATAAATTTTATTTGTGTACTACGAGTTTTAATTAATCAATTACATAATATCATATTTTGATAATTTTTTCTTCTTTTTTTCTGTAAATTCAGAATATGGCTCTCGTTTACCACTGCTTGAGATGCGCGCAATTTATGACACTTCTTTCATATTGTCTTACTGCATCATTTAGGATATTAGACAAGAATTATAGTAAGCTATAGCATTATGCAAATGAATTTTATCAAAACATTAAATTATTGTTAATTAATTAATGGGGTCAAGGGATGGTTACATGAGATATGTGACAGGACGTGATTGGTAAATTATAATGTGATATAAATAAGTTTTCAAAAACAATTGATTCAGTGGTAATTGATTAGTTGGGGTGCAGTAAGGGTGGTTGTGTGAGAGAATTGGTGTAATGTGAATGATAAAATCTCATATTTTAATTAAATAAAGGAGAAATATCATAATTGGCTTTGATTTTAATTTAGTTTTTGAACTTTTAATTGTCTGAATTTAATCTTTCAACTAACAATTTCGTCTCAATTAAGTCTTATATATTTTCGCGGTTAGATAAATTATAGACTAGTCTAGTCTGATTCAATTTAAAAATTAAATCATATGTTTTTGTTTTGATCCAATGATGAAAATGAATGAAAAAACTTAATTGAGACAAAATTAATATTCAAATGACTAAATTGAGAGAATTAAAAGTTTAGAGACTAAATTAAAATTAAAAATAAAATTTAGGAACCAAATATGATATTTACCCTTAAATAAATGAAACTTTAAAAAAATGAAGAGTAATTTTTCAAATTCTGTTCTCTTTTCTAAATTGTTTGTGTACATGTGTAGTGTATAGTACCTTCAAAATGAAATCACGGCGCACTTCACTTTTCATTTGGTCATTGAGAAAAGGTCTAAAACGAGCTGGCCAAAACCATTTGTGACTAGATTAACATAACCGTTTTCTTCGCCCTCTTCTACTCCACTTATCACGCCCCACAAAATGCTGCACACTCCACAAAACCTAGAAAATAATGAATATACAACCTCATTATTATTACCTCATCCAAACAAATTAATACGTAATCAACTAAATCTTACTTAATTTAGTAATTATAATATTCATATATTAAAATTACTATTAAGTGGGGTTCATTTTACATAAAAATAAATTTATTATTAAATGTTAAAACCATGTGAATGTTGTGACATGGTGTTACTATTACACCCAATGTTTACTCTACAAAATCACACTCTTTTCGGTCCACTAAATTGCATTATCGTTTAGTCTTTTATATACCGCCCTGCTAGCAATTGATCAGTGTTAATTTAGGCTTTTAAAGGATTCAAATGTTTTGTATTACACTTTCACTCAATAATTAAATTACTCATTATGTTGACCGATTCATTTATAAATAAGTGTTACCCCTTAAATTTATAGTATGTGGTCTACATTTCGTCTACAATGGTGAGAGTCGCAACCACCTCCTAAAATATTTGTGTAACTCTTGCTTGGCTTGGTCTCAAACCGGTTCGGCTCCTTCAAATTAAAAAATAAATTATTTCTAATTAGATTTTATGCTGATTTTGCATACGAGTTGATTCTAGGAAACATGTACTTCATCTCGACTTTAATAAGCTTCTATTTGTAAATAAATTCTAATTATACTACCAAATAACTCTTATTCCTACAAAGAAACGTTTGTCATATATCTAAAAATGTGATCGATACTAACATTTATTGTTGACTCTAAAATTATTAGGGTCAATCCCAAATATTTTAAAAAATTATAACTTAGCCCCCAAAAAGTTATAAGTTGAACCTCATAAGCTGCAAAGTAATTGGAACTAAATTTTAATTTTTTTAGGATCGATCTTAGCAATTTAAAGTCAATCTTAATTTTTTTTTTTTTTTGTAATTAGATCCCAACCACTTATATAGCCAACCAAAATTGTAAACATAAGTACCATACCTCTTCGATATCCAAGTCAAATATATAGAGTTTCGCCATTAAAATGACCAGATTTCGTTTTCTATAATGTTATTTAGATTTAATTTGTTAACTTAATTCATCATAATTATTGGATTGCTTGTGAATCCCAACAAATAACAAGACTATTGTCAATCCAATAATTATGAATGATAGGTTAGCAAATTAGGTTCGAATAGGATTGTTCTTTTCTGTTCATTTGATTTTTAACAACGGTGAAATTTAATCCTTTTTAGGCAGTTAAGAAAAAAAAAATTATTTAGTTAGCTTGGTTAGGACAGACAGTACATCAGTGAAATGGTGGCTAACATGCTGTATGTCACAAACCTGTACTTATTGTAATCTCCCACATGCCCACATGGATTAAGGTCAGTAATTTGCCGAAAATTTTGAATGAGTTCCTATTATTTAAAATGCTCCTAATAAGAAATTCTTCTTCTTTATGTTGGCGGCATTCATTGCGCCTATAATCTTCAATAACTGTAAGTACGGTTTCCAAAAGACGCAGACATTTTTAATATGACCATAGTTTTTGTTGCTTTCTTGTAACTGTGAGAAACTGCCGAAACTGTAGCTCACCATTACAAGCACTCATTGCCTATAAGTACCACCTCAACCGCTTCAACTCCTCAACATCCAAACTCCCATTCTCTCTCTCTCTCTCTCTAGAGAACAAGTATGATGAGAACCACGAGCCTTCTTGCTCTTCCATTTCTCTTTATGTTCTTCTCTGCATCACTAGCAGCGCCGCTGACATATAATGTGCAGAGTTTGGGAGCCAGACCCGATGGCAGGACGGACTCAACCAAGTCCTTCATGAATGCATGGACAGCCGCTTGTGCCTCAGCTAAGCCGACTATGATCTATGTGCCACGAGGAAGGTACTTGCTTCGCAGTGCATTCTTTGATGGGCAATTGTGCAAGAACAGTGCCATCACAATACGAATTGATGGCACTCTTGTGGCTCCCTCGGACTACAACGTTAATGGAAATGCCGGTTACTGGATTAAGTTCCAAAGAGTGAATGGACTATCCATATATGGTGGAACCCTAGATGGCCAAGGGACTGGTCTATGGGCTTGCAAAGCCTCAGGCAGAAGTTGCCCCACAGGAGCAACGGTAAGTCAGTTAACTGACTGTTCTTTACCTTCATGGGATGTACAAACAATTAGTTCAATGGTACTCAATTTTTTCATATTGGAAGTCGAAAGGTTTCTTGTGGTTTAAATAAACAAGAACTATATTTTATTTCAGATTTGCAGCAGTGAATATTGTCCATGTTGCTTCTTAATTAGTGAACTAAAGTCTGTTACGAGTCTCTATGCTTTCACTCTTTCATAATTCTTATGTGAATACTGAATGATATAATTTCTCCTACAGACTCTGGGAATTGACAATTCAAACAACGTCATTATCAATGGCTTAAGTTCTTTGAATAGCCAAATAATCCACATTGGCATAGTCGGATGCCAAAATGTTAAATTGCAAGGAGTGAAGGTCTCGGCCTCAGGCAGAAGCCCCAACACAGACGGCATTCACGTGCAATCATCATCCGGTGTCACAATCCTAAATTCTCATTTTGCAACTGGTGATGATTGTGTCTCAATAGGCCCGGGTAGCACTAATTTGTGGGTTGAAAATGTCTCTTGCGGCCCTGGTCACGGCATAAGGTAACTAATTTATGCAAAAGTTAGTATAATCTGCTTACAATCACTCTCTCTTACCTATCTTCCTATTTTTTTGAGTAATTGGTTATGGCTAATACAAACACTAATTGCACATGTGCATTTCTTTCCTCGGTTCAGCATTGGGAGTCTTGGTTGGGATCTGCAAGAAGCTGGTGTCCAGAATGTAACAGTTAAATCCAGCACATTTACTGGTAGCCAAAATGGTGTAAGAATAAAGACATGGGCAAGGTCTAGCAATGGATTTGTAAGGGATGTTCTTTTTCAGCACGCAGTTATGATCAATGTCCAAAATCCAATTATAATTGACCAAAATTATTGCCCCAATAACAACGATTGCCCCACTCAGGTAAGATTTGTTCAAAGTGTTTATTGCTATGAAAATGAAAATATAGACAACTCCGTTTGTAGATATTTGGAAAACCTTATCATCCTATTGTGCTTCATTCCTGTGTTTTTTTATAGGTTTCGGGTGTAAAGATTAGTGATGTGACATACCAAGATATTCATGGAACATCTGCTACACCAATTGCTGTAAACTTGGATTGCAGTAAGAAGTATCCCTGCAGTGGGATAAGACTGGAAGATGTAAGCCTCACATACAAGGATCAACCAGCTGAAGCATCATGCATTAACGCGGGGGGTTCAGCCTCTGGTTTGGTTGATACTACAAGATGCCTTTAGAAGTGAAATAAATGTTGGCATGTCAATTAGAATGTGCCGAACAAAAAACAAATCTATCACATCACACTACCAGCATGAAACCACATTAGTTTGCAGTTAGGTCTTAGTATAATGGTTAATGAAGTGAAGGGTCTTGCCTGAGCCTGTGGCGGCATAAGCCCACTGGGTCTGGAGCCTGGCCATGCAAGCAGAATAGTCCAAGCCCTCTATTGAGTAATATTTTCAGAAACTATTGTAAGCAAATGTGATTTTGCTGAATGATAATTTGAAGTTTTTATGCATGTGAGGTTTCTTTTATTTTAGTAGTAATTTATTACGTTTAACAACTAAGTTTTCAGATGATATGTAGTCTGTCGTGAAGAATATATAAAAATATAGTCAACTAGGCAATCAATAAAGAGGTGAAGAATATGAAGAAGCATATATTTATGAAGTTGATCAAAAAATTTGTATTCCTTCTCGAAAAGTAAAAGGTGATGTGCTTTCAGATTCGGAAACAGCCAGGAAAGTTTACAACACTATAAATTAGTCCTACAAACAAAGAAAAGGTCCACTTGACTAAAGGACGAATGGAGTACAGCCCCTCTAACGATCGAAAATCTACGATTTAAACATTGACTATCTATCAATCATTAAATTAAGAAATCACTAAAGTATCATTAAATAAATACAATCATTTATCATTCAATATCTAATTAGATAAATCCCAAATAAAACATAAATAAATCCTTAAGGTTACGTCCAACCTAAAGTAAATATTTTTCAACAACTAATTAAAGAACGTCCATGACATTATCAATTCATCAGAGTTAAACCATAAACAACATTCCAATCTACCTGATCACCTAAAATTATATCTTGCTCAAGTCCAAAATCTAAAAAATATTTATATTGTAGAGTGAGTAAACAAGCGTAATGGAAAAATCTTCTAAAACCTAAACAAGGTTTCGAAATAATAAAATGGGTAAGCCTCAGTTGGTAAAGTAACATAATAATTTGAAGTACAATAGTGACAATAAATGAGATATCAAGTTTACAGTATAAAACAGAAAATTTCAATAAGAAGTACAACTCATTCTCAAAGCAATTGATATTTTCAACAAATATTTGACTACCGTGAAAATACACATCGAGAATATCTTAGCCTGCACACACACACACCCCCAAATCATCCAACCAATACTTGCAAAGATACACCATTTCAAAAATCGTGTTTACCGTCACATCAACATTGATGTAATTTCTCAAGAATAATATACTAGCCATTCGCCTCGATCCCCGTGAGCTAATAGTGTGAATTTTTGAGCCTCGTATGGAACCAATCAATTTCACTATGGGTGACAGAGAATATGCAAACTCCTCATGATAAGAAACTCATCTAAACTCCCTACGATATTCGGTCGAATATATCCTATATTCATCACACCCACCCATACAAGAGATAATTTTCATAATTTTCTATTAAATCCACATAATTACGAATCATGGTTCCACAATTCTCCAAATAGAAAAACTTCAAGAAAGCATACAAGAGATCTCCAAAAAGCATATTTGAATTGATCATAACCAAGAACTAGGGTATTTAAATCAAGAATATGAGATTTGTGACGTAAATCATGTATTTATTCATAAAAATGTTACAAGTAATCGATTGGAAATCCAAATCATTGATTATCTGCATATAATTGCGAAAAAGAATGAAAAGATAGAGAATATAAACATAATTCCTCAATGAGTGAATTTGATAGAGAACCTCGACCTTGATTCGCAGTTAAATCGATCTTAGCATGCGTTGATTTGTTTCTAGGCATTAATTACTCATGATCTTGCCCTTTCTCTTCCATCTCACCCTATCTTGGCTCCCTATGGTTGAAAAATACTTAAAGAATTCCTTAGGGTATTTATAGGGTTAAAAACAGTTCAAGAGGAGTGAGCTTGGACGTTGTAAAATGCGCACTAACGTTCGAACATGACTGGCATTCGAATGTTCCACTTTCGAACGTGCCCCACTTCCAGTATCTCTTGTTCTATCAATTTTGTCTACCAGGCGTAAAATTCTAGGGCTAACCTATGTTCGAACAAGAATTGGTGTTCGAACGTACTCCAGTTTTCTTTCTTAACTTCCAAAGCAGATTTGCCCTAGTTAACGTCGATGCACAATAGTTTTAAGAAATACATTCTTATAGCCCTTGAAGTCTAGTTTCTAATGCCCAAAAATGAAATCGATTGAATATCAATAGAAAAAGTTGTGGCTAAAATACTAAGGTAGTGTCTAATTCTTTTATACCCAATTTCTCTCAAAAATATATCCAAACTTCGGAATACTTTCAAACTTCTATTACACTCCATATGGCATATCCCTAATTCATTTTATATCAATGTAGAACATGATAGTCTAATGTAATAAAACATAAATACATTGGGGGGGGGGGGGGAGGCTTACAATCCACCCCCATAGAAGAAAATTTCATCCTCAAAATTGAACTCAAGTACTGAACAAGTGTGGATAGTTTGCTTGCATCTCCAACTTCAGTTCCCATGTAGCTTCCTCTATTCAAGGGTGTTGGCACAATACCTTCACAAGTGAGATAGCTTGTTGCGTGCACGTTTTCCTTGGTGTCTAGGATCCTCACTGGTTGTTCTTCATAAGTTTATTCTTGTTTGAATTTCAATCCCTTCTAAGTCCCCCACTTGTGACGTATTGGGTTCACACTTTCGTAGCATTGACATGTGAAATACATCATATACTCCCAACAATTATGCTAAAAGATTGAGTTGATAAGCCACTTTCCCAACCACTCGAATTACTTCGAAGGGTCCCATGTACCTTGGGGCTAGTTTTCTTTTCTTTTCAAACTGCATTACTCCCTTTTTAGGTGACACCTTAAAAAATACATAATCGTCCACTTTTAACTCCAACGGCCTCCTCCTCCAATTCACATAAATATTTTACTGGCTTTGAGCAGTACATACCTCTCCCGAATCAATTGAATTTTCTGGGTGATTTCT
>CAUOFW020009131.1:0-13585 GCA_963454935.2 Ilex paraguariensis | reverse complement strand
ACCAATTTGATAACTTTGTTGCGAGCACTTTTTCCTGAGCGTCGAGAATTCTACGTTGTTCTTTTGTAGGTTGCTCCGTCTTGAATTTCAATCTCCTCCAAGTTCACGACTGGAGTTGCATCCGAGTGACACCTTCTCAACATGGACACATGGAACACATCATGTACTCCGGATAGCTGGGTTGGTAGTCGAAGTTGATATGCCGCCTTGCCTACCGCTTTGATTACCTCAAACGGTCTGGTATATCTTGGCCCTAACTTCCCCTTCTTGCCGAATCGAACACGCCCTTCTTGGGTGACACCTTGTGAAATACGTAGTCTCCCACCTTGAATTATAAGGGTCTTCGTCTGTGGTCCGCATAGCTCTTCTGTCTACTTTGTGCCGTCCATAGCCTCTCTCAGATAGTTTGAATCTTCTCCGTAATTTCTCGAACAATGTCCTGGTCCAAACAAACTACTCTTGCCGGCTTCTAACCAATACGTCGGTGATCGGCATGGTCTTCCATCCAATGCTTCATATTGTGTCATCCCAATACTTTTTTCTGATAGCTTTTGTTGTAAGCAAACTCCACCAACGGTAAGTGGTCGCTCCAACTCCCCTTGAAGTCCAACGCGCAAATGCGTAACATATCCTCCACAATATGTATCACCCTCTCGGATTGGCCATCCTTTTGGGGATGAAAAGTCATACTGAAGTGCAACTCCGTCCCCATCGCTTGTTGTAGACTCTGCCAGAATCTCGCCACAAACCTAGAGTCACAATCCGACACAATCGAGAGCGGAATGCCGTGTAACCTCACTATCTCATAGATATATAAAGTCTCGAATGTATCCATGGTTTTCATACCCAAAAAGTGAGCGAATTTGGTGAGTCTATCCACAATGACCTACACTGCATTATGCTCGCGTGACGTCCATGGTAAACTCGACACGAAGTCCATGGTGATGTGATTCCACTTCCACTTTGGAATAAGCAAAGACTGTAGGACTCCTCCTGGCCTTTGATGATCAATCTTCACCTGCTAATACACCGCACATTTTGCCACATACTTGGCCACATTTCACTTCATTCCCCTCCACCAGTATTTACGTTTCATGTCCCTATACATCTTTTTGCCACTAGGGTGGATAACAAACTTGGAGCGATGACACTCTTCCAATATCTCCTCCTTTAGGGACGAATCATCAGAAACACATAGCTTCTCCCCATATCTCAACTCTCCATTCTTCCAAGACCATCCTTCAATCGTTTCTCCATTCTTCAATCGGGCTCTAATCCAATTGAGTTCTGAATCCAGGCATTGCAACTCCACTACCCGTCGCCGAAGCGTCGGTTGAGCTACAAGGTTGAATAGATATGGTTGATACTCTGGTCCATCCACCCATATATCGTACTCCTCCAATGCATCAATCATTTTCCACCTATTTACCGCAAGAAAATTGGTTTCACTCCGAGACTTCCTGCTAAGAGCATCGGCAACTACATTGGCCTTTCCCGAATGGTACTTGAGCGTGAGCTTATAATCTTCCAAGTACTCAATCCACCTTCTCTGTCGGAGATTCAAGTCTTTCTATGTTAAGATATACTTGAGGCTTTTATGGTCCGAGAACACTTGAAATTTCTCCCTGTATAAATAACATCTCCACAACTTAAGACTAAACACCACTACAGCCAGCTCCAAGTCGTGTGTGGGATAATTCTGCTCATGCACCTTGAGTTGCCTCAAGCCATAAGTCACTACCTTCCCTCCTTGCATTAGAACGCATCCCAAGGCTCGTATTGAAGCATCAGTTTAGACATCGTAGCCTTCCCCACTGCTCAAAATAATGAGGATAGGTGTCGTTGTCAACTTCCCCTTCAAGGTGCAAAAAGCTAGTTAACACGCTTGAGTCCACAAAAATATCTCCCCCTTCTTTGTAAGGCGAGTCATCGACATTGCAAGCATGGAGAACCCTTCCACAAACCTACGCTAATAACCGGCTAACCCCAAGAAACTTTGTACTTTCGTTACGTTCTTCGATGGTTCCCATTTCATCATGGCCTCAATCTTTGCGGGATCAACCGCTACTCCTTGCTCGGACACAACATGGCCAAGGAACTTCACTTCCTTCATCCAAAACTCACACTTGCTCATCTTCACATATAAATTATGTTCTCTCAATGTTTGTAGCACAATAGAGAGATGACAAGCATGTTCCTCCTGAGTTTGTGAGTAATTCAATATGTCATCAATAAACACAATGACAAATTGATCGAGGTAAGGTCGGAAGAATCTGTGCATCAAATCCATGAAGGCTGCGGGGGCATTAGTCAATCCGAACGGCATCATCGTATACTTGAAATGACCATACCGGGTATGAAAAGTAATTTTAGGAATATCCTCCTCCTTAATCCACAACTGATGATACCCCGTGCGAAGATCAATCTTAGAGTAATACTTCGAACCCTTCAACTGATCAAAAAAGTCATCAATTCTCGACAACGGATACTTATTCTTCATGGTAACCCGATTCAACCTCCGGTAATTAGTGCACAACCGTAGAGTCTCATCTATTTTCTTCACAAAGAGGACCGGGGCTCCCCAATGTGAAGTGCTTAGACGGATAAACCCAATTGCCAACAAGTGATCCAACTGCTTCCTTAGCTCTTTTAACTCCAAAGGTGCCATCCGGTAAGGGAGCAATGGATATGGGTTCAATTTTCGGATAGAGATCGATCTTGAACTTAATTTTCCTATGTGGCAGTAATTCGGGTAATTCCTCGGGAAAAACATCTGGAAACTCCAATACAATTAACACCACATCTGTATGGATTTTATCCCTATCATCTCCCATCAAGCTAACTAAGAAACTCAAATGACTTCCCGATTTTGCTTTTAAGAATCTACTACCCATAGTAGGAAATGGATGGGAAGAATCTCGATTATTCACAAAAGTAAAAATGACTCCTCCCGGCAATTGAAATATAATCCGCTTCCGGAAACAATCCATTACCGCCCGGAGAGCAGACAACAAGTTCATCCCAAAAATCACATCATACTCTTTTATCTCTAAAGTAATTAAATTCACAATCAATTCGTGCTCCCCAATGCGAAGCACGCAACCCTTGCAGACTCGACTAGTATCTAACCGTTCTCCCGTGGGCAAGCAAATGTTCTTAACATGCTCTAGCTTGGCGAAACTCAATCCCAAATCAAGTGCATATGTCGTGCGTACAAATGAGTGTGTTGCACCGGGGTCAAATAATATTCGGGCCCAAGAATTGTAAATAAGGACAATACCTTCCACAATGGCATTGGCAATGTCCTCCTCCGACTGAGTCAAAGCAAATACTCACCCGTGGTTGGTGCCGCTGGGGCTTGAGCTTGTATTGGTCGCTACGGTGCAGGCCTCGGTGGTGGTGGTTGGGCTGCTGGTACCTGTCTGACGGTCTGGATAGGCCCCTTAGGTGAAAAAATTGGGCAATGCATCTGAATTTGTCCCACACCTCCGCATGCAAAGTAGGATCATGGGGTAATACCAGCTCTAGTCTGAGTGTCTTTCTCTCATCAGGCTATCAAAAGTCGATGTCCACCTGTCTGGTCTGGGCGACCCCACTAGTGCTAGCACCTGTCCGGATCAGACCTCCCTCGAGAAGCCCTGTCGTCACTGGCTATCCTCTATGTCTCTCTCTACCAGTGCAGCTTTCTCCACCAAGTCCCCAAAATCACAGATCCTGAGAGCCACCAACTTCTCCCTAATGATCAGCCTCAGACCTTGCTCGAATCGCTTGGCCCTGTCGGCCTCAGTAGATATAAATCCCGTAGCATAACGGGAGAGCTCGTCAAATCGCCTCTCATACTCAGCCACAGTCATACTACCCTATCATAGTGCAAGAAAATCCACCTTCATTCGATCTCTGACCGATTCAGGGAAGTACTTATCTTGAAAAGTTGATCGAACTCTTCCCAAGTGAATGTGTCGGTGTCTCTTCTCCTCTTTATGGCATCCCACCAATAGTCAGCCTCCCCCTCAAACAGGTAGGTTGCCAAACCAACTCTCAACTCCTTGGCAACTCCCATGCCGTCACAGATCTTCTTCACTCGGCGGATCCATCTATCCGCCTCCAAAGGATTGGAGCTCCCTTGGAAATTGGGTGGTCGTTGTCTTAAGAATTCCCGAAGAGCTATCATCCTTCGGTGTCTCCGTTCCAATTGCCTAGTAGTTGAGCGAGAGGATGAGCTCCACTATTGTGGTTGTGGTTACCATTTTGGTTTTGTACCAAAGTGGTGAGCTCCCTCAAGCATTGGTAAATGCCTTGCATGGCATCCGGAGGTGGTGGTGGTGGTGGATTCACTTGACTTCCCCGTCCTTGTTCGCCGTTCATCCTGCACATCAATTCACAACTTAGTTCATGGATGTACAGGACATCCTAAATATTAGGTTAAGCTAAGGCATAGAACGTGTATAAAATTTCACTCAAGGATTTGATTCACCCTAATCCTAAAGCTCTAGAGGTGATTCCATAACCTACAGCTCCCATGTAAGACCTAAAGCCTAAGCTTTGATACCAACTTTGTAACACCCCAAAACACACCTTGGACGGCATTACATTCTAAAACCATTCATATCATGAGAGCACTAATATAATCCCTTAAGAAACAAGACTTCATTTGTCATCCATGAATATTTACAACATTATCCAAAAGAATAAGCCCAAGTCATGGCTATTACATCTCAAAAATTAATTAAAGAAGCGCAGCAGAATAACAAAAGAAGCTAGACTACACAATATTTTAAAAGAATGTCCTAGTCTAGTACAAAAGGAAAGAAGGTCGCTCTATGCATCCACCTCGGGATCCACACTCCTGTCCAGTGGAGTCTCCCAAGTAGCGGGCTCCTCGACCCTTATGTCCTCCTCCTCAAGCAGGTAATCTGAAAAATATTAGCGATAGGGGGTGAGCACGAAGCTCTGTAGAAAAATTCTCCCAAACTCATACAAGGTTTAGAAAAACATTTAAAATGGTCGGTCTCAATTTTTAACATAACATAGATACATAATTTGAAATAAAGCAGTGACATTTAATAAGGATCTCAAGTTTATTTAAAAATATTATTTAAATGAATAAACAAGCACCACATACAAATAATAACCATTCATTGCCATAACCAATTTCCAACAATTTTTTTTTCGGTAGGTGGCATACTTTGTGGTAACCTCCACCCCCCTTTAGGTCACCTTTGATTCTCAAGCATCCTTGCTGGGAACCTCTTGAGAATAGATGAACATTCTTACATGGAACCTCTCCCCAATCACTACATTGTTTCCCAAGCATCCTTACCGGGAACCTCTTGGGAAGGGGTGAGCATCCTTACAAGGAACCTCTCACTCATGTGCATCACAAACAACTCAACCAAACATACAATTCCAATATTTATCTCAATTTACAAACATCTATCCAAAATCCCCAAAATATATCATGTAACAATTTCACAACCTACTAAGAAATACATGAGATCACAATAATATCATTTTTCTACCCAACACAAAGCACTAAGATTTTCAAATCCATAATAAAGAAAGAATTTAGGAAGAAAATACATCACTCTCCAAAAATTAGGGTTTTAAAACTAGAAGGAGATTTCATGGGTATTAAACCCTACTTTGTTCAAAACATGTAATCCTTGTAAAAAGCCTAAGAGATGATGATTCCATAGCATATAAATATACCATTGATAGCCAAAACATACATATATAAATACCCTAGCCTCAATTTAAGTGAATGAGAGAAAACCCCTACCTTGAATCCTTAGTTTGTAGGAAGAACTTGAGCTTTGATCTTGAATCTACCCTTAAATCTCTTGTTTTTCCCTTCCTTTCTTCCTCTCTAATGCTCTCTAGGGTTACAAGAGGTGTGGGGTGAGAGTGGAGTGAAAGAAATAAGGGCAAATGGGATGAAAATGGGGTTTAAAACACCTCAGCCCTGAAATTCACTGTTCACAGCCTGTTTTAGTTTATTTCAAAATTACGGTTTTGCCACTAAGAATCTTCAATTTGATCCATATGACTACCCTAAGGTTTTTCGACGTTCTGGATTCATTTTTAATGTTATTTTAACCTCAAAATATTTATGTTTATGATTTATCTCAAAACCAAAGTGAACGTACACCCAAAACACTAAAGTTTCTATTTTACCCATCCGAACCGGCTATTAATGAAGTTTTGCGTTGTTTGCAAATAAAATGTGATAAAAGGTGCTTCTTAAACCCTTTTATACTTATTTAAGCCTAAATGTACTCATTATTCTTATATTTTGATTTAGGATGCAAATAGAGACGTTAAATGCAAAACGAAGCTAATTGGACTATTTTGACATTGCTTCGTTATCTGGGCATAACTCTCTCATCCGAGCTCCGATTGAGATGATTCAAGATGCTATGGAATGATAAGAAAGAGCTCTACAACCTTCATGTTTTAAGTTTTGAGAGAAATGGACTGCATCAAGGTCAAAATCACGCTTGAAGGTGCAGCCAGTCCTGTTTCATCCCTTTTCCATTTTCAATCCATTCCTAAGCCAACCAAGTCCATCCCAAACCTCTCCAACACATATTTCTACACCAAACCTTTTTAATACAAGTTCTAGGACCTAAAATTTCATATTTGCACTTATTAAAACTAAATTTCAACTATTATTTCCACTAACATTTTAAATCTCTACTTTTTCAATCTACCAAATTCAAACACACATCACTACACATATCCACATTTTTACCACAATTATTTACTATATATCTATATACACATATTAAAGAAAATGCGAGGTGTTACAACATGGTTATTAGTTCTACCTCAAGTTTAAATAATGAATACTTGGGAGATAAAAAAAAAAACAAAATTTGTCTTTATCGATTTGGTGAATATGTAGAGATATTAAGAGTGATCTAAAAGTATGAATTCGAATACAAATGAGTTATGAAAGGGATTGTAAGGATTATTGATTTGAGCTCAAAATTGGGGACTGAGAGCAAATATTGGGGAGATATAACTTGACACTTAGCTTAATTATAATAGTTAGTTAATTACTAACATTCCCCCTTTAAATGGATTAGATTGATCGTTAGTGTATACAATTTGGAAGCTATAATTGGAGGATAAATGTGGTTAGGTTTTAATTGTACACTTTGGTAGAATTTGATATATCTTCTCAAACCTTTCAAACCAATGAGAATTCTTATCTTATGGCTAGTTTGGTCTGGTATTTGGTCGATGTTAATTTATATCAGAGTGCGCAGCGAGCCATTGGATTAGATTCAATATTAGTGGAATTAACCATTAGTTACAGTTACGGTGGTGAATGTAGAGAGTATAAGCTTGAAGAGTGAGATTCAATTTCTTGGAAAACTTGGGGTATAGTTTGATGGTTATAATTGTTGGGAATCTTGCGATGTCCACCGAACTATTGAAATTGATAAGTGTCCATAGGATGTGAAGTATTATTAGATTTTAAATATTGTGAGTTTCTCTAGTCTAGTGAGAAACAAAGTCATTAAGAATGGTGCATCTATTTAAGGAATCGGGTAGATCTTGTCGTAATGGCATTGCAAAGTTTTGGATTATTACATAATTTAGGTATAGGGATGATGAGTAATCCCATTAATGAAATTGAATTTGGTTGTTGTGAAATGCTTATGAATAAGTTGCATGTAAAAAACAAACATGAGATTTTTAAAATGATTGGTAAATTCAAAAGAGAAGTGATATCTGATGAATAGGAAATAAGTTGAAGATCTAGCAATTATGCATGATATGGGATTAGTTTAGACAATCACATGGAATTATTGAGTATAAAAACTAATCAAAAGTAATGAACGAAGGTAAAGTTGGGGACTTCACTAATTGTAGTGATGGTATAAGTTGAAGGGATGGATTTAAAATTAGGATATGATCTTCTATTTTAATCTTGGCTTTGATGTTTAAAGGATGAATAGAAGTGGCGACATCATGGCCAAATGAGAATTAGATAGACTAACTCGACGATTAAGTTTCAAGGACAAAACTTTCTTTAAGGGGGGTGGATTGTAAACCCTCCACACTTTTATCTTTATATAGCAAGTAATCATTTCTTTTTGAAATGCTAATATGGTAAAATCCGGGTAAATATATGAAATCTTTTGTAATAGAACTTGTACCAACTATATTTGATGAACAATTTTACGTTGTATAAGTTTGTGTTGGTGTTGGAAGGGTTTGGAATGGATTGGAAATGAAAAATCAGGCGTTCTAGGCAGCGTACCGGTACTGTGAACACTAGAAGCTAAAGTGTACCGGTACTGTCTACTCTGGACCAGTTTTCATAGAATTGTCATAACTTTTGATCTAACCTTCCGATTGAGTGAAAATTTTGATACAATACAGAGGACATCCATATCCACAAATATCATGTTTTGAACTTCTTCAGATTCGAAGTGGATTATGGTCAAAAACGAGGAAAATCAAGGTACTGCCACCAAATGGTGTGGGTACTAGTGCCTAAGTTGCCAAAGCTTTGGGACTCAGTATTCTTTCCTTCAAATGTTATAAATGGACAATAATAGAGTACTAAGGATGGTATGTTGAACCTCGAATGGGTTAATCGATTTAAACCTTTATTAAGAGCGGTTCGGAGGAATAAAATAGAAATTTTAGTGTTTTTGGTGTAAATTATTTTAGTATAAAGATAAATCATAAAACTAAATATTTTTAGGTTAAAATAACATTAATAAATGAACCCGGCCTATTACAAAAGTGTAAACCATCATCACAGATTATTGTCCTAGGCATCCCAAATCTAGATAAAATATGTTCTTTCAAAAACTTTTATCACAACTTTGTGATCATTGATTCTAGTTGGGATAACCTCTACCCACTTATATACATAGTCTACTGCCAAAAGAATGTAAGAATATCCAAAAGACATTGGAAAGGAACCCAAAAATTCAATACCCCAATAGTTAAAAATTTCTATTACAAGTATGGGGCAAGAGGCATCATATTCTTGTGGTTCACACCTCCTAATCGTTGGCATCTATCGTAATGCTTATAGAACATAAGAAAAATCTTTGAATAAAGTAGGTCAATAAAAATCACATTGTAAGATCTTAGCTGATGTCTTCTTGGATGAGAAGTGGCCTCCACAAGCTTTTAAATGGCAAAAACACAATCACGTCCTTTTGCTCTGCATCGGGCACACATCTCCTCATTACTTGTTTGGGGTGATATTTGAACATATATGAATTTTTAAAATAGAACTGCTTCACCTTAACCAAGAATCTCTTCTTGTTCTTTGGATTCTAATAACCTGGGAGCTTCCCCGTAACAAGATAATTCACAATATCAGCATCCCATGGCACAATTGTATTCAAAATAAATAAATACTCATCAAGGAAAAAATCAGGATAGGGATGTGATCATCTATGTCTTCAGTCATAAGCCTTGATAAATGATTGGCCACCACATTCTCCACTCCTTTCTTGTCTTTGATGATGACATGAAACTCTTGAAGGAGAAGGATCCACCTAATCAACCTTAGTTTTGCATCCTACTTAGTCATCAAATACTTCAAAGCAGCATAGTCAATATAAATAATAATAGGTGATCCTATGATATATGAACTAAATTTATCTAGTTCAAAAATTACTGCTAATGTAGTAGATGACGGGGGGATTTTCTTGTCCTGCCGGTGGCCTAGCACTATGAAGACCATCTAATCACTTGCATCGCACATGATCTCGAAAGGAAGTACTGTAAGTTTTTCTACCAGTAGAACATGTACTAACTATCGGTATATCTTCTTGATAAAAAAGGTGTAAACTTCTGTAAGTTCTTCTATCGGTAGAACTTCTGCTTTATTCTTCTATAGCTCAAGCTACCGTTAGAACTGACTTACTACCAGTAGAACCTTCATTTTTCTACCTTCCTATCAGTACAACTTCTCTTTTCTTCCAAGATAACTTCCAAGGCTCCCGACGTCCTCTTATCCCAAGCAAACTTAATCCCAAATTGTCCCTTGTCATCCTATCAATGTTTAATCTCCATTTTTACACCTAAATTACCTGCAAACACAAAAATAAAGCATAAGATGCAATACGCACTACGTGAATTAAGTTAGTTTGTTAGCAAGCCCAAAGCGAATGCGTTAAGCTATAAAAAAATTCACTATTTAGTACTCAATAGTAGGTGATCAAATAGTAGTAAATACACAGGAGTTCCAGGTCGAACCATATGGATTACAGGGAATTTATGAATCAAGTAAAGGAAGAACATGTATAATTCAATAAAAGGTCAAATTTGGTTTCAGAACAGCTGCTAATAAATTAAAGGTAATTAACAATTAGAAAAATGACCTTGTTGCTTAGCGATATAAATCTGCTCATATTTATCAGATAATTATGTTTATGCAATTTATAATAACTCAGTTGATTTCTAAATCAATATAGTCAACCAAAAAATTTAGCTTTGAACACAATTAATTTGATTGATATGAAAATAAAATTTAAAGAACTAGTTTTATAAAATTGTAGAGAATCATAAGCATTGAATAACCAAGAAATCAATCTTACTAATAGAAAATCAAATAATCATATAAAGTATAAAACTTTGCTAAAATCCATTCAATCAATCTTAGGAAAATAAAGATTAAACATTAATTTTAAGAAAAATTACATAATATAAATATCAAAAGGAACAATTACAAATCCATACCCTAGGCTAAAGAGTACAAAGAGAACTATTCACAAGACATGGCAGATCTCCAAAAACTAATAAAAAAATGTAAAAATCTAAGAGAATGGATCTGAGATCATGTCTCTCTCAAAAAAAGAGGTTATATTTATACTTGGGAGGTTAGGGTTGGTTTAGAGATAAGTCCTTGCCAAAAACAATTCTTTCCTGTCCAAAACTCGTGCATCAAGCTCAAGGCGGTGATTCTCGACAGTGAAAACGTGTTTCGATGGTGCTAACTTACTATATCAAACTTCATAGGCGTGTCTGAAGGGTGCCAATGTGTTCAAACAATTCAAGTCTCTACCACAATTCAACAATTGCATCTGGACGGCTTGAGTGCGTTCGGATGGTATCCTCATATCATCAAAGCTATGTCCGAACAGCCTAGGTGGATCTGGATGGACCTATCTTTGTAGAAATTTGTGCCCGTCTTTGTATTTCATCAAATCATTGGGATGCATTTGCATGTCTTTTGAGGTCTGAACAGTGCTCAAAAACTCTTAAAAACTAATCAAACATCTCATTCTCAATTGTGACCCTCCCTCTAGTATTTGTTTCACTTGCCTTGTCCATTATTATTCTAAATCAACCAATTACCTACAAAATAAATCAAATAAATAGAACCAATATCAAGCTAAAAAATCAAGGAATCTAATACATTTAATCTAAAATAATGTGCAATTAACCAACCCTTAAATATAATAAAAAATCACTTTTGATGGTTAATCATCATAGAAAAGAAGAATCTAGAGTTTAAGTTGATAAAACTTTATTGAGACATTCAAGGTTCACAAGAACTCTCTAAACGAATTTCCTTAGGATTGCAAAAGCTAGAGAAAATAATGTCTATAGGGAAGAGTGGGTGACAAACGTGGTTTGGGTAACACATATGAACACACCACCACTCTTTCCAAGACCGTGTTTGGGAAAAGGGATGCAAACACTTCACCCTCATGAGTGAACAATAGTCCTCCAAAGGATAAAACTGGTAACATTGGTAGGAACTTAGAAAAAGGTGATAGTTAAGGAACCCTACGCCAAAAATTTGTTTGTTTCACTTATGGAGAACACAGACACTATAGTGCACATTCCATGTACACTAGGGAAGTCGATAACAAAATTCTCACTCACCTAGCTATCCAATCCGAGGCTTTAAATGATAAAATAGTGAACCTTACAAAGTTTATGGGTAGGTCTAGTGAGCTCAAGCCTAGGAATGTTTCACCTCCAAAAGGCTCACAAGCTAGGTTAAAGAAGACTCTCTTCATTCCAAAGGATAAAATTAACTTAGTAACTTCTAAAGAGAAGGTAGTGAGTCCTCCATTTTGTCCCTATGCTAACCTGAGTGATTGGAAAGGAAAAAAAATGTGGGTAAGGACTGAGGACCTTGAAAAACTCACCACCTCAACTAAGTTGCAAGTTCATAAGGCTACCGAAGTGGTTGAGCCACCTAAGGAGTAGGTGAGGTCAAAGTGTGGACAAAGGTGCACAATCAAACATTGCTCCATACATCCTAGGTTCATGCATTATAATATTTTTTTTAATTTGCTTTTCATTATTTTGAAAACCCAAAAAAAAAAACAAAAATAGAAAACCCAAAAAGACTTTTAATGTCTAGCTTGACATTCTTTTAAGATTTACTTGTAGTTGTTTTATTTTTTTATTGCATGTTTTACATATTTTCTATTTTTAGGTTATTTTTCATCATTACATCAAAGTTTAAGTGCATTACTATGAGTCATAATAGAGGATAGAGAACTTGGTAGTTATGAGTATTAGTGCTTTATCATTAAACCAAATCTATTTCTCCCTAGCATGCTTGGATGGTGTTAATCTTTGTAAAAATTCATAAAACTAAATGCATGCCTAACCAATCACCTTCATTAATTAGGAGTCTTGCAAGCTCAAATGATTAATGGCGTTACGTGACTCCAAATGTTGGTGATAGGTAAACACATATCTAATGGTTAGTAAAACACCAAATCCCCTAAAAGATGCCGCAGAGTCAACTGTGAGAAAAAATTCTAATGTGGCCAAATATAATAAGGTGAAACACAAAAAATAATGGCTAGTGTCGATTGTAAATGAATTCTTGCGAGTGTTATATGCTTAATGTAAATGCTCACATGTAAACGCATGTCTTAGAATCATAATTTGTAAAATGCGAAATTCAAAATTGTGCTTTTTGAGGTCATTAAGTGTAGAATGGATGTAAAACTAGGAGGAGTGCCCAAAATGATAAAAAGAAGAAAAATACAATTAAGACACTCACTAACCAGTTATGTATTCACTTAGATGATGCATTAAAAATTCATATGGAGCTTTATTAATGACTCGATTTAGGTAGATTTCTAATTGCATTAGAGTTTGGTTTCACACACATTACACCTGAGTTGATCAAAGATGTACAAAATTTGAACACGTGTAAGTGAAATGAAATATCTCTAGGATGCATGAAAATTGAATTCTAAATTCTTTAATATGCCTTAGAGTAATGTGTGGCAATGATGAAATAAGGAAGGATCTGTTATTTGATGAATAAGTGTGATTTTGATAATTAATGACCTAGTGCATTTTGCTTTGAAATTGATATTACATGTCATTTCAAATCCTAATTTCATCCATGCATGTGCATTTAGTTGCATTTGAATTAGTGCATTGCACTCATGCATGTTTTTGAAACACATAGAGTTGATTGGAGGAGTATATGAGGAGTCGAAGTGGTCTAGAGAGTGTTGGAAGCTGAACGATCAGGAGGACACAAAGAATCAGGGAAACCAAGAAACCCAGACGATCAGTTGATGCCTAAGGTTTAAAATTATTTTAGCAGCCCCTTCACATTTCA
>CAUOFW020009130.1:0-13587 GCA_963454935.2 Ilex paraguariensis | reverse complement strand
CATGCACATCAGATGGAAAATGTGCGCAAGACTCCAAACTAAACCAAAAATTTTAACATTCATGCTTTCTATGCTTTTAAGACTCCATCTGGTTCTTAACGTCTGCCAGTCACAAAGACGTTGACGCTGCATTTGGATGTAATCATGAATATAAGCAAAAAAATGCTGTAAAAGTACGCAATCCAGAACAATCTTTTTTTTTTTTTTTAAATACGAAACTATAACAAACTAGAATCGTAGATCACACCCCCCAACCTAAACCGAACATTGTCCCAAATTTTCGAATTACCAGTGTGTAGAGTTTGGAGATCAAGTTGTAGGGTAGAGATCTGTTCAACTGTCGAAACCTACAAAAAAATACACAAATTAATCTTCTCTACGCAGATCTGGTTTTCGCTAGGACGAAAACCCTGATTTTAAATGCAGACAGAAGAAGAAGAGCCATGTACAAATAGAGTAAACAAATGCCGAGCATGAGACAAACGACTGGGTCTTCGGGGAATATGGTCATGGGATTTTTGGGAGTTGGGTCGTGTTATAGAGAATAGCACAATAGAAATAAGAAGAAGAAGAAGACGAAGAAAGAGGAAAAAAAAAAGCGGTGGTGTAAAGATCTGTTTAGCTGCCGAAACCAACGAACAAAACACAACAATTAACCACTCGAGGGAGATTTGGGTTAGGCTTGAAAACCCCTCACCCTAAGTGTGAGCAGAAAAAAAGAGCACCATGAACAAATACAAACATATAAGGCAAATTATTAAACAAAGGACTGGGTCGTCGGCGTATATGGTCATGGATTTGCAGGGGTGGTTTGTTTTTTACAGAGAACAGAGAGAACGACGAAGAAGAAGAAAAAGAAGAAAAGAGAAGGGGAAGAAGAAGGGGAGACCAATCACCGGTGGATGGGAGAAAAAAAAATTGAAACCTTATAAAGGCATCCCATTCTTTATTTATTTTTTATTTTTTATTTTTTATTTTTTTGAGTGTCGGCAGCCGCATATCCGTGCGGAATATTCCCACCTTTTTTTTTTTAGTGTCGGCAGACGCGAATATTCGCGCAGAATATTCCCACAAACATTGGTGTAATATGCAAATAGTGCAACCTCACCCCCCCCCAACTTGATTCATACAGTGTTCTAAAAACAAATATGATATTCAATGATGGACAGTAAAAAGATAAGAAGGGTTAGAGAACACCTCGCACTTGAGCTTTGACAAAAACACCAATATCTGCGACTAAGAAAAATAAAACTATACGACAAAAGAACATAATTAACATGGAATAAAAAAAAATAAAGTAAAAAAATGTACATTAAAAAGCAGAAAAAAAAAAAAACTAATTATTCCTTCACAACTTCCGGGTATACCGGATCCATCAAATTCTCCTCCACCACTTGTTCTTCAAAGCCCCAAAAAATGGCTTAAGTCTTTGGCCATTGACCTTGAATGTCTGGCCATTTTCGGGGTTTTGAACATCCACAGCTCCGTTGGGGTAGGCCACCTTGACAAGATAGGGGCCATCCCAACGGGATCGGAGTTTGCCTTGGAAAATGGAGAGGCGAGAATTGTATAAGAGTACTTTTTGCCCAGGCTCAAATGATTTCCTCACAATGGAGTTATCATGAAAGATTTTGGCCATTTCTTTTGAGATTTTGGAGCTCTCATACGCATCTCGTCGAATCTCTTCCAACTCATTCAGCTCTAACTTCCTATGATCACCGGCCATTCTCAAATAAAATTTAAAGTCTTAATGGCCCAATAGGCCTTGTGTTCCATTTCGACTGGCAGGTGGCAAGCCTTTCCATAGACAAGCCGGTAGGGAGACATGCCCAAAATAGTTTTAAAGACAGTGCGGTATGCCCAGAGGGCATCGGTCAATCTATCGGACCAATCCTTCCTGTTTGGGTTAACCATTTTTTCTAGAATGTTCTTGATCTCCCTATTGGCTAGCTCGGCTTGGCCATTTGTTTGTGGGTGATAGGCAGTGGATACTTTGTGAGTGACGCCATATTTGAACATTAGAGATGCAAATGGCCTATTACAGAAATGTGATCCACCATCACTTATTATTGAACGAGGCATCCCAAACCTCGAAAAGATGTTCTCCTTGAGAAACTTGACTACGACCCGGTGGTCATTAGTCTTGGTCGGGATAGCCTCCACCCATTTGGACACATAGTCCACTGCCAAGAGGATGTACAAATAACCAAATGACATAGGAAAAGGACCCATGAAGTCGATGCCCCAACAGTCGAATATTTCTATGACAAGTATTGGTGAAAGGGCATCATGTTTCTTTGGGTCACACTACCCAACCGTTGGCATTTGTCGCATCCCTTACAAAATGAAACACAATCTTTGATAAGAGAGGGCCAGTAAAAACCTGATTGAAGAATTTTGGCCGAAGTCTTTTTCGCTGAGAAATGTCCACCGCAAGCTTGTGAATGGAAAAATGCAAGGACGTCCCGCTGTTCATTTTCAGGTACGCATCTCCTCATGATTTGGTCGGGGCAATACTTGAACAAATACGGGTTGTCGAAGTAGAAGTACTTCACATCTGCCATAAATCGTCTTCGATCTTCTGGGCTCCATTGCGGTGGTGTCTGTCCTGTTGCAAGATAGTTACATATATCAGCATACCAAGGACATACAGAGTGAATTGACAGCAAATGCTCATCAGGAAAAAGTCAGGGATAGGAATGTGCTCATCGCCCTCTTGCACCACAAGCCGGGATAAATGATCCGCCACCACGTTCTCAACTCCTTTCTTGTCCTTGATCGTCAAGTCGAATTCTTGTAGGAGGAGTATCCACCTAATGAGTCTCGGTTTTGCATCTTGCTTAGACAACAAATACTTTAAAGCAGAGTGATCAGTAAAGACAACAATAGGCGAACCAATGATGTAAGCACGAAATTTATCTAAGGCAAACACTACTGCTAGCAATTCTTTTTCGGTGGTAGTGTAATTCATCTGAGCCTCATTAAGTGTTTTGCTAGCATAGTGTATCACATATGGTCTATTTTCCTCCCTTTGACCGAGCACTGCGCCGACCGCGTAATCACTGGCGTCGCACATGAGCTCAAAAGGTAGATCCCAATTGGGTGGTCGCATGATCGGAGGTGTGACTAGCATGCTTTTAAGTTTTTTAAAGGATGCCTCACAATCATCGACCACTCAAATGGGACCTCCTTAGACAGCAGGTTGGTCAAGGGTCGGGCCAATGCACTGAAATTCTTTATGAATCGACGATAAAAACCTGCATGGCCCAAAAATGACCGGATGCCTTTGATGGCTCTTGGCGTAGGGAGGTTGGAGATGGCCTCCACCTTGGATTTATCGACTTCAATACCCTTTGCCGAAACTATATGGCCAAGCACAATTCCTTCTGTCACCATAAAGTGACACTTTTCCCAATTCAAGACTAGATTCTTCTCCTCACATCTTGTTAGAACTTTCTCCAAGTTTGCCAAACATCCCTCGAATGAATCCCCAAACACCGAAAAGTCATCCATAAAGACCTCCACTATCTTTTCCACCATGTCACTGAAAATTTCCATCATACAGCGTTGAAAGTCCCCGGAGCATTGCACAGTCCAAATGGCATGCGGCGGTAGGCAAAGGTACCATAGGGGCATGTGAAAGTGGTCTTCTCTTGATCCTCCAAAGCAATCTCAATCTGATTGTAGCCGGAGTATCCATCTAAAAAATAGTAGAATAGATGCCCCGCTACTCGTTCTAGAACTTGATCGAGGAATGGCAATGGAAAGTGGTCTTTCCTTGTGCAAGCGTTCAACTTTTGGTAATCAATGCACACCCTCCATCCGGTGATTACTCTTGTAGGAATAAGCTCATTCTCATCATTCTCAACCACCGTAACTCCGGATTTCTTAGGTACTACTTGCGTGGGGCTAACCCACTTACTATCGGCAATTGGAAAAATGATCCCCACATCAAGTAGTTTCAGAACCTCATCCCTTACCACCTCCTTCATGATGGGATTCAACCGCCTTTGTGGTTGTCGAGAAGGTTTGGAATCCTCCTCAAGATATATGCGGTGGGTGCAAATGAGAGGGCTTATCCCCTTGATATCCGCAATGGTCCACCCAATTGCTCCTTTATGTTTTCTCAACACCTCCAAGAGTTCTTTTTCTTGTTCCATGTTTAATGTAGAGCTAATGACCACCGGAAATGTTTCACCTTCCCCAAGATAGGCGTACTTCAAATGGGTGGGCAAGGGCTTCAACTCCAAGTTGGGCTTTTGTTCATCCGACGAAAAAATTTTCTTTTCTCGATGGGGTAACTCTTCGAATGTAGGGATCCACCTTTCCATCCCTTTCAAATCTTCTACCTCCTCTTGCTCATCATAATTCTCAAGATCCACAATTCCTTCTTCCTTAAATTTTAATATCCCCTCCAGCTCCAAGTGCTCCTCAACCAAAGTGTCGATTCTATTGACCTCACTTACTTCCTCATCATCACCCGGTTGCTTTGCCAAGTTGAATACATTGTGCTCCATTGTCATATTCCCAAATGCCAACTTCATTAGACCGTTCCTGCAATTTATCACGGCATTAGATGTAGCAAGGAAGGGTCTTCCAAGTATTACGGGAATTTGGGAGCTAAGGTTTGCAACAGGATGTGTATCAAGCACAATGAAATCGACAGGGAAGTAAAATTTATCAATTTGAACTAAGACATCCTCAACTACTCCCCTTGGTGTACGGATACTACGATCCGCCAATTGAAGTGTGATTGAGGTGGGCTTCAACTCCTCTAGCTGCAGTTGTTGGTACACCGAGTAGGGAAGAAGATTCACACTTGCCCCCAAATCGAGGAGTGCTTGCTCCACTCGAAAATTTCCAATGGTGATGGCTATGGTTGGACAACCAGGGTCTTTGAATTTGGGAGGAGTGTTAGTCCTCAAAATTGAGCTCACTTGCTCGGTGAGGAATGCTTTCTTGTGGACATTCAGTTTTTTCTTCACCGTGCATAAGTCCTTCAAAATCTTAGCACATGATGGAATTTGCTTGATGACGTCGAGGAGTGGAATGTTAATCTTCACCTGCTTAAACATTTCCAAAATATCAGCATAATTAGCCACCTTGACAGGTGGCTTCAAACGACTTGGGAAAGGGGTAGGCATGGGAGGAATAAACACACAATCATCAATTAATTTTTCTTTCTCAACAACCTCTCTTTCTTTCTCTTCACGCACCTCACTCTTGTCGACGTCACCCAAGAGATCTTTTTCTTTTGGCAATGTGGTCTTGGGTGAGACCGTTGGCAAAATGGTTTTGTCAATTTCTTTGCCACTGCGGAGGGTGGTGACAGCTTTGAGTTGCTCGCAACTCTCTTTCAAAGGTTTCGATGACTCAACAAGGTGTTGACCCCTAGGGTTCTCTTGTGGTTGAGCGGGGAACTTCCCTTTTCTTGTTGAGATGCCCCTATGGAGTTTGTCAACTTTGTGAGTTGGGCTCTTACATCATTGATGGCTGTGGCATTTTGGTTATTGATGGCGGTTTGGCTTTGAATAAAGGAATGAACCATATCCTCCAAATTCCTTTTGTGAGGAGGTTGGTATGTGGATGGATTGGACGGTCCTTGAGAAAAACTTTGTGGAGGTGGATTTGGTGAAAAATTCTGTGGTGGTGGGTTTGAAAAATACCCTTGTGGATTGGTCCGGGGTATTGAGAGCTAGATGCTTACCCTTGGCCATGGTATTGGTTTTGCTTGGGAGGCATGAGAGATGCATATGCACTTGAACCATGAGGAATGGGGTTTTCATTTCTCCAACTAAAATTTGGGTGATTACTCCAACCCAGATTGTAAGTATTTGAATTGGGAGAAAATGATTGCCTCGTTTGGTTGAATGCATGGACTTGTTCATGGTACGCTTCTTTAAGGGTCGGAATGTTTGGGCAATCCGATAGAGAATGCTCCATACATTCACAAATTGAACAACCCTCCTCGGTTCGTGACACATTAGACACCTCGTGTCTCTTATTGACTTCAAGACTCTCAACTTTCCTTGACAATTTAGCAATTTTGAAAATAAGTCTTCCCGGTCTCTCAAATCATAAATCCCTCCCCCTTGAGTTTGGCTAGTCTTTTGAGTAGAAGACCTTGGTACATCGGTGGGATCTATAATATCCCATGATTGTGCATTTTGTGCCAATGTATCAAAGTAATCTAAGGCCTCATCAGGGTCTTTGTTCAAAAACTCCCATTACACATCATGTCAATGAACTGTCGATGGTCTGGTGTGATTCCTTCATAAAAGAAACTTACCAATTGCCATGGTTCAAAGCCATGATGTGGAAGGGATTGTAGCAATTCCTTGTACCTCTCCCAACATTGATAGAATTGCTCATTGGGCTTTTCCGAAAAGTTTTGAATTTGTTTTTTAGGGTAGTGGTTTTATGCACCAGAAAGAATTTGTTCAAAAACTCAGAAATCATTTGGCTCCACGATGTGATGGTTCGAGGCCTTAAGGAAATAAGCCACATTTTTGCCTTGTCTTTCAGGGAAAAGGAAAACAATTTCATTCTAGCTATCTCTTCCATCCCATGATTGGGGAGGAAAGTTGCAACCATTTCCTCAAAATCCCTTATGTGTGAATAGGGGCTCTGAGTTTCAAATCCGTTGAACGTGGGAATTAGTTGCAACATCCCTGGCTTAACTATGAAAAGATGAGCTTGGACCGGAAGAAGGATGCATGATGGTGTGGTGCTTCGTGTTGGTTGTAGAAAATCCCTCATTGACCTCACCGGGGGATTCATTTGAAAATTATTCCCCTTATTCACGGGAGGGGAAAATTCATTCTCGGATTGGGTATTTGGGGTTCTTGTGGTCCCCCACCCCTTTGGATATTTGGATTTGCACCTATTTTGTCAAAATTGTCACCCGCATCCTCGGGTTGTTCTTGGTCAATATTCATGGTAGGGGCCAAGTTTTGTCTAACAAGTCGGTTTCGGTCATTCCGCCTCCACATAAAAAAAAATATATACAAACAAAGTTATACATAAACAAGATTATGTACACGGAACAACGTACCTCAGCCCATGATGAAGATCAGGGGACTTACCTCCGTCGTCCGAAAATCACCTTCTTGGTTTGACACTTGCCTTCCCCGGCAACGGCGCCAAAAATGCTTGAGAAATTTTCTTGTTGTTTCTTAACCTATAAACATCACCTTTTAGCAGGTATAATATATGAATAAAGGGGAGTGTCACTCTCCTAGGGATGATGTCAAAAGAAAGGGCAACAAAATGGTGGATGAATGAGATTTCAAATGTGAGTATGTGTGAACAAAAGTGCTCCCCAAGCGCAAGGAGACTTTCACGGATCGTGTTTTACTTGGTGGTATTCCAAGGTCGTTTCCACGGGGAAGGAAGTAAACCGAGGGGAAGGTGATTTTGGGAGAAAGAAAGTGTAAAATCTTTGATTGTTGGAAGTTGTTTGGTGAATTTGTTTTGATGCTAGTAAAATGAGAAACAAATGTTAGAAAATCCAAGAGGTCACTCCAATAGGAATACCGTCTCAACTCAAAACCCTCCTCCAATAGAGCATGAATGAACGATTGATTCGTGGGAAGCTAGGGGTAAGATTGGTGAGTATCTAAGCATAAATCGTGACTAGGCCTACGAAATATCAAAGACTCACCAAGTTATCCACCCTTAACCCAGTCAAACCGAACCATTGAACTCTGAAAAGAGGGGAGGAGAATGAGTTGAAATGGTATAACCAAGTGGAGGTTCCTCTTGGTTTTGCCAACTAAGAGATTTAGCTATTCATGCTTAAAATAAAGACAACAATACGATGAGAAGACATTATAAAAAAAAATAAAGACTAAAACTAAGCATAAACGAATTGCATAAATTTAACTTCCAGATAACCACCTCTTACTAAAGATTGGATGAGAAACTACTCACTCTTCATAGCTTTGTTAAAACTAGAAAAGTGAGTGATGCTCATCCCTCCAAGTAGAGGAGTTACAAGGTAACACATTTTACACAATGAGCCGATTTTGATAAAGAATGAGTGAATCACGTTCCACCCTTCACGATTTTGGTAAAGCTCTAGAAAAGTGGAAGAGTTTCACTCCTCTAAGGGAAGAAGGAAGCTCAAGCAATGAAAGTAAAAGAAAACAACAACACAATAAAAGAAAACAATACTTAAAGTCAATAAATTAAAAGGAAGCAAGAATACAATAAAAGAAAGCAATACTTAAAGAAAGCTATAAGCAATAAGGAAAGCAATAATACTTTTGGAGGATTTTCCACTACCAAAAGATGAATGATTTACAAGTCCTAAGGGGTGGTATTTATAGGCAATAAGGGAGGGTGAAAGTCTTGTTAGGTGACCTTGAATCTTGTTAGGTGACCTTGAATCTTGTCAGGTGGACTTGAAGAGTCTTGCTAGGTGGACTTGAAAATCTTGTTAGGTGACTTTGAATCTTGTTAGGTGGACTTGAAAATCTTGTTAGGTGGACTTGAAAATCTTGTTAGGTGGCCTTGAATTCTTTGATCCTTCTTTGTTTTGAGCTTTGATAATTGGCACCCCAGTAGTTTGTAGCTTTAATACAATTGTCTCCCCAGTAGTTTGTAGCTTTGACGCACAAAATCCTGAAAAGAACAACAATTAATGCATTATCCTTTATTCACCCACTAATTCTAATTTGATTTATTTTGACTAGTTTAACTTTATTCAACTAACATAATTTACCTATTAAATTATGGCTTCATTAGGGTTAATCGTTAACTGGGGATAAGACTATGACTGGTAAAGAGAAAAGGAGTTTGGAGGCAGAATAAGGTGAATTATGATAAATGCGTACTGGGTGACAGGTAAGAGTAGGAAATGATTTCAGAAGTGAGATTAAAGGACTATTTGAGCCGAATGATTTAAATAGAATTTTTATAGTTAATTATTTAATGTGATTGAAAAATTTTATTTGAAAAATAAATAAAAATAAAAAATTATTTTTAATTAATTTTGAAAATTAGTCAAAAATAGAAAAAAAATACCAAATCGCTCTTGAGGAAACCAGTAGCTCGTTGGCGAGCCATGGTTCTTCTATGTTGCATGTTCTCCACCAAACTGCTTGATGGAGATAACTCAACAACTGGGACTAGAATAGAAGGGAAGGAAGCAATTAGGGGGGAAAGAGGGAGAGACAGAGAGAGGAAACAAAGTTGTAATTCTTGGGTTTTCTTGGGAGCAATCTTCGATCACTCAAAGGTATACTTCTCATCTAATTTTGATAATAGGCATTCATTGGTAAAGTTTTATATTTTTTGGTTTGGATGGGAGTTGAAGCTCAAATTTAAAGTTTAAGGTTATGGGTTCTAGGTTTTCATTAAATAGGTTTTGAGTTTAAGGTTGTTTAGTTAAATTTGTTGATTGTGTTGTGTTTGTGGGAGCTCAATCAGAGGTATGATGGTTGTTTGGTGTTGTGTCGTAGTTGGTGGTGATGTTGGAGTAGAGTTGTAGAAGGTGAACCAGAGGAGAATTGATACTGGAGTGGGATGTATTGGTACAAGCCTAAGTTGTATTGGTACAACGAGTATGTGTGAGAGGATGTACCAGTACAAAGTAATGTTGTACTAGTACAATGAGGAATCAGTAGAAGATGAACTGCTACAACAGGAGCCGATTTTGTCCATTTTCCGTCTATGTCAATTTGACTTATTTTTTTTTAGGGAATTTGACCAAACCAATTTGACATTCATTTTTAAATAATTATTTATGATATATGTGTAAAATTTTATGAAAAAATTAGGTCATGTACTGCAATTAGTAAGATTTCTCAATTTCAGAATGGGCGAAGTTTTTTAAACTAAAATTTTAAATTATTCCATATTTTATTTATGATTCTTTAGCATATTTTGAAATATATGATTGAGTGTTTTGAATATTGACTTGGATTTAAACCCATATTGGGGTTGTTGAGTATGGTTTGCACTAATTGTTTGTATTGTTCTTATCGATTGCATCATTGGAAATAATTGAAACTCTAGGATCCTTTTGGAATTAAATGTAAGTGCGCAATAGAGGATTTTTCATTGAGTTCATAAATGCCTAAGTGGTCCTATTGGCCTTCGGACTTGAGTATCAAATTGTTATTAGGGAGCGTATCTTTCTTGGGGGTGAAAGTCCCCAAAAAGGCTATATTTGTTTTGGTCCTAAGTGGTTTGATAAGATGATCACCCACATGTGCAATACTGTATTGATGTTATGATCGTAATTTTGTTTTCAACTTAAATGTTTTTGCTTTATGTTTACTACTATATTACCTACGTATAAAATGAACTGTTTTGATATTGCTCAGTCATGTCAAGTTATGTTATTTTCAAATTCACATACTTTGGAATTCAGCTCACTTTACATTATTTCACCATTTTCAGAATAGAAGGTAGCGAGGAATTTCTTGAATGTTTGAACTGCCAGTTTTCATTCTAAATGTTGAATAATGTTTCTGAGGCATGTAAAAAGTTTGAAGTACACATGTGAAATGTAATTAGTCTACGATTGAATCGTACCATAGCTGTGTATAGCATGTTTATATGTGTGAGCTTAATAGTAAACACTCGTTATGTTTATGGAATTGGATCGAAGTTTTATAATTAATATCAGAGCTTACTCATTGTTAAGGATTGTAACATTTATTTCTTGAGGAGGCTATTAGCGCTATGACTATTATGAAATGGATTGGAGGGTGTTACATTTCCTCTCTTCCTATTCCAATGGTGACATTGGTTGGGTTAGGATGAGAAACGAAGCAAAGTGAAAGATTGCGGGTCATTGGAGATATGGTTTTAGAAATCAGTATTGGGTGTAAATTTCTTCTCAAGGATGTCAAGCAGGTTCTAGAAATGCACTTCAACCTAATTTCCAATGGAAAACTCGATGATGAAGGCTACCATAATTACCTTGGTGATGGAAAATGAAAACTTAGCAAAAACTCTCTTATCTTACCCAAGGGAAAAAAGATTAACACTATTTCCAAGATAGAGGTAAATGTAAACAAGGGTGAAGTGAACGTAGTTAAGTAGGATTCTTTCACAGAGCTATAACATAAGAGACTTGATCATACATCTGAACAGAGACTTCAAATTTTTGCTAAGGAGCAGCTCCTACCTAGCATTAAAGATAGCCACTAAAGCCTTTCATTTATTATCTTGTTGAAAAACAAAATAGAGTTGCATTTCAAAAATTCCATCCCTCTAGAAAAATGATGTTCTGAATTTAGTTCACACTAATGTTTGCTTTATGAAAGCTAAATCTCTTAATGGTGTATTATATTATGTGACTTTTGTTGATGATCACTCTAAAAAAGTGTGAGCATTTGCTTTGACAACTAAAGACATGGTATTGAATGCATTTAAAGTTTATCAATTGTGATGATACACAAATTGACTTTGCACACCACCTGTCAAGTATCAGTAATAAATGTAGTAATTAATCAGTAAAGAGAGAAGGCAAGAATTTAGTGGTTTGGTCAATGTGCCCTACGTCTATTTCTATATGGCTAGGGTTGCCAGGTATTTTATTAACTCAAGTATGCAAGGAGAGCAAATAGTTACAAGCTAAGAGGGAGAGGAGAGAGCCATGCTTAATAGAGTGTGATGCCTCCCAAGTATTGACGAGACTTACAATTTATAGTCACTCCCTAACAAATTAGGACGACTGAATAGCAACTAAATAACTATTATAGTGGAGCTGGCGACTTCTTCTCAACGGGCAAGGCGTTTGAGGTGCTCTCCATGAGACTAGGTCAAAGGATGAGGTGAGGGTTGACTCCTTCCAAGGCGACAAGGGTGAGGCTGCTAGATGCTCTCTTGATGACGTAGCCAAACTGATGAGTTTGACTGGACTTGGACCTCACTGGACCTGCTGGGTCTTTATAAGTTTGAGCTCTTAATTAAGATTTGGCTTTCATCATGAATTTGGGCCATTCGGTCTTGGTCCATCTAATTGAAAGTTGAAAAGGAGACAATAAGACAACTAAAGTATAACACCCTAGTTTTCCGAATGCATTATCTGATAAATTAATTGTCACACTCACAAATATACTCCAAATACAAGGCTAGAGTTCAAAATTCCTCAATAAAATTTTAATCTCCAAATATTAATAAATCTAGTACTTTCAATATCACCAAAATATGTGTATTGATATTCTTCAAAATCCGATTCGTCATATAGTACAATCATGCAATTTTCTCCAAATTTAACCTAAAAAATTAATTAAGCGGAGAAAGTATACAATATGAAAAAAAAAAATTCTTTCAGTAAATATATGAATCAAATCAAACTCGACGATTGAACAAATTGCTCAATATGGGTCAACAATTGAGATAATATCAAATCAAATCATATCACATGTCATGCAAGACTTGGACACAGACCTGACACCTCACCAACCACCCTATACCCCCCGATCTCACGGGTCTCATAGACTGGCAATGCATTAGACTATTGACTACCACGATTAGTCCCCAATCCACACAAAATATGATCAATGTACTCACATTGCCAATAGATATTCAATAAAAGTTCAAGAATAATAACAACTCAGTCAAAGAGAATACACATTAGCAAGGGCAGCCTAAAACAATTTGAGACCTAAAGCGACTATTACAAATGATGCTTTTTATTTTTAATATTAATAATTTTTTATTTAAAAATTATTTTTTTAGACTAAAAGTAGTCTAATCTTTATTGTGATAATCGATCTTAGGGAAGATTTTATCAATTTTAATTTTAAACAATCATAATCTATTGATTTTAATTTTTATAGTTTAATAAAAAATATTATGGTTTATTTTTCGTAATAGAAATAAAAAAATTTTGTAACACAAAAAAGAAGAAGAAATATTTTTTTTTACTAGAGAGAGAGAGAATGATTACAAATGAATGGTGTGTTTTGGTTGACTAGTTAAAATTATTTTTTTAATCCTTAGCTTTTTCTTTTTTTTTTTTTTTCTAAAAAAATTATTTTAGTATATTTTTAATAATATGGGTTGGGTTCATGAGTCCAAACTACTCAAATTTATTTTTGATTGAATTTAAATTTTCATATAACTTTTTTTAAGGGCTAAAATCTTATGGATTTAAAATTTTGATTTGGACTAATTATGCATCTAAAAAATTTGGGACATTCTTGAAATATGAAGCCTAAAACCCAGGCTTTGTTGGGCTGGTGATAGGGCCGGCCTATACATTAGCAAATAGAATAAAGACAGAACATATTGTATAAACTATGTACCTCAAATTATCAACTGATGCTGTTTAGATATATAATTGAACTACCACAAATCATATCCTTGAATTTGATAATAATCGGAGCTAATATAAACTTTTGATATAACACACCCTCCTGAATTCTCTATATTTTTTATCCTTACTTCAGGAATTTTCTCAATGTTTCTCCTTCTTTGCTGATTTTGGCTGTCAATTTTATATGCCTATGGTCTCTCTTTATAGCCTCAAAAGACTTGGCCATCCTTTGCTGGATTGACCATGTGTCAATAGTTTTGAAAATACACCATGTCATGCAACTATTTCGTTTCAATTGATCCTTATAA
>CAUOFW020009129.1:0-13589 GCA_963454935.2 Ilex paraguariensis | reverse complement strand
GCTGCAAGCTAAGCTTCACACGGCCCTGAGGAAGCCAAAAGACCCTCTCCTCTCACCCGAAGGCTCGCAACACGTTGGAGAGCTTTTAGAATCCCGCCCTAAACGCCCATTCCTAGAGTTCCGAAGTGATCCTCATCTCACCGCAGCCTTCTTAAGCCGAAAGAAAGCCGGGCAAGAATTTCATTTTTTGGTAGTACGAAGGGGGAGCAGAATCGTATCTGGCAGTGGTTCTTCGGATCGATCACAGATTCTCGGCCCCGTTCGTTTGGCTTCCACTCCAGTTGACCTCTCTTGTTTTCCATCCCCCCGTGAGAAGGTAGAGAGCAAAACCAACCCAGCAAACCACTATTACTATGCCCCTATTATTAGGAAAGCATGTACTTCTTGCAAGGCTTGCTGAGCTTCTTCATGTGACAGGCATCGCAAAGTAGTCCGTTGAACGATCCCGAGAGAGGTTAAAGTATAACGAATTTCTAACCCTGATGGGTTTCGCAGTCGACCATTTGATAGCCCTGTTTCTGAATATACAGAATAGGGCTTCGATGAGCCCTAGATGTAGATGTAAAGGGGTTCTTGAACCCTTCTAAGCAATTAGAAGAGCGCGGAATTTGACCTCCCTCAAATAGATGGATCTGGGATTGATTGTGAAACCGAGCAGAGAGAACCCCGGGCGGGCAGGAAGATACGCTAGGCGGAGTAGTCGCTCTGGAGCAGTTTCTTCGACTGGATCAATGCATGTATGAACCCTAAAAAAATCCCGAAGGTCTAGTCTAGAAAAAACCCAGATTTGTTGGGTTAGCTTTTTGGTAGGAAAGGTGGTCACAGGAGGAAATGCCCTACAAATGAATAGATTAGTCTACTAAGGTCAACAATCTCTTTCTTCATATACGATTGATATCCGAACTATAGATATGAAACAAAAAAATATAAATATGGTAGGAATAGGACATTGCCTAAGGAACGAGAGCTTATTTGATAATATAGCAAGGCTCCAAACCTGCCTTATCTCAAAAGGGCGCAAGCAAAGGTTCTGCAAAGTTACCCTACTTCAAACCAAAACAAACTTGACAACCCCCCACCTCTGCTTCCCAATCCGGGCAAGATGCTGGCTTGCCCTTTACTAGTAGGGGTCTACCGGAACTCGTGCTTTTATTCGACCAACCTCTTTCATAGCTGCTTTTGCTTTAGGTATTGTTAGTCAAAGGTGCTGCTAGCTAGCTATGGGATAGGATCTCGATATAAAACAACAGAATAACCTGCTCAATCAACTGCTGCCGGAAGATATAGAACTGCTTGTGCTACTTCAACGTTTCCATCTGGCTCTTCATCTGGAACATCTAGATGGGTAAGAACAAGGTGAGAAAGGACAGAATGGGAAGTTCAATTCCTCCACGGTCAACCAAGGCCACCCCAAAAAACCTCGAATTAATCTAATGAATTATACTCGCTCGGCATTATATGGTATAGGAAGGTATAGTGTCATAATAGATCAAGATGCACCTCTACTAAAGAAGACATCCCTGAAAAAAAAGATCATGAAGTGACAATGATCGGAGGACAAAAAATGAAAAAATGCTCTATACAAGCGTAAAAAACAAAAAGAGAAGAAGGTAGTTTATTAGTGAGATTCTAAAATCTCACTTTATGAGCTATATGCAAACGCAAAACCCCTTATCCCTTTATCCCTTTTTCAATCTCCCTCCGTATTTTGATGGTTGGAGGGGATATGGGCTCAGTAGTCCATAAATCATGAAACTTTTTTTCTTTTCTTCAAACCCTTATCTAAGCCTATCTAATCCAGTTTTAAAGGAAGGTTGGTATACAAAAAAGGAGATTTCTCTTTTTTCTTTAGGGGATTACCAAGCCTTCCCTTTCCTCCCGCCTCTACCGTTGGATGTATGGAAAGTAGGTATGGAGGAACCTCTGCATAGATTGCCTCCTGGATATCCGGATGAAGATGCCTTTGTTTTCGTTGATATGGCTTGGACCCTTCTTTGAGTGGGAGAGTGTGTTGCAATTATCCTCGAAAGTCTCCCTGCCCTCGTAAGGCCAAGCGAAGACGTCAAGGCTCAACACCTGATCAATTTTTCACGTTCCTCATTCGAGCTTTCTTGACCAATTATCCATTTTCGTGGGTTGGCGGGAACAAGCTCTCTTTTGAATTCCACTAGTAGGCGGGTCCTATGAACTTTGACCCAGGAAGAGGCGTAACTCGCGCTCGTCTCGTATTTCATTCCATTTTAGGTTTTTTATGTAAAATGTAAAGCAGCGATAATGTTTAAAGAGATTCAAGACTAGAAGTTGCTCGACCTGGATGGAGAGAACGGCCTGGCTGACATTGATAGAGGTCGTCCTTTTTGGTCTCATGGCCCACCCTAAGTGCTTCAGGCAGAAAAAGTAGTTCAGTTCCGAGAAGAGGAATGAATAGCCCCCCATATAGCTTCTAATTTCCGAGCATGGGGTAGGGAGTCAGGGAGAAAGTTTTTTCTCGGTTGCCTTTATGTTTATAGGGGGCTCGGAGTGAGTCATCACACCCTTGAAAAAATGTTTTAACCAAGTGCGAAAAACAAGACACTCGGTTCTCCTTCCGCTCCGCTTTTGGTATTAAGAAAAGGAGCCGTCGGTATATGTAGGACTTTCCGCCTTAAAGAAAAATGGCACTAGCTGGGTCGCCCCTATCTCTAAAGGGCAGAATGGGCCCTTACTCGGCCTATTAAGCCCCTAACTCAAATAAGGGGGCGAGTGCGGTTTGATGAACCGGCAAAAAGGAAGTACATATCAGGCCACCTTGCTTAGATCCCCGGATCGTAGCATAGGCCTAGGAGATGCCACTCGCAGAGGTACGCGCATTCAATCCTTTTCCTTAGCGGAGGCTCTCACGCACTCCTATGTATGGATTTAAAGTTCGCTCTTCCCCACCCCCTTCTTATTATTAGTAAGATAGAGAAAACGGAAGTCGCTTGCCTGAACCTGCGCCCCGAACTCAAAAAAGTGAAAAGAAAAGGACTAAAGCATGGAACCTCTGCCATATATATTGGCAGGGGGCGGGGAGAACCCTCTTGAAAGAGACATGGCCCCAATACAATAAGTGTGCTGTTGACTTTCTGTATATGATTCATATATTAATACGGGAGTCTACATTTGAAGTGAGGGACAGGGACTTTTTGATAACAAGAAGGCGAACTGCTCTAATCGAAAAGTGAGTCGCCATTTTAGTTAGAGGACTGCAGTATGATATGCGGTGTGCATTGGTCCCGGTTGGAATCACCAAGTTTTCGAAGCTGATCGAAAGAGCTACGGAATTCAAAGAGGTTGTTAAAGAAAGAAGTACACCATCGACCAGCCGAAAGAAATGCTTGATTTCCAACAGCCTAAGGGGTACAGAAATCAGACACCGCCTCGGGGAGGAATAATCATAGAAAGAATAGACCTCGGAGAAGGAAGTTTTTTTGAATGTGTTTAATACAGAAAAATGGTTCGACATTATGATAGCGAATGGGACCTTAACGTGACCTGATTCTGATTATGATGTATGATGACGAAAGGAATTTATTGTCGGTCTTAGAGCCGGTAGACTTTTTTAGTATAAAAAGAATGAGCTTAGTCAATGAACCATAGCAAGTTGGGAATTCTGTCATGCTTGACTCTCTCTTTTTCATGACCGGATTGTCAAAGGAGAATTGGTATATGAGTCTTAGAATACCCCCGCTGAAACACAGCCTTTGCCGGATCACCAAGCTTATTACTCTCTAAATCTGCCAACTGCTTCAGCCAATATTGCCACAGCTGAAACAGAGGATGATGTAGAAGAAGAAAATCTCCCGATTCAGCCTTCTTCTACATCATCGGTTTCCCCTTCCCCTTCGCTACCAGCTCCTTCTCACCTTTCGAACCGACCGCTTCCCGATCTCAACCTTCCCCCGGCTCCTTCGCCGGAGCCTGCCCCTCCTGCACCACTTTCGGCGGAAGAAGAACAAGACCTTCTAACGAAAAGGGAGCAGGTAAAGCGTGTGAACTGCGGATACTCCTGAGAATTGGCTATGACCGCAGGGGTCGGAATGAGAAAACGGTTGAGAAACTCCCCTAAAATCGATAAAGGGGGATTGGTATTGATAGTGAGGGGGATGCTACCTTCTTAGAGGAGCTCCGTGAGCACTTAGATGGTCTATGCTATGAGCATGAAGCGGGGGGGGGGGCAGAAGACAATGTTATGATTGTCTTCATCGTCTTCATAAGATTGTCTTATTCATGCAAAGAGGAGATAACCATAAGAAAGCCTTACTCTATCTCTTATAGCAGGAATAGGAGTTAGATTTCTTCCTTTGCTTACAGGAACAACAAGACGAGGGAAAGAGACAGAGGGGAGAGCCCTCAAAGCCCCCATTGCGCGCTATCCCACATCCAAGAACAAGAACTGCAACAGATTCTCCTTAAATTGAATTGATCTGTTGGATGCTAATTAGGAGTCCTAGTAAGAAAGAGGACAGGCAAATAAAAAGAGGGCATCTTACAAATTCACCCTTTAGGAGAATAGGTAGCAGCTCTTGCTCTCTCCTCAGCTCGTCGATAGCAGCCATCTTAGCTTCCTGGAACAACCAGCTGGTTAGATCTCATTTTTCCTTATTTGTTCTAGCTTGAGCTAACCCTAAAGTAGCAAGTTGCCTCAGGGGAAAGTCCTTTCTCCCGGAACCAACCGTAGTAACATAGAGCTACCTGAAAAAAACTCTTCCTTATGCCACTACAAGCACAGGAAGGAAAGCAAGCTACATCCCTATAGACAGGAAGACCGGACTATTATGTGACATAAATAATAGAAAGAGAAAATAGGACGTTGCTACTAGAGGAAGTCAAGCTAGCTAATAGGATAGGAAAGGCTAGCTACCAATTACATGACTACATGAGGGAAGCTACGTCTCAAAGCAAGAAGTAGAACTCCTATCCTGACTATCCTAACTCAGTCCTTCCATCTAGGGAGGGAGATAGCTTACTATTATGGTATACAAAAAATGAGATACAATAATAGTACGCTAGTCGGATAGGAAGTCAAAACAAGCTACATGGTTAAGGTAGGCCCTTATCTCATTACTTCCTCACGTCAGGAATGTCGGGCCGGGGGGGCAGACCCGTAAATTCGATAAGAAAGGGCTGCAAGAGCTGCTTCGCTGGATTTCCGATAAGAAGGGAAACTGAACGCGGGGGGGGGGGGGCTTTTTCGTTATCGTACTGGAGTTATAACATTTGAATTTCTCTTACATTCTACGTTCCCGAAACGGATCCTATCAAATATTTCACATTTTCTATGATCATCTTTATTTCAGGTATTCGGGGAATCCTTCTTAATAGACGAAATATTCCTATTATGTCAATGCCAATTGAATCAATGTTATTAGCTGTGAATTCAAACTTTTTGGTTTTTTCCGTTTTCTTCGGATGATATGATGGGTCAATCATTTGCTTCATTGGTTCCAACGGTGGCAGCTGCGGAATCTGCTATTGGGTTAGCCATTTTCGTTATGACTTTCCGAGTCCGAGGGACTATTGCTGTAGAATTTATTAATAGCATTCAAGGTTAAACATGACTCCTAGAGAGTTACCAAAAAACGAAGTTCTCTTCTCCTTTCGTTCTCTTCTTTCTTTTTGATTTTTACTTGGTTGGCAGGGTCAGGGCCTTTCTCGCTGGGCGAGCGCATCCGATTCTAAAGTCCTTTCCTAAACCACTTCCCGTTCAGTTGCTGAAAGATAGAGATAAGGCTTTCTAAATGAGATTGAGTTCCACGAATATGCAGGCTAGAAAGATGCTATTTGCTGCTATTCCATCTATTTGTGCATCAAGTTCGAAGAAGATCTCAATCTATAATGAAGAAATGATAGTAGCTCGTTGTTTTATAGGCTTTATCATATTCAGTCGGAAGAGTTTAGGTAAGACTTTCAAAGTGACTCTCGACGGGAGAATCCAGGCTATTCAGGAAGAATCGCAGCAATTCCCCAATCCTAATGAAGTAGTTCCTCCGGAATCCAATGAACAACAACGATTACTTAGGATTACCCACTGCTAGTGCCTTTGATGAAAATGTAGAATCCAAAATTAGAAATAGAAGAAGCTAAAACAAACTGGAAAAAATGGAATATTCCTCCAGTTAAAGAAAAAAATATTTATAGTACAACTTGGGTTCAAAAAACCTTTAGTGAAGAACACCAAGTTAAAACTGTTGAACAAGTTCATCCTCTCAAAAAAGAAGATGAGTTTTGTGAGCTCCTCACTAAGGAGACTCTTAAGAAACACAAGGCTAAAGGATTTAATTTTATCCACATAGGTCTTGTCCAAGTGGCCATTAAACCACTTATCACCCAAGGCAGAAATGCTGCTGCCTTACTAGCACTAAGAGATGTAGGTTTCTAGATTGGGAACCAAGTGTCTTGGGAATCATGGAGACAGGACTCCACAGAGGTCCAGTCTACTTTAACTGCTTCCCTGACTTTACCCTTGACCTCCATTGTCATAACACACACATGACACTAACTCTTGGTATCCGTCTTACAGGCGATATTACCAGGTTAGTAAAAAACACTAGTTCCATAGTACTTATTTACAGGATTTACTACAAGTGTATTCGTACCAATCTTAATGTACAATGCCTTGACCCAAGTCCTAAGGAAGTACTATGTTGATACAAGCCAGTTCTGCACAGACCAACATCCAAATTCCAAAGCAGATACTTTGGAAAGATGTGACCTTACCAGAATCTTGGACCATGCAGAATGAAAATTTTGATAAAGAATCTAGTACCGAGTCAACTACAACTGATTTGGAGACTATTAGACAGCTCCCAGATGGATCAGTTAAAATATCTTTTGATACTGCTAGATCCAGTAGATCTAGTAGGTTCACGCCCAGGCATGATCAGGTTCCTGAAGGAAGGAAATCTGATTTCTCATCTGTTTCCCATAGAGACAGAGAAATTGCCAAAGAACTTGACCATAGGTTAAAAGGAATCGCTAATTCCTCTGACCCAGTAGCTAGGCCAGTATACACTCCCATAAGTGTACCATTAAGGTCTAGATACACAGAATTCAAACAAACAGAGAATGATGAATTCACTCCTTCACCTTCTCTGTCACCCACTGCTAGTGCCTTTGATGGAAATGTAGAATCCAGCAAAATCCATCAATTATACACTATCACTAGGGAAAAAGAATTTTTTATGCCTGATATTTACAAGTTAAAAAAGAATTTCAAAACCCCTGAGAACAAACCTCTTAGGAAAGCTTTTGAATCTCTACCTTGTAAAAATCAAGAAAAAATAAAAAAAGGATGGATTTCTTTAATGTATAAATTAGAATCTGAGATTGCTTTAGAAGACTACTTAAAAAACTTCCACAAAGAAGTAAAAGTAGTAACTCAGCAAAATTGGAAAACAGAATCTGTTATGGTAACCTCTAGTCACCCCCCAGCAGAAACTATTGAAATTAAATATGCTACCAAAACTGTTACGGCTACTCCCTTTAAGATTCCAGTTTTAGAATTTGAAAAGAAGATAGTTGAACAGATCAATTACACCAACCAAAGCCTGATTACTATAGGTAAACAGTTGGATAAAATTGAAACTAAAATAGATGAAATTAAACCATCTTCAGTAGAAAGACCTCTAGTCAACCTACCTGAAGAAAGGAAGAATTTAGGTTTAAAGGATAAAAACCTAATTCAACAAATTGATGCACTCTTATCTAAGAAGGAATCTACCAGTACTTCTCAGATAACAGTCATCAACCAAACTGAAGAAAGTTCAGAATCTAATGCAGAATCCAGTAGTCCGGAAGACACCACTGATTCTGACTCTGAAATAAAAACTTAGAAAATCAGTTTAAGGATCACAGTATGACCCAACTTGATTCTAAAATCAATGCACTGGTTAGAGTCCCTACCAGCTCCACAAAGAACTGGTATTCCAGACCTACTCCACCAGATCTTCAGTATGAAGAAAAAAATGTGTTAAACCAATTTTCTGTTCAGTCTAACAGACTCTATGAATGGAACATAGATGGTCTAAGTGAACAGGAAATTCTTAATAAAATTAGTCATCTATCCATGGTGTTAAATAATTATATGACCAATCTAGATAGCCCTGAACCTGAGATTGTCAAACTAATAGTTTCAGGATTTACAGGTGTTCTTAGAAATTGGTGGGATAATTATTTAAACCAGGAACAAAGAGACAGTATCATTAATGCTGTTCTCAAAGATGATGAGGGCCTTCCAATCTTTGATGAAAGGATTGGAACAGCTAGACCTGATGGATGTAATACCCTTATATTCACCATCATCAAACACTTTGTTGGCACTCCTAGTAGCATAACTGCTAGGATCCATGACCAATTGACCAACCTAAAATGTCCCACACTTAGTGACTTTAGGTGGTATAAAGATGTCTTTGTTTCTCGTGTTATGGTTCGCCCAGACTGCCAAAAAGCTTTCTGGAAAGAAAAATTTGTTAATGGACTACCTAATCTCTTTGCCCATAAGGTTAGAGAAGCCCTTAGCAAAGACACAGGAATCATTGAATATGATAATCTTGCTTATGGAGAACTCATTAGCACCATCCAGAATGTAGGATTAAAATGGTGTGTTGATTTGAGAATCAATAAGCAATTAACAAATGAAAAACATAAGGCTAAATATGAATTAGGTAATTTTTGTGAACAATATGGGTTACAGCCATTAGCTCCTTCCCATAAAAAACACAAATCACATAAGCCTTATTCTAAAAATAAATCTTACCAAAGATTTTTCCCTCACCACAAAACTGCCAAAAGATCTAAACCTGAATCTTCAAGTAAAAAAACTAGAAGAAATTTTAGATCCAAAAGGACAGATAAAAAAAGAAAGGGAAAAGCCCAAGATGATATTAAATGTTTTAACTGTGGAAAACCAGGCCACATTAGTCCTGATTGTCCAGTTAAAAAACAGGTCAAAAGATTAATTTTATCCCAAGATGATGAGGACAGAATCCTTGAAATCTTTAGGATAAATAATTTAGAAAGTTCTGAAGAATCAAACAGTCCAGTAGACACCTCAGACTCTTCAGATTATTATTCAGCCTCTGATCACCCTGATAAACCTAGAATTAAAATAGGATGCTCTTGTCAAAAACAAGTCAGGGTAATCACTAAACAAAATGAAGAACACATACTTATAGACTTGATCTCCAAGATAGAGGATCCAGATCTAAAAGATAAGTATGTAAAACAGCTTAGAAACCTTTTCAGTAAAAAGGATAATAAGCAACCTATTATAGAAAAACCATTAATAAGCCTTAACAAAACTATGGAAAGATTTAGTAAGGAAAAGAAAAAAGAAATCACCTTACAAGATCTTCAGAGTGAAGTTAATAAGCTTAAACTAGAAATAAAAGATTTAAAAGCTCAAGACAAAAAATTTGCTGAAGCTTTAACTCTTTTACAAACAGAAAAACATTCTGAAAAATCCCAGGATTCTGATTCAGAAAATCAGACTGAAGATTTTACTAATCCTTTTGATCATCACAGCGATACACAGGGGATACCAGTAACCTCCTCCTTTCAGACGGAAACTTCTGGTTTAACGAACCTGCCCTCATTCCCACAAGGAAGCTGTAGCAATGATGACAAGAGAATTAGTCTGATTAACTCTTTGACTGTCCAAAAATGGCATGTTGAAGTAAAATTAATCATTAACAACAGTTATCATATTACTGTTATTGCCTTATTAGACACTGGAGCAGATGTAAACTGCATCCAAGAAGGATTAATTCCAACCATGTTTTATGAAAAAACATTAGAAAGAATTAGTTCTGCTAATGGCAGTAAAATGAATGTTAAATACAAACTTCCAAGAGTTCATGTATGTCAACAAGATGTATGTTTTGAAACATCATTCTTACTTGTTAAAGACATGACTGACTCTGTTATACTTGGTCTTCCATTTATATATCTTTTGTACCCTTTTAGTACAAATACAGATGGAATATCAACCAAGCATTTTGGGAGAAAAATTGTATTTACATTTATCACTAAACCAGAGAGAAAACATTTAAGGCAGCTAAAAGACGTTTCTGTCTCACAGTCCCTTAATGTTATAAACAGAAAAATTAAACAAGTGGAATTTCTTAAACAAGAGATTAACCACCTCAGAACTAAAGAAAACCTAACCAACCCAATCTTACAACAAAAGATTGATAGGTTTAGGAAAAAACTAGAATCAGAAGTTTGTTCCTCCCTTCCTACAGCATTCTGGCATAGGAAGAAACACATGGTTAGACTTCCTTATGTCAAAGGATTTAGGGAAGACAATATTCCCACTAAGTCTAGACCAATCCAAATGAACCATGAAACTACTGAGATTTGTAAAAAGGAAATCACAGAGTTACTAAAAAATGGTATCATTAGGAATAGCAAATCACCTTGGTCTTGTCCTGCTTTCTATGTAGTCAAAAACGCAGAATTAGAAAGAGGAGTCCCAAGGTTAGTCATAAACTATAAACCTTTAAACAAGGTTTTAGAATGGATAAGGTACCCTATACCTAACAAACAGGATTTGATAAAAAGACTCAATAAGTCTACTATCTTTTCCAAATTTGACCTTAAAAGTGGTTTTTGGCAAATACAGATCCACCCTATGGATAGGTATAAAACCGCTTTTACCACTCCTTTCGGACATTATGAATGGAATGTCATGCCTTTTGGGTTAAAAAATGCCCCAAGTGAATTCCAGAACATAATGAATGAAGTCTTTAATTGTATCAGTCATTTTTCTATTGTCTATATAGATGATATACTTATCTTCTCCAAGACAATAGAAGAACATTGGAAGCACCTTTATGCTTTCAATACAATTATCCAACAAAATGGATTAGTATTATCTGCATCCAAGATTAAATTGTTCCAAACCTCAGTAAGGTTTTTAGGATACAATATCCAGGATTCTACTATCACTCCTATTAGTAGAGCCATCCAGTTTGCAGATAAATTTCCAGATGAAATCCTAGACAAAACCCAATTACAAAGGTTTTTAGGTTCCCTAAATTATGTTTCTGACTTTTATCAGGATCTTAGGAAAACCATCAAACCTCTGTATGACAGGCTCAAAGGAAATCCTTCTCCTTGGACCACTGTTCATACTTCTATTGTTCAACAGGTCAAGAAGTTCATAAAAACTCTTCCCTGTCTTGGTATTCCGTCCGTTGATTCTTTTAAAATCATCCAGACTGATGCCTCTGATGTTGGTTATGGTGGAATCCTCCTTCAGAGAGAATCTCCTAATTCTCCTGAACAAATTGTTCGATTCCATTCTGGTATTTGGAATAAAACTCAAAAGAATTATTCCACTATTAAAAAAGAGATTTTATCTATTGTCCTGTGTATCTCTAAATTCCAGGATGATATATTGAATCAGAAATTCCTTGTGCGGGTTGACTGTAAATCAGCCAAGGATGTTTTAACCAAAGATGTCAAAAATATAGCTGCTAAGCAAATTTTTGCTAGATGGCAATCTATTTTAAGTATTTTCGATTTTGATATAGAATATATCAAAGGAGAATATAATTATATTCCTGATTTCCTAACCAGAGAATTTTTGCAGGAACCTCATGGAAGACAGGAAACCTAGTTCATCCGGAACCTCCTCCAAAAATTCGGGGGGAAAGAAGGATAAACAAAAACAACCCAAATCTGAACCTGACTTGCCAGTAGCCTTGTCAAACAGATTTTTATCATTGGAAACTACTCAGCCCAATAGGCCAGTAGCCCAATCTGCCTTGGTTATTCGGCCCGTAGCCGTATCAACCACTGTCAATCCACTAACCTTTACCCAAATGGCCCAACAGCCACCTGTCAGGACCACTAGTGCCATGACAAACCCATATAAGGCCTCACAACCCTTTGCAGCCCAATTAGGCCCAAAGGTTGATTATATCAAAGCCTATTCCCAGAATGTTCTAGCCATTGAACTAGCCCATTCTAAATATAAGGATCCAAAAGACCTTGTAAAGGCCTACCTCCCAAAAGGTTGGACCTACATTCCAGTAGACTTGGAAAAACCCCATAGTTTTTACCAAGATATTCTCTACTACACCAAATCTATCCATACCAAGCCCATCCTTGATAAGATTAACCCAAATAAGGTTCTCTATCATAGTTTGGTCATAACCAAGATTATTTCTGTTGAGGAATGGGGTTCTCATCCTTCTTTGCTCAGAGAACTTCCCTTTCACACCAGACATTTTAATTACTATGACTACATTGAGTCATGGTCAAAAGTATTACTCTACCAAAATGAGGATTTGTCCCATTCTTGGTTCTTGAATTTTCATAAAGATTTCAAAAGTCATATTCCTGCATGGTTTAAACAGTGGTGGCATCAACATGGTCCCATTGATGAAATCTTTCCAGCTGATCTCAAAGATCAGATCAATATCTTCTACTCCTCTTACCGTCCTAGTAAACAGGAGTCCCCATTTCCTTATTACTAATATTTATTTGCAGGTACAAAGTCCCCTGGATACTCAAATGGCAATGGGAAATTGTTGGATTTAATCTAACCCGGCAATTTTATGCCAAGTGGTGGCCCAGGTTTCAGCATAGTGACATTATTGCCATGGTGAAACAGGACTTCCCTGTAAGGGTCCCAACTCCAGTAGTAGTTCCAGGCCCCTTACAACCAGCAACACCAGTGAAGGAATTGCCCGCTCAATCAAGCCAGGCTAGCCTTCCTATAGCACAGACCAGACCAGAAGAATCTTCATCTAAAGGTTCTAAAGGCTCCAGCAAGAAGTCCAGCAAGAAGAAGTCCAAAGCAAAACTCCTCAAGAAGCTCTTGGATCAACTTGACTCAGACAGTGACTCATCGTCTTCCCAAGGATCTTTCACAACAGATCTTCCTCCAGGATATGCTCAGGATCCGTATGAAGGAATAGAAGACTTTGATGTTGATGATCTCACTCCTGACCTTGCACTCCCGTGAATTATGGTTTACATAAAGTGGCTTCAATCACTACTTTCTTCAAAAGAGAAAGAAAAGCTGTCCACTCTGTGTAAAAATAATATCACAAGTCTGCATAGGATCCCCTTTCCCTAAAAGCAGGATTCTCACAGACAAAAGCAAGGCCCATAATCTGCTTTTCCACCGAAAGATGGATTCTCAGGACAGACAGACAGGACCCACTAGTCCCTTCAGCATGTCCTAGTTACCCGGGTAAAAGAATCTTACTCCACTTTTCAGCCGAAAGCAAGAAAGTGAATTTACTTTACCCTGAGTAAAAGAGAAAGGCAGAATGATTGCACAAGGAGAATCCGGAGTCCCTTACCTCTATATAAGGCAGCTCCCTCTCCTCAGAAGAACCCAAGTTTTGAAAACTTCAGACACTCTCTCTAGTCTGGTTTCAGAACTACATTACAAGCCACTAATACTTGTAAACCTACCCCTCACTTGTAAAGCCTTCTTCAATAATGCAAAAGAAGAGCTCTATCTCCCTTTTTACCGCTTATTCCCACTAGACCATTAGTTCTAGTGTTGTAAGTATTTATTTTCTTATTGAAATATTTTGTATTTATCAGTT
>CAUOFW020009128.1:0-13599 GCA_963454935.2 Ilex paraguariensis | reverse complement strand
ATACCTCAATTATAATCCATTTATATCATTTGAATGCAAGGACACTTAGCCCAAAAGCCTAGCCAAGCATCTTAATATTTCAGAGTTTTGGAAAATCTACCGGTAGGTTTTTATGGACCTACTGGTAGGTTTTGTCCTTTGAAAAAGTTCTACTGGTAACCTACCGGTAAGTTTGACCTACTGGAAAAGTTCTACCATTAACCTACCAATAGGTTTTTGTCAGTAACAACATCTACCCATACAAGATCTACCGGTAGGTTTTTATGGACCCTACCGTAGGTTTTGCCAGAAAATACCTGTTTCACTTTTTTTTCATTTCCCAATCCATTCAAAACCATTCCAACACCATCCAAAACATGCTTAATAAGGTTTTCCACATAAAACCTAATATATACATGGTCTATTACAATTAATTCCATATGATTACAAGCCCAAAATATGCTTTTCACCAAATTTATACAATGATTTTACAAAAATGGATTCAAGGCCACAAGTTGGCCTTTTCTTCATCTTGGAGGTCCTGAATGAGAGTCCCCCGCCAGTACAATCCGCGCACCTAAATTGTGTTCCCGTATAGGGTGAGTCACGCTCAATAGGATAACTCCTAAAGAGGCTACTCCCAAACCTAGATGCATATGAAATGTTATAAGCAACATTCAACAAGCAATGACCATCCCAAACAAGAGTATGCGATTCAATGTTGGAATTCTACCATGTCATGCCATGAAATGAGATAAGATGAGACTCACTCATGCACCTTACCCTGAGTCCTCACCGAATCCCGCAGCACAATGCAATGCTAATGTGTAACAAAATCTTTCATTGATGAATTTCATCCAATGATCCTTTTTGAAATAAAGGTCATATGTTTATAAAACCAAATTTTGTTGGATGATACACATTAAATGACCATTTGTAAAATAAAATCATGTGTTTGTTGGGTAGCGGACTTTTGGAATCACACCACTGACTCTGTGTACCATTACACTTTTTTGGACTTGCATCGTAGGAAGTGTGTAAAACCAGTAGCCGGGTCTTGCACCCGAGAGAGAGTCCAGTCCTACTTGCTATACCCGACACAAGTTTTTCATGCAACCGTGCGACTCTGTTGAACATTGGTCCAACGATACAGAGCCCACTTATCATCCACCAAGTATGGTGTTTGATCCAACACATGCACGATGCCCACACCCATGACGATGCCCATGAATGAGATGTTGCCGTGAAAATGCAATGTAATGCACCATTGCAAGACTATCATCATGTTCAATATGTAATGAATGTCATATGAACTATTTTCAACACATACTATGGATCATTACATTCCAAGCATAAAATGTCCATAATCTACAAATTTCTAATATATCTTAAGCATATATCAATGCTTCATTCAACACAATTTTCAAGCATGTTATCACATAATCATGCACTTAACACACTAAACTCATCTAGACAATAATGTACACATATACATGCCCATAAATCACATTTCCATGGAATTGCACAAGCAACTACCACATATCAATTCCAAGCCAGGAATTCATTTTAAACCATTTCTAATACCCATTTCTATCAATTTCACAACAATTGGTAAGTGATATATAATTCTATCAACCTACCTATTACATATAACATCCTAGGTTGTAAAATAAAGCTGAGTAGAAAGGAACCCTACCTCTTGAAGTGTAAACCCACTTGGTAGAAGCCTTCAAGAGTCCCAATTTCACCCCAAACTCTTGATTTCTCTAAGATCGATTTTGGAACTTCGGTGAAACTAGTCATTTTTGGTGTGGTTGCGTAGCCCTCGGCGAGGAGAACGACTTTTGTTCTTAGCCTGAGCGAATTTGAGCACCTAATCTCCGTAGATCTTAGAGAGAAGGTGGAGAAATTTTCTTTTTTCCTCTCTTCCTCTCTCATGTTGGAACTGGCTGAAGAATGGGGGTGAAATCTGATTTTTACCCCCTATTTATACTCCCAAACTCTTGGTCCACAACACGCCACACGACCCTCCATTTCCCGAGTCCATTTTCATCCCAAAACGATTAAATTTTGCCCTGATTCAAGTTTAAAATAATTTTATTTTAATTTTCCTTAAATTATTTTCCAAATTTCAAAATTTTATTAAAAATCCCATTTTTGTGTCACCCGAGACTTGACTGTCTCGCAAAACGTAAAAATCTAACTATCTCAGAATTCAAAAAATTTGACGGGATAACTAGATTTCGCGAGACAAATCTAATGGTGAGGTCTGTTTTGTTATCCATGTTCTAAAAAATTTCAGGTTTACAACCCATACTATAGTGGCAAATTACTATTTTGCCCTTTTTCATAAAAAGTTTAAATTTACCCAGGTTTTCACATTATGTGTGTTTAAGTTTGTTTTTGTTAAAGTTAGAATCTATATTGTTAAATTTAGGAAGACTAGTTCATATGATTCACAGTGAAATTAGGTTAATATTCCTATGTTTTGTGAAAATATTCTTATTCTGATCACGCGGGATTTTCATACTTTAGCTGTATATTATCTTAATTTTTTTGTTCAAACTTATTTATATGAGCATGATTAGATTTCTTTATTTCAGAAACCTTGTGATATATTACACTCTTTACATATTTAGCAGAGATGTATAACCAATTGAAGAATTTGAGCCAATCTTACTTGGAGAGATATTCTACATCTACTCAAATAAACATCTTCGATTCTACATCAAAATTTTTTTTTGAATAATCTTATTAATTTTGTCTTGATTAGCACTTGCTAGATTATATTATTAGCATTATCCTTGAAATTATTTTATGCAGGAATTATACAGATATATGATTTCTAGAAAATGATCTTAGGCCATGTTTGATTAATCTTGAGCCTTAATCATTTCTTTTACAAAATTATATCCTGAGTCAGCCATGATTGAGCCTGAAAAAGTATAAATTCTTTCTTGAAACCCAAGAAATACCCTAGACAAATAAAAATATGTTCAACATACCTTTGCTATCTAATTTTCTTGCACCCTATTTTAAATCAGCAGAATACGGAAAAGCAGAAACAAAAAGAAGAAGCAAAGTAGAAAAGGACAAGAAAAGTCAAAAGAGTGATCATGGTACAAAAGAAATTTCAAAAGAAAGAAAAGAGCCAAGAAAGTGAAAAATGGGAAAAATAAAAAGGGTGAACATGCAAAGTCATATGCGAACTAGAATGAGGTGTGCCACAATACTAAAGATAGCATTTGGATCCCACTAACGTCGTTTCTTAAACCTTAAACCCATAACCACATTACAACCCTAAAAAAGTCCTTTTTGATTCCAGAAATCATAAATCTGTATTAAATTCTACTTATCTACCTAATCAAAGGAGAAAGTTGATAATATGTTTGATATAGTGTTGATATCCAGTCATGAGATTTTGTCAAATTCCAGTTCTATTCAAATAAACCACTCTTTTGATTAACTACATGTGATATTATTTGTTTTGTTAACTATATTCCAATCACATGTAGCTCGTGAGAATAGTCACTATAACAGGTGTGTTCTTTTTGCTGAGTGTATTCCAGGAAAGGACTGACATCAAAACTACTATGAAAGATGGTAATATTTCTTGAGTGATTTTTGAAACAAAAGAAATCATCAAACACACAAGTTTATATAAAAATATATGGATAATGTTATAACTAACGTGTGTTACTCTTATAGTGATAAAAAAAAAAAAGAACTATTCTAGCAAGACAGAAAAAATATTGATTTAATTATTTTTGTGAAAAGTATGAATTATAAACTCCGAACTACTGAAGTTTGTAGGTAGCTTCACTAGAAACCTTCATGAGACAAAACTCGTCCACTAGGAATCACCTAGGGGTTTAACGGCTTATTGCATACGCTAAATACAATCGTGAAAAGATCTACAAAAATAATTTTACTTCTATTTATGTTTTATTTTGTGAAATAGTTTTTTATAATCTATGTTTACTTGGGACTAGTAAAGTTTAAGTTAGGGGGTGTGACTAACCCTAATTAGTGTGTAAACTATAATGATTAAGTAATCAACTTTTTAAGATAAAACAACTAAAAGTTATCAATTAGGAGTAATTATAATTTGTGTGGAAATTAAAGTTTTAAATACTTTACGTTTAAATTTCAGGGTTTAATGCAGAAATACCGGAGAATACGAGGCAAGGAACATCCAGCAGGCGACACATGGATCAGCTGCAAGGCACCTTGAAGCTTAAGAACAAGACACTTGGAATCTCCTGCAAGGCAACACCATCCGGATAGTGATCCTAGGGTTCGGATAGTCACTAGGTGGCAAAACCATACTTCTCCACCTCAGCCTTACTTTCCACCTCATGCTTGCCTTTTGTCTATAAATAGGGGACTCCTTCTTCATTCCAAGGAGGCTGGCCATCCAAGAGCCAAGGGAGAGTTCCAAAGAAAGAAAGAAAGAGAGAAAGAAAAAAAGAAAAAGAGAAAGTCAGGAGCCGGTCTGTCCTACACCAATACTTTGTAATTCTACATTTCTGTTATATCTTTCCATTGGAATATTTGACCTACCTCCACCTTTTTGTCTTAATTGATAGTAAAGGTGGTTTTGTTTCATTTGTTCCTTGCGAAAGACACGTCAGTCTTTTATTTACTATTGTAATGAAACCTATCCGCACTCCTCGCTTGTCTGTAGCGATTTGGCGTGAGTAGTTACTTATTCCCTTCAGTGAAGGGTGAACATATGTATAATATTGGTTAGATTCTAGAAATGTTGATGTTTTATTTATATCTTTATCCATATATATATTTTAAGCTTCATGCATGATACAATGGTGTACGTAGTTTCGGTGCTGTGCCTGGAATTATGTCATCAGTGCATCATCAACCTGCCGGTAAAACAACAATGGCTTTCCTATCAGTATGGCTAGTCCTTCACCGGAATGCTGAGGATGTTAAACTGTTGCATGGTACTAAACCTAAATGATCCTCATTAATGACATGTTCTTTTGGATTATTAGGCTTGTTCATATATAATAATACTGCCAGATGAATATCTACAGTGTTCCTATCGGTATGGCTAGTCCTCCACCGGAACGCTGAAGATGTTCTACTGTAGCATGCTATAACTATTAGATTAATGACCTAAGTGATCCTCATAAATGGCTTGTCCTTCTAGATTACTAAGATAATTTAACTGGTATAAATGTTAATATTCCCAGTTGAACAACCACGGCATTCCTATCGGTATGGTTTATCCTCCACCGGAACGCTGAGGATGTTTAATTGGTATATATGTATCATAGATAAAGTCAAATGAATAATTCAAGTATTCCTCATGAATGATTTGTCCTTCTGGTTTGCTTGGATTAATCACTTGATACATCTATAACCAGCTAACCTAAGAAGTTGTTGTGTTATGAATTAATACCATTAGTTAACCTAAGAAGTGACTGTGTTATGGTTTATTATATACGCACCTACTATTATTGTGACACCCCAAAAACTGGGGGTCATTTATTAACCGTTGACCAACCGTCAACTCGCGAAAATACCTGTGAGAGTCGTACACTCGACTCCACGTTAATAACATCTCCTTTACCACGATTTTAACTCACACGTGAAAGCCATGTTCATTAGGGTGCTTTTTAAAGCCTTTTATACTTTTTTGAAGCCTAAATATACCCATTATTCTTATATTTTGATTTAGGATACAAATGGAAACGTTAAATGCAAAACGAAGCTAATTGGACTATTTTGACATCGCTTCGTTATCTGGGCATTACTCTCTCATCCGAGCTTCGATTGAGATGATTCAAGATGCTATGGAAAAATACGAAAGAGATATAAAACTTTTATGTTTTGAGTTTTGAGAGATATTTATTGAATCAAGGTCTAAATCGGGCTTGAAGTTGCATCCAGTGCACTGTTCAAGCTAATTGGGCTATTTTGACATCACTTCATTATCTGGGCATAAATCTCTCATCCGAGCTCCGATTGAGATGATTCAAGATGCTATCGAATTATAGGAAAGAGCTCTACAATTTTCATGTTTTGAGGTTTGAGAGATATTGACTGCATCAAGGTCGAAATCGCACTTGAAGTTGCAGCAGTGCACTGTTCACGTCCTGTTTCATCCCTTTTCCATTTTCAATCCAATCCTAAGCCAACCAAATCCATCTCAAACCTCTCCAACACATATTTCTACACCAAACCTATTTAATACAAGTTCTAGGACCTAAAATTTCATATTTTCACTTATTAAAACTAAATTTCAACTATTATTTCCTCTAACATTTTAAATCTCTACTTTTCCAATCTACCAAATTCAAACACACATCACTACACATATCCACATTTTTACCACAATTATTTACTATATATCTATACACATAAATAAAAGAAAATGCGGGGTGTTACAACTTTGAAGGACTTATTCTTAAGCGAACTTCCACACTATTTAGGCTTTGATTGAGAGACACCCCCATATTGATTGAAGTGTTTTTGATGGATAACAATATAAAAGGTGACTATGATTTGGTGCCTTGTTGACTTTAGGTATTCTATTATACTTTTAGTGTTGCTTATCTTGTTGGAAGTCAAGGAGATATGATAACCCAGTTTGGATGTGTGGAGATAAGGTTAACTTAGATGTTTTCTAAGATGAACTAAGTTTTGAATACTAATGTTATGGAAAGTTATATATGTTACTTAAAAGTCATAGAAATTAAGGAATGAATGTAATTTTTGTTTTACAATATGAACCATGGGAGTGTTATGTTTTCTTCTTGGGTGAGTACGATGATATGAGATAGTATAATTCTCAAACATGATCAATTAAAGGAATATGGTGAAGTAACATTGAATGAAAGCCTATTTTGGAATAACGGTAGGAATTGTGGTTATGGTTCTTAAATGGACAGGAGTTTAATTCATAACCACCTACTTGAGGTTACCAATATTGGGTTGAGAATATTACAGTGAGTTGATTAAATTTATTTGGGAAGTATTGATGGTTTAGAAGGGTCATAAGTTGGACTCTCATTGAGGAAGATATATTTAGTTAATCTTATTTCGCAGTGGGCTTTGTTCATTACACTTAGACTCTTTAAAGTATTAACAATCAAAAATCTCTTGGTTGATGGTGGAGTTAATAGTTCATTTGTATTTACAAATTTTGATTGGAAATTTGAAGTTATGGAAACAAACTCATAGACATGTAAAAAGGAAATCTAGTAGGCCTGACTAAATTATAGTAGTTACATTTGACCCTATATATTGTAGGATTAAAGACTATAGAGGTTTAAAAGATCGAGGTTAGATATAACAATCACTTATTAAAATAAAGATGATATCCAAAGTTTAATATGAACTTCTATTATTTCGTGGGATATTTCAATGTTATTGGAGTTGTGTTGGGAAAATATGGAGTTCATTTTCCTGTCTCTTTTAGTACATTATTAAGATATGTTTGATTAGTTATACTTAAGTATTGTTGGTATGAGTATTGAAGATTCTAACTTGACAGTTAGTGATGATAATTGGAAAGATGTAATTTGAGGAATCAATGATGATACCTATGCAGATTGGCTTCGTCATGGATGTAGAAACCTTATGTAATTTTTGGGATAAATGACTATGGTTATCCTAGTAATTAGTAGATTGTTATTATCTTGGGGATTATGAATAATGATTAAGACTATGATGACTAATGTGGGTAAATTGAGGCACATTGATTTAATCATTGGGAGTCTTGTTTTAGTTTGATTATATCATAAGAAGTCTGGTGATAGGGAATTAGGAGATATTTTGGGATCCTTGACAGTCTATCTTCATGTTTTGATACATTACAACATATATATTTGAATGGATTATATCATAGGGATTCAAAAGTATATGTATCATGAAAAGAGTTATGATGCTAATGAAAGCCACTAAGAATTGATTACATGGGTATTAGTTCTAGCTCAAGGTTGGAGATTGAGAATGAATACTTGGGAGATAAAAAAAATAAAAAAATAAATAAAAAAAAAAATAAAAATAAAATAAAATAAGTGGCCTTAATTGAGTTGGTGAACATATTGAGATATTAAGATTGATCTAAAAATATGACGGATACAAGTGAGTTATGAAGGAGATTGTAAGGATTATTAATTTGAGCTCAAGATTTGGGACCGAGAGCAAATATCTTGGAAATATAACTTGACCCCTAGCCTAAGTAGTATAGTTGGTTAATAACTAAGATTTCCTATGAATGGATAAGATAGATCATTAGTGTACACATTTTAGAAGCTATAATTGGAGGACAAGTCTGGTTAGGTTTCAACTGTACACTTTGGTGGAATTTGACATATCTTCTCAGAACTTTCAAACCTATGAGAATTCTTATCTTATGACTAGTTTTGATTAATGAATTGGTGGATTATAATTTATATCAGAATGCACAACAAGCTATTTGATTAATGACTACAATGGTAAAGGTAAGGAGTATCATGGGAAATTACAAATTGATGTGTAACCTAAGAGTTTCTCTTAGAATATTGACTTATGTGAGAGTGTGTAGTTGTGACTTGAAATTATTGTAGATTTCAAAGATTGTGAATTCCTCTTGGTTAGTGAGAGACATAGTCATTAATAATGATACATCTATTTAAGGAATCGTTGTAGACCTTGTCGAAATGACATTACTAAGTTTTGGATTATAACGTAATTTGGGTAAAGGAATGATGAGTAATCCCATTAGTGAAATTGAAATTGGTTGTTGTGAAATACTTATGGATAAACTATATTTTAAAAGCAAACATGAGATTTTTAAAATGATTGGTACATTCAAAAGAGAAGCGATATTTGATGAATAGGAAATAAGTTAAAGATCTAGAAATTATGCATAATATGGAATTAGTTTAGACAATCACATGGAATTATTGTGTATAATGAATAATCAAAAGTGTGAATGAAGGTAAACTTGGAGACTTCACTAACTGTAATGACGATATAAGTTGAAGGTATGGATTTAAAATTAGGATATGATGTTCTATTTTAATCTTAGCTTTGATATTTAAATGATGAATAGAAGTAGAGACATCATAGCCAAATGGGAATTAGATAGATTAACTCGACGATTAAGTTTCAAGGATGAAACTTTATTTTAGGGGGGTGGATTGTAAGATCCCATATTAAAAAAAATTAAATAAGGATACTATTATCTTAAGAGTTCTCCTAATATGAATAAAATGATTTTAGAAACTTAGAATTATTGTTGAGAGATTGATCATGAAATTTGAGTTTCGAACGAATTGACTTTCGGGTCAAACTTAGTTTCGAAGGTGTATAAGCTTAAGAAGGGTGATTAGGTAAGTTTATAAATATTTTTTGGTCATAATAATGCCTCCATTGAATCCGGAAGGTCGAAAAACATTGGGATAGTTAATATGGGGTGTATTAGAAGTTAGGAAGTATTTTAGAGTTAAAAACCTACTTTGGAGAGGATTTGGGTAGAAAGGAATTTGACACTACCTTAGCATTTTAGCCATAACTTTTTCCTCCTAACTCCAGTTGATCTGGTTTTTGGACAGTAGAAACTAGACTTCAAGAACTAAAAAGGTGTATTTCACAAAAATTTCCCACATCTACCTCTAAATGGGCCAAAACTTCATTGGAAGTTCAGCTGAAAATGGGATGACGTTCAAACGTACGTTCAAACGACAATTCGTTCTAGTACTCTTGTTTGATAGAAAAACAAAAGTACTAGGAGCACATGATGTTTGACTGCCAATGACGTTCAAACGTGAGTAACGAATCAAAACATTAGATTTACGTCGGTTGAACTCTTTTCTCACCCTATAAATACATAAGGCCACCTCCCTTAGCACCATTTCAACATTTTTAACCCTAGAGAGTCTTAGAAAGGAAGAAAGAAAGGGAGAAACACAAGATCAAGAGGTTTTTTCACATTGAAGTGGATCAAAATCTGAAGTTCTTCACACAAAACTAAGGAAGAAGGTAGGGGTTTCCTTCCACTGTTGTCCATTGAGGCTAGGGCATATATATATATATATATATATATATATATATATATATATATATATGTATGTATGTTTTCACTCTCAAACCTATATATATGCTATGAAATCATTATTTTTTTGACATTCTTGCAAATATTACCATGTTTTAAACAAAGCTATGGTTCGATAGCCATTAAATCTCTTTTTTTTTTTGTCTTAAAACCCTAGTTTCCAAGAGGAGTGGATTTTTCTCTTGTTTTTTCCTTTGTTCTTGATTTCAAAACTCTAGTGCTTGGTATTGAACAATAAATTGATATTTTTTATGATCTCTTGCATATTTTCTTAAATTGTTCTATTGGAATAATACATGTAAAATTTGGGAATTTTAGATTTTTACTTGTGACTGAAGAAATTGGTTGAGTATTGTGTCTTTTTGTGGATGTTTGGATGACCATAAGTGGCCATTGATCGAGTATCGTAGAGTGGGTAGATACGTTTCTTACTCTATGCGGGTTTGAATTTTTTCTACCACTCGTAGTAGGGTTGGTGCCTTGCGAGGACCAAACCATTATTCGCTCACGTGGTACTGAGGCTGGGGGTTAGTATACTATTCCTAGGTTGAATTCGTCATGCCGATGCATCGGTATACGCCCTTTCTAAAATTGTATATCCTTGCGAGGATTTGGGTGTGTGTGTGAGCCAGGATATTCTCGATGTGTTTATTCATGCGATATCTTACATCGTACCTGAGATACATTGTGCTCTATTGTTTATTATGCAAATGGTTGGTTATGGTTTATTGTGGAAAGGAGTTTATTGTGGGCAATTGGTTTATTGTGAAAAGGGTAACTTGTTGGAATTGTTATTTTTGGAAATTGGTTTTACTGTTTTACTTAATTATGGCTATTGTATAAACTTGAGATCCATTGAAATACCCTTGTTTTCTTTCAAAAGCTATATATGATATTTGTAAAATGAGACCGACTGTTTTATATGCTTTTGAAACTTTGTTCGAGTTTGGGAGAATTTTCCTATAGAGCTTAGTGCTCACCCCTTACAAACAACATTCTTTTCAGATTTTGGTTTAGAGGAGGAGCTCAGAGTTGACGAGCAAGTAGCTTGGGAAGCTCAACTTGATGGGCATGTGGACTTGGAGGGGGATGTCTAGAACTATTCTTTTTATGTCCTACACTAGGAGGTTTATTTTGAGATAATGTTCAGGTTAATGTTTTCTTATTCCGCTGCAAGATAATAGTAAATTTTTGGGATGTAATTGCTTTAGTTGGACATATTCTTTTGGATGCAATGACCATGGGTTGACATATTCTTTTGGATGAAGTTGTAAATGTTATGGATGATGAAATGGAATTTCCTTTAATTATGAACTTTGTTAGTTGTTCTCATGATGTGAATGGTTTTAGATGATAATGTCATCCATGGTGGATTTTGGGGTGTTACAATCTGAACTATATTTTTTTAGAAAAAAATGAAATTCATCTCGTGATCATATCATCTAATTTATCTGAAAGTCAAGAAAAAGAATTAACAAAAGTATTAAAAATCACCAAAGTGTTATTGGATGGACAATAGCATATATAAAAGGTATAAGCCCACTTCTATGTACTCATTGTATATATTTAGAAGAAAATGCTAAACCATCTCATCAAATGCAAAGAAGATTAAATCCACACCTGAAAGCGGTAGTTTGAAATGAAATACTTACACTATTAGATGGTAATATTATCTATCCTATATATGATAGTAAATGAGTTAGTCCTATACAGGTAGTCCCTAAGAAGTCTAGTGTTACTGTAATAAAAAATCAAGAAAATGAATTAGTTCCAGTGCGTACAGTCACAGGTTGGCGTGTGTGTATTGACTATCGAAAGCTAAATTCACTCATCATAAAATATTATTTTCCATTACCTTTCCTGGATTAAGTTTTAGAAAGAATAGCTGGTCATGCATATTATTGTTTTTTATATGGATATTCTGGTTATAATCAAATTGAAATTGCAATAGATGATATGGTAGAACGATACCTAGAAGTTTTTATGGACAATTTTTCAGTGTATTGTGATTCATTTCATTTAAGTTTAGAAAATCTTGAAAAGGTACTCATTCGATGTGAAGAAACAAACCTTGTTTTAAATTAGAAAAAATGTCATTTCATGGTTACACAAGGTATTGTTTTAGGTCATATAGTGTCTGAAAAAGGGATCAAAGTAGATAAATCTAAAATTGATTTTGTAGCTAATCTTCCTTCACCAAAGACTGTAAAAGATGTTCGCTCTTTTTTAGGTCATGCAAGATTTTATAGAATATTTATTAAAAATTTTAGTTCAATATGTAGACCTATATGGAATCTTTTATGTCAGAATACATTATTTGAATGGAATGATGCATGTCAATTAGCATTTGATAAATTAAAAAGCATGCTTATTTCTGCACCTATTATGCAACCTCCTAACTGGTCTTTACCTTTTGAATTAATGTGTGATGGAAGTGATTATATAGTAGGAGCTGTATTAGGTCAAAGGAAAGATAAAAACAACCTTACGTTATTTACTATGCAAGCAACTTCTGAATGATGCACAAATGAATTATTCAACTACAGAAAAAGAATTACTTGTTGTTGTGTTTGCTTTAGATAAATTTCATTCATATCTAGTTGGATCATCAATTATTGTATTTACAGATCATACAGCTTTAAAATATTTACTTACTAAAAAATATGTTAAACCACGTCTCCTACGATGGATATTGTTACTTCAAGAATTTGATCTGATTAGAGAAACCTTTCCAGATGAACAACTGTTTACAATAATAGAAGTACCATGGTATGCAGATATAGCTAATTATTTAGCCCCTGGTACTATTCTTTCTCATTATACTAAGTCTGATAGAAACAAGTTTCTAAGCGAGGTACGTAATTTTATATGGTAAGATCCGTATTTATTTAAATATTGTAAAGATCAAATAATAAGACGTTGTGTACCTAATCATAAAATAGGTCAGGTAATTCAGTTTTGTCACTCTAAAGCTTGCAAAGATCATTTTGCTTTAAAGAAAACCACTGCTAAAATTTTGCAGTGTAAATTTTATTGGTCAACTCTTTTTAAAGACGTTCATATCTTTTGTTTATATTGTGACTGTGACGCCCCTTAAACTGAAGATCCTTTATCAATTGCTCCGTCAACCCGCAAAAATACCCGTGGTTGTCGCACAACTTGACGTCACGTTAATAACATCCCCTTAACCGAGATTATAACCCAAATGTGTAATTCATGGACATTTTATCATTTAACCAAATCTTGGTCCAATGTACCACATTTTATACTCCATTATAGTCCATTTATATCTTTGGAACCAATAGTCCAAAAGCATGGAAAAACAGTTTTAAAATTTCAGATTTTTGGAAGATGTATCGGTAGGCCCTACTGGTATGAGTTCCCCACTGGACCTCGTCCTATCGGTATGCTTTGGAAGATGTACCAGGATGCCCTACGGGTATGAGTTTCCCACTGGACCTTGTCATACCGGTATGTCCTACCGGTATACTTTTCCGACTTTTGCCTATTTCACATGTTTTTGCATTTCTAACTCTTTCCAACCTATCCCTTTT